>PDNC01000221.1:0-17286 GCA_002572885.1 Blastomyces parvus
GGTCTTTGAAGAAGGAATCAAGAATGAGTGAATGATTGATACACTGCTTTGGATTTGATGCTTGTATAGGTAAATTGACTGAATCTTTTGAGTAGAGTTAGTCACGCCATAGAGTCTTTCTCTCTCTCTCTGCCCCTTTCCTGCTTCTGCCATTCTTCATTTCGGTTAAATCTCAAATATATATATATATATATATATATATGTCCAAGAGACCCCCTTCAAACACCAGCAAAGCGTAAAAGTCCACACATCTCTCTTTTTCACTCTTTTTCTCTCTCTCCCCGCGCGGTAAGGAATCATCAACCGCCTGAGCATGGGTAAGAACACTTCAGGATACCCGCGGTACCCAGCTTCCCTACGTATCATTTCTGAGAAAGGGGGTCACCGTTTGTGCTGTACAAATGGCATGGCAATCTAAACCCCTCTATCGATATATGCACATGCATACATGGGATGCTCTCAAGGCATTGATAAAAACAACGATTCTGAGAGGATGGGGCAGCGACGCCTGGTTTAAATAGGTAGGTATTTCTCTGTTTGAAGGAGAGAGGAGGAGTATAAGTTGAACTCCCATCTGCCTCGCCTCGCCTTACCATTCCTCATCTTGGTCCTTCAATAATGGATAGGATAGAATAGAGGATCGGTGGTTGTGGGGAAATGCAGGTGCAGAAAACACAACAATATTGTACCGAGTACGAGAAAAAAAATATAAATTCCAAACTCTGAAGATCCCCGACCCAGCAGCATGGTGAATCGAAACCAAAAATCCAAAAAGCCAAGCCACTGCATGAATGAATGAATGAATGAATGAATGAATGAAATGATTGAGAGAGATCTGAATAATGGGAGCCGAAGAAAGGCTGGGAGCTACATAATTTTGAGGCTTGAGGCTTGTTATTCAGAGCCTGATGGAGGAAAAATCTGGACTGTCAAGGTGAGTTTGAACCAAGGTGTTATTCTCGGGATTGGGCTGGAAGTTGGAACAAAGAAATTGGGACAAGAGGAGATGCAGCGCAGGATTGGAAGCTTAATATAATACCGTACATAACTAAGAGCTGGAAACAAGGTGATTGTGAGTAGATGTATGTAACTGTGATAAAAAATTCAATTATATGGGCGATTTGTTATCCTAGAGTTGTACTCCGTACCTGGGTATGTATACAGTAGTTACCACGCAAAATATAGGAGTAATGACCATATATAACATATTCATGGATGGGATCCCCCAGATCCGCAGAAAACACTGGAGAAATTTTCCGAACATATCAGAACCGTTTACGCGTTTATATTTGTTATTTTGGGTGGCGAGAGAAAGAAAAAGGTACAGGGCGCGAGCATCTTTTCTCATCGTAAATACGTAAATACTGACTGTAATTGAAGGTTTTCTTTTCATGATGAACCTGCCACCACGGCAATCCACCCATCCATCCACAGCCTAAATACTACACCGCACAGCACGAGGCATGCAAGCACGTTCTGGCCCCCCGGACAAAACTAAGCTCGCTTGTCGCCGTCGCTGTTTTTGGATGTGTCCCCCCCCCCCCCCCCAGCATCTTTACCAGGGCCAGCAGCTGGGTAGGCCAGGTCAGGCTGGGCACGCACGGGCGCGGTTGGTGAGGGTCAGGCTGGGAATGGAGAACTTCCACAGCCTGGGTCGGGCATTAATAGAGGGAATGAAAAACGACCCGACGTGAGACTGCGCCGGAGAAGGGAAGCCAGGGGGATGTCCCTGCCTCCCTAGTCTAGTGCCCAGTCAACCAGTCAATCAACATCATCCTTGCTGTCGATTTCGTGACGGGTGACCGTATCGAATCGATTATTGATACGACGGGTCCCAGTTGGTGTGTGTGCCGACCGCAGTGGAACGGCTCGGGCTAGCGTGTGTGGTGAAGTCGTCGACTCGTCGGTGGCTTCTGGGATGCGAAGGGTGATGAGACGCGCTACTGTGCTCCTTTGTGTGTCTGCGCCGGCGCCAGGAGGGCCGGGGCCAGGATTGGGCAAATCAGGGCGGCGGGGGAGAGAGATCGCTGGTCCTGTGGACGCTAGAGAGGCAGCGGGCTGGGCGGGTGGTGGGTTCCGGAGGCTAGTTCGGGCTTGGAGGGAGTCTGTTTGTTCTTGTGGAGGTTTCTTTTTTGGAGCTGTTTCGTTCTTTTATGGGGGACTTCGCTGGAGGAGGAGAGATGTAAGGGGAGTATTTGATAGCTGGATATACAGAGAAATATGTGTGTGTAAGTTAAAAGTATCTGATATCTATATATGTATACAGAATACCAAAAATACCAGAAATACCAGAAATACACAGCAAATGAGTGTATGTTTCTTCCCCACCCCATGAATAGGGACATCAAAAAATCAAAAACAAAAGATTCGGGGACCAAGGTGCAGCCTGACAGTGGGAACCAGACAGGCTGCACCGGCTGATTTGGCGACACATCCTACAGGATGCACCAGGCTGCACAGGACGGACCCGGGGCCCTGGGACGGAACGCCAGCAGATTCTCATACATACTCGCTGGTGGATAGTTTGTGGGCTGAGAAATGGGAAACTCGGCGCGAAACGTGGTTGATGGAAACGACGTCTCACATTTGGGTTTTTCTTGCGTCTTCTGGTAATTTACATCGTGTTCGGTATACTGGTAACTGGTACCTGGTAACTGATTGCTGATATGCTGATAGATGATGTGTCCAAGATGTCGAGGAGAAGAGATTGAGATAATGTGTATCAACGACAGTCTACAGATGGGCGGGATCAGACGGGGATAATGCTGCGGATACACCCCATATCTCAGACAGTGAGAAGCGATAAGGAATGATTCCTCATTCATCGCATCAACGGATGACTGAGGAATGGCCATCCATGGTCAATCCATCCTGGCAGATTCTCAGGTGCCTTCTGGAGGCGACTCGCAGCCGTTTGGATCCCCTTTCGCCTCCCGGGCCCCCCGCCGACCCTTCACCCAGCCTTCGCCCGCCTATCCCCGATTCCCCACCACGGCTCAGGAGAACTGGCGAACTGGCGCTTCCCCCCCGCCATTATGATCCAAGTTCCAACTGGCTCGGCTAGCTCGACTAGCTGTCCTGGCACAACGAATCACTGGTAACTCGCACTAGGCGGGGCTCCTGGCGCGGACCTAATCCCCGACAAGTTAGCACGCTCAAGGAGCTTTACCCGGGAACCTGTAAGATCCCCTCCCCGGCGCTGTTTCGACAAGGGTCGCGGCGCTCGTAGAATAATGGGGGAGCGCCGTGAGCGAGCGAGGAGCAAACTGAACTATCTTGCGCTGCTGCACTCGGCTGGGCTGGGCTGGCTTGGGTTTGGTGTGCCAGGGCCGCCCTTGTTCGCCTCTTTGCTGGTCGCTCGTCTCTTCTTGCTGCTGCTTCTTCTTCTTCTGCGTCTCTTTGATTCGAACCTGCTCGGACGAAACTTCTTCTTCATTCTCCTTCCCTCTGATGTGTCCAGGAAATCCTATCTCTTGAACCTCGCCAACTATCAATATCAAACATTCTTAAGGATATAACAAACTACAAAACTCCTTGTACGAACCTGCCATCACCCGCACTCACGACCATAGTACCAATTTGTACGAACAACCATAACCCATTGATGCGAATGGTCCTCTAATCCTATCTATACCTCCATCCTCCCTCGACAAAACCATGCTCGAGAATTAAAAGGGAAAATATACAATTAAAAAAAAAGGAATCATAACAACATCTATCCGACCGCTATCTGTTCGTTCGAATCCCTTTTCCTTTCTCCACTTGGGCTGGCCAAATTCCACGCTCAAAAACGTCTTCTTTTTTTTTTCTATGCGCTGTTTGTGTCGCTTCTGAATTCTCCTTCCCTGTATCCAGAGACTGTCAGCGTCGTGGGAATTATAGCACCCTTCATAGCCGATAGTACGGTACTTTCTGGTGTTCTGTGTGTGGGTGGTGGTTGATATTGGTGCTTTGGTTTCAAATCTCGACTCGACCCGTCACTCTGGATACTACATCATTCATTATCAGATCTACCAAAGTTTTTGTCGACAAGAAAGTCCCCTTTATTGATTTTTCCGTTCTCGATTTTTATAATACCATTGTCCTGAATGCAAGGACTGTTCTTTTCCCTTTGTGTGAAAAACCCCAGAACTGATCAGGTCATATATAGGTTATTTTGTTTGATTTAGCAGACTCCTGATCGTTGCCTATCATGGCTACAAAGGCGTCTATCCTCCACCCTCCGAACGAGACCGAGCATACCATGTCTCGCGTCACCCAGGAGGGTAAAAAGCTCACCTACCACCTCAAGGTCATTCAGCAGCCTGAGCGCGCCAGAGCATGTGGTGCTGGAGCGAAATGTGAGTCGTCTTGCTTGATGGTCAAATATTATATTTTCAATCATTTTTGAATATTGAAAATGCTGATTTATCTCCATTAGCCTCTGCCGACCGTCGACCGGTTGACCCGCCGCCAGTGGTCGAGTTGCGCGTGTACGAATCTGACCTAAATGATCAGCACAAAACAGATATCACTTTTAGCTACAATGCCAACTTCTTCCTGTTTGCGACGCTCGAGTGGGCACGGCCAATTGCCCATGGCAGAGTCCAGACTCAGACTCCTTCCTGTCCCGTCCTGACAGGCGTGCCGGTTGCTGGCATTGCATATCTGGATCGACCAACCCAGGCAGGATACTTCATCTTCCCTGATCTTTCGGTCCGCCACGAGGGCCTGTACCGGTTAAACTTCAACTTGTACGAGGAGATGAAGGAACCCAAGCATGCCGATAAAGGTGGACCCGTACCCCACTCGCAGAACCATATGGTACCGTCCACCCCGTCGAAACCCCGGGCACCGCATCAGTTCCTCCACTTCCGCCTGGTTGTCAAGTCCGTCCCGTTCACCGTCTACAGCGCCAAGAAGTTCCCTGGCCTGGCCGAGAGTACCACGCTGAGCCGCATCGTCGCAGAACAGGGCTGCCGTGTTCGGATCCGCCGCGATGTCCGTATGCGTCGTCGCGAACCCAAGGCCAACAAGGACTATGGTGCCTACGATGACAGACATATGACCCCGGATCCATACCCGGCAACTCCGATCGAACGCCCCCGCTCTACAAGCAACGCCTCCATCGACGACCGCTACAGATATCCTACAGCACCACCACAGGTCCAACCAAGCCCCGAGTACGGCTACCGTCATCCACATCCTTCTCATCAGCAACCCTCTCCCATTCCTACTGCGGCTCCGCACTCACATCTGTCCTTTGGCGCCGCCCAAGCACAATACCACGCTCCTCCGCTGCCACCACCACCACCCCCTGCCGCACACGTCGCTCCATCATCATCATCTACTACCTATCCTTCTCCTCATCTTGGTTACGTACATACCCGACAGATCTCGGGAGGTTCCTCAGAGTACGACCCGCTCAGACAAAAGTATGCCCAGTACCCACCTCCCAGCCCTCACTCGGATATCTACGACCAATCGAAGCCTTCGATGCCCATGAACCCATCAATGGATCAGCCTTCCTACCAGCAAATGCCCTACGACCAACGCCTCGCCGATCCAAAACTCTACAACCCACCATCTCAGCTCCTCCACGCTTCCCAACTACAACTACAACAACAACCACTTCCACCCCCACCTCCCTCAGCAGCACCCGCCACCCCCCACCGCACCTCCGCCCAACACACCCAACCAACCCTCCACCCCCCCACCCCGACCCGCCTCTCCGTCGAAATCGACCCCGCCGCCGAAGCCGACGACACCATCTTCAACGCGCTGCGCACCCGCCGCGGCTGGGTCCTGGACGAGAAGCCCGGCCCCGCAAAGCGCACCCGCGGCACCTCCGAGCACGACCACCAGCCCCTGCGCAACGGCCAGCGGCCCGCGCTCTCCGGCGACGAACGCGGCAACGGCGATTTGAGCGAGACGTCGGGCGGCTCGGACGACGAGGTCATGACGTATCGCCGGGCGGACGGCCGGACGGTGTCGAAGCAGCGCGCGTCGCTGTATCAGAAGGGGAAGGAGGTTAATATTCCGCGCGATGTGGATTTGGTTCAGAGGCGGGTGGAGGTGTGTCCTCTTCTTGAGTAGAGGGCCGAGGGTTGGTTGGTGGTTGGTGGTTGGTGTTGTGGTTTTATTGGGTTTTATTGAACGGGAGTGGAGGGGGGCCTGCGGATAGGGAACAGGGAGAGAAAAACGAAGCAAAACATCGTCGATTGATGGGGGGTACAGAAATATGGTATATGGTATATGGATCGTTTCTACCAGCTCCTCCGGCAGAACGAAAACCACGCCATTTATATCCAGCCCCTCGAAATTCCTACGCGATATGTTTTTCTCTCTATCTCTCCCGGTTTTGGAACCCCCCTCCCTTCCCCCCCCTCCCTCAAAACATCGATCAAATCCCCTCAAATCCTTCCGATTCACGAAAAATCGAACCCGTCCAGCTCTCTTGGCTTAGCTTTGTTTATATTCCCCTCGTCCCCAACCACCACATATGTCGCATGTCGCATGTCGCATCTCCTGCATCTAACTCGGGTTCTTATTATTTTTATATTTCTCACCAAATCTGTCAGATACCAACTTGCCTAACCCCCCCCTCCTGCGCTCTTTCCTTCCTCTTTCTTTTATTGTCTACTTGTTATTATTTTTACCGCAATATACGCCGGTATTCCACCTACTCCCCCATCCCTCAGTTCTTTCGCTTCGTTTCATTTTGGTTCATTTCTCATTCTCTCCATTTCCTTACTCCATACTCCTCCCATGTATCCATCCCTTCGCTTCTTTTCCCTCCCTGTTTTAACTGCTCATATCTTTTTTTCCCTTCTCTCTGTTCTCATAACTTTTCCCGGTTTTTGTTTCCTTTTTTCTTCTTCTATTTTTACCACCTGCTCATCCTAGCCTTCCGCCACCCCCCTTCGGGCCCGTGGAAGCTATACCATCGCTATATATATATATCTACACAAGTCGCCAATACAATTGCGACATAAAAAAAAACCGCACACGACACGGCCCCATGGCACACGCGACACATGCGATAAATTCGCAATTTTAGCAAACATGCAATTTTCTTCTGCTTCTTCTTCTTCTTCGTCACTGTTCGTCACCCCCATTTGGAAGTTTAATTATCGTTTACCCGGTAATACCAGCGCGGGAAGCTTTTTTGTTGGTTAGTTGGTTTGTGTTGTATGTAGTAGGCCGTGAACCCGCCCGGCGGATGGAAGAGCGGATCGGATCGGATTGGGGAAGCGAGAAGCGGGGGTGGCGAGGGGGAAGATGGGAGGAAGGTTTTTTTTTTTTACTTTACTGGGGTACATTACATGACATCCATGGATATCGCCCGGTGGGGTTTTCGTTTCTGGTTTCTTCTTTTCGTCGTTGTGAACGGTGTGTCCTGGGGGAGTAAGTGCGGGGAGAGGAAGGGGGAGTAGGGGAAGAAAGGGGGCGGTTCTGTGGCTATGTGGCTAACTGTTATATATCTTGTTCTTTTCTTCTACGTGGTGTTGTTTTTTACTCTGCCATATTTTTATTTTCTATGTTTTATTTTATTTCTCTGACTCTACTTCACTTCTCCCTGCAAACTAGTTGAACTGCAGATGTAAATGTTTATCTACATTTTTCTTATTTTTCTGATTTCTCTCTCATTTGTCTATTTTTCCTTAGTTATAACTGTTGTTTCATTTATTTATTTCCCATTTCTCACCCTCTCCCAGTCTTTTTTATTTTTCTTTTTGGTTTTTAAATTATTCCATCGTGGTTCTATTTCAGCTCATCGCACAGTCCCCGTTCTGTTTCTTTTCTATACCTACGTCACACAATCTTTTACCTCGTTTCTTTTTCCCCAGGCGTTTCTGTTCACTTCCTCATCATCGTCTTTCTTGCCTTTCCTTATCAATTATGTCTCCCGTCTACTTACTTACCTACTACTGCGTATCCAGGTGACGGGATTTGACTAAATGACTGAGGAGAGAAAAATGGAAAACAATGGATGAAGTGAAGGGATGAAATGTATATGAGATTTGATTGAAAAAGAATGAATAAAAAAATTGAATATAATATTGTTATAAATGGACGAAGTGTGCGCATACATTGGTTTGAAGCTTTTGTGCTGACGGTGTTTAAGATAGATACATCTGTGGCTGAGAGGTATTGTTGCGCCGTCGCTGATACTTACCGTGAACGGAACAGCTACAAAAAACCGGATTTCCAATTGGCTGGGTGCCTGGCTACCTAGCTAGATCGATCCTCTAGAATCTGTCTGTCCAGACGTTTCTCTGTGCTGGCCAGCTGGGATTGGGGTTGAGATAGTGGTAATCGATAGTCTGGTCTGGCGTTGTTTTTGTTTGTTTGTGGGGAGGCAGCCAACGCGCCTTTGGGCTTGAGAGAGAGATTCGCTGGATATTACTGTTCTTTTATTCTTCGTTTATTATTCTTGTTTATTATTAAATTATTAGTTATTCTTTTCTTCCATTATTTTCTTTTCAGTGTGAGCTTGAATTGAGCTAGTTACAGCCATACAGCCATCCAGGCTAACAACGCTGCTCACCTCTGTTTCCCGGCCAGCACGCAACAACAACTGCTGACTGGTGACGATTGTTTTGTATTTCTTCTTATTTCTTGTATTTCCCTCTCAGCCAGCATTCTATTTTTATTCTTTGTTATATTCTAGCGCGCTTTGATTTCCTTTTTTTTTATCTCTCTCACCCATCCTTTTTCTTTCCTAGCTGGAAAATAATCTCCTTCTGTTGACCGCAAGTTTGCGATTCGACGACACTCGACACTCGACAGCCCAGAGAAAAACCAGACAGCGACCTCGCCAACGCTGGCGAACAAGGCAAGGCGTCCATGCGAGCTTTGTTTGCTCTACTTTGAATAAACAAAGGCATTGGTTGTATTGATCGATACACCGTCTGTTGTTGTTGTTGTTGTTTTCCTTCTGTGCTCTGCACGCCAGGCCGGGGAGCTCTGTATGTACCACTGTACATGTACAGTCGAACTCCTACCACAGCGATGGGCAGGGAACGGCAATGGGACGGCGGGCATCAGAGCCGGCCAGCTCCAGAGACAAAGAAGTATGCAGAGCAGCAGCAGCAGCAGATAAGTGCACCGCATCATACAGAGATGCGGTACTCCCCGCATATGGCTGCAAGGGAGCACGGGCATAAGGAGCAGGTTGGTGATTTTTTCTCTCATATCTCGTTATTTACTTTTCTGATATTTGGCCGGCGTTCTTTTTCTCCCCATGGTTGGTCTGAACCCAAACCAGGCCGGTTTGCTTGCCATTGGCAGATCCGGGGTAGACGAACCGGCGGGAAGCCTCCTGGCCTGGTTTTGAACTTGAACCTGGCCTTTATTTTTTTGTTTCTTTGTTTCTCCACAATCTTTGAGAGGACTCGAGACGGGGATTTTGGCTGTTTATTTTATTTTTTACTTTATTATTACTATCATTATCATTTTATTTTATTTTATTTTTTATCTGGAGGGCTGATTTGTTTTTGTATGGTGTTGTATTTTGCTTGTTTGGTATTGTTTTTATCTTTGGTACTCGGTGCTAACACCACATCCCATGCAGAATGATCATCACCATCATTATTCAACTCCCACTCACCGCTACCTTGAACGGCAGCGAGGGAGTGGTCGTGCAGCTGCTAGCCCAGATGCTGCCAATGGTTCTGCAGGGCCAAACTCATCTGCAAAGCGCAAACTAGTCAACGCAAACGACGACCAGCGTCTCGCGTTTGACTATGACTACGACTACGACTACGGCTACGATCATGATCATGATGATACCCCGAAGGGCCCGTTGTATGCTGTCGAAAACGATGCTGCCACCAACAACACTCTAGAAGTCCCTGCACCCCAGTATGGGAATAGGAGCGGCGCTTCCAAATCGTCGCCAAAGCGTATGCGTTCGAATGAATGGCTGCTGAAGAGCAGAGAGGTCAACGTTAGCCCCAGCCAGACCCCTGGTAGCAGCAAGAAGGATTCGACAAACTCGCGCCTGCGCTCGAGAAGGAGACAGTCTCAGGGCAAATCGCAGAATGGTTATCGCTCCGTCTCTGCTTCTGCTTCTGCCACTGCCGAAGGAGAAAGGAGATCTCGGTTCCTTGAGGGCAGTATGAATGACCGTGTCAGTGAAAAGCCGCCAGGCATCTACATTGGAGAGGATATCGATGAAGCCATTGACCGATATATGACTGGCGACGACGAAGAGTGTACTGGGGGAAGCGTGAGTACCTACGGCAGCCGCCCAGTGTATAACCATTCCTATACGTCATCAACCGCAACTACAACTTCAATGAGCTCTGTTGCCACAGATACAACAAGTAGTGCGAAACAATCTGGACTCCTCAGATTCGGGCAAGCTATCGCCTCGGCCTTTAATCCCTTCGGCTTGTGGAACAATGTTTCGGAGATCTGGAATGGGCCGCAGGATGGGACGCAGGCGCCCACTACTACATCAACGTCGACTGGTCCCAAAACGCACAAGGATATCCTTGCAGAGCGCCAGGCACAGGCTGAGAAAGCGTATGCAGAACTTAAGGCTGCGGGGTACCAAGGCACAGTGAAGAGCACCGCAGCAAGTTACAGGGGACATCCCGGCCAGGAAAAGAGCAGCGTCAAGAAATCCAAACATCCGTTCTTCGCCGCCCGAACACCTCAGCAACACCATAAACCCTTTCGTTCCATTTCGTCTACTTTCAGCAAGGATAACCTCCTGAGCCCGTCAAAATCGGCAATTCGCGCTTCGTTTCAGGATCTGCGGAAAGCTGCGTCAGCTATCAATCTCCCTTTAACCCCGAAGCGGGGAGATTCTGTCGATAAGGAAAATAATGTTGTTATCAATGACGACGACGACGAGGATGGAAACTCTAAACACGTTCGGAAGCAAGCATCCCGCAGGCATCTGGAGAAGCAGCGGAAGTTGAGGAAGAAGGTCAGTAATTTGGAAAGTCAGCTGGAGCGGGCAAAGAAGCAGTTGAGTATGGTGTCGGGAGAAGGGGATATCGGCAACGAGAGCAAGATGGGCGGTGAAAGTGCAAGGTCAAGTGCAAGGTCAAGCGCGAATGGTAGTGCGAGCATGAATGTAACTGAGGACGATGAGGAACTGGATTCTGCACCGCCCATACCTCCGCCACATCGCGAAGGGGTCAGGGTTGGACAGAGGAAGAAATTTGTCCCCGGCGCGCTGCCCTCACTGCCTTCTGAGCGGATATTGCTTGGCCAGGTCCAGATGGCGGATAGGCCGACGAATAGGACTTTGTTTACGGGGGCAACCCCACTAGGTCCTCGGGCTCTAAAAGAGGATAAAAGTACGTCGCCTCATAGACTCAGGAAAACGAAGAGAGAGAAGCTCTCAGTGCCTGCGACAAATTCTCGACACACGAGCAATTCGACACTGGCGTCGGACACCCAAGGGGAGGAACCCTACAATCATAACGGTGCAGCCTCATATTTAGTAGAGGAAGAAGAAGAAGGAGGAGGAGGAAAATATACAGCGCCCCTCGATTCCTCTTCAGTTTCGAAACGGAACCCAGCAGCAACCCGAAAACACAGACTTCAGAAACCTGCCCCACCGCCCTCACTCCCTTCTTCTTCGAATAATGAAAATACCCTCTCCGCACCCCCCGCTCCCCCTCACTATAACGGCAATATCAAACCTACCACCCACCCACACCCCAACCCCCCAAAACCAAAACCCAAAACCCCCCGCCGCCGCCGGTCCTCGACGACTTTTCCAACCAAGAACCCTACCCCTAGCCACAACCACAACTACTACAACATCAACAACGCTACCACCACCACACCCAGAAGCACAGACCGCACCACCAAACCACACCAATATCAATCACGGCGCACCGGCAGCTGCAACGGCACCGCCCACACAGCCACCACGCGAAATGGCCATACTAACGACGCCGACGCCGATACGGATGCGGATGCCGATGCGGATGCCGAAGTCGAAGACATCCCACCCGTCCCGCCCTTGCCGGTCAATTTCGTGCTTGGAGTGAATGCGCGACGACGGCCGGAGATGCAAAGGGATGAGAAAGGGGGGCTGGGGCTGGGGCAGGGGCAGGGGCGCGTGCAGGTGACGCAGCAGCAGCAGGAGTTTGACTGGCCGGAAGATTTTTTGTGATTGGATGTTCGGCCTTTTCCTTTCCTTTTTTTTGGGGGGGTTTTCCTGGTGGAGGGGTGTCGGCGGGTTGGTTCCTTAGGGGAAGGGAGGGGAGGGCTCGTGTGGCGATGCGCGGTTTGGGAGGGAGGTGGTGTGGGAATGGGAAAGAACTGGGTGGGGAGGGGGGTTTGAGGGGGTTATGTTTATGATGAATGGTAATTTGGGATTTCTTTTGTCTTTTTTTCCTTTTGTATGGGCTATTTGTGTGAGTTTCTGGGATCGCTATTACTTCACGTTTGTAAATGTGTTAGCAAATCTTGTCATTTTGGGGAGGTGTTTACAGATAAGACAGATGTTTCCTTTGGTTGATTTTTTTCTTATTTTGGGGCGATTGGACGGATATGTGACTGGACTGGGGTCAATTTTGATTTGATTGTGGCTAGCTGGATTTGGAGTGTATACTTGAATGATGCGAACGTATCGGTTGTTCACGTTTAGTTTTTTCTGTCTGTTTGGTCTCCTCACTTGTCTGGGTTTCTTCACTGTTCTCATGCAGGGATAGTTTTTTGAGCTCTGGTGTTACAGGTACGCGGTTTCATAGGCTGTGGGATAATATGAATACTGGTTCTGAATGATAGAGTTCTGTTTTCATATTTTTGTCTGTCATAGCTATGGATCTTCACTCCAGATGATAAAAATGATCAAAAGAGAGGTTGGGTAAAGTGGCCGATTTTATTAACTGAATTAAAAATCCTAAGCCTCCATCCCCGCCCTAAAAAAGGGGCCCATGTTCGTCTAGTATTGTACTGTACTCATCAGATGGTTTGATGGAAAATTTCGTTGAGACATCAAGCAGCCCTTCTCCAAAAAAATACTCCACTCCACTGGGCCATCATCCAAAGCTGACTTGACTCAATAGAAGCGAAAAAAAAATCATCGGAGATATAAACCACCCACCCAATCCAGCACGAGAAATACACAGGGACTAATACCCATCAAATCATCAAATAGTTCCAAAGACGGAAAAATGAAAAAAAGAAAAAAAATTTCAAAACAAGCCAGCAACAGCAAATGCAATCACAAATACCATCGGAAATCCTCCGAAGCCGGACCATCTCTCAACTTCTTCGTCGACACATCCCGCGCCTTCATGGTGATGCCCTGCCGGCGGTCTCGGCGCTTATTATCCCACAACATGTAGGAACCCAGGCAGAGCACGATGGCCGCGCCCGCGGCGCCAAAGGACGCGGTCGTGATCAACGCAGGCTCGTACTTGGGCTTATCCTTGTCCCGGAAGATGTTGCTGCTGACGATTCCCATGACGTTGGCCAGCGGGATGCCGACGGAGGTAAGCATCATGCGGCGGCCCTCGTGCGCGATGTTGTTGTTGTACCATGTACTCAACAGCACGGAGGGCGCAGAGGTACCCCATGTCATCATGAAGCAGGCGAAATACGCCACCTGGAGCTGGGCCTGGACATCGTCGATGGCAGCGTAGATGATGAAGCCGGTGAAGGTGAGGATGAAGCCGAGGGCGATGAAGGGGAAACGGATGCGGGCAAAGTCGGACGAGAAGGCGAGGACGAGCAGCATCACGGCGCCTGTGCAGTTGGGGGCGACGGTGTACAGGTTCGTTTTCACGGTGGAGTAGCCTAGGCGCTGAATAATTTGAGGCATGAAGAGGGCGACGGATTGGATGGGGATACCCAGGCAGATCTCGATGGCGAGGAAACAATACGAGATGGGTTGCTTGAAGATGCGGATAGCTTCGCGGAAGTTGAATTTCTCGTCGACGACGGAACTGGAATCGACCTGGATGCGGTGGAAAGCCAGGGCTTTTTCCTGCTCGTTGAGGAAATTCGCTTTGGCAGCGCTCAGGGGCAGGTACCAGTATGCGAAGACCGCAAAGAGAACACTAAGGGCTCCTTCGATGAGGAAGAGATAGCGCCAGGGCTCCAGGGGGGTATTGGTGATTCTGAAGACACCAAAGGAGAGCAGGCCCGAGAAGGCATTGGCGATGTTGGAGGCCGCGTAGAAGAGGGCGAGGCGACGAGCGAGCTCACCACGTCGGTAGAAAGTAGTCAGATAATAGATCACCAGGGGGAAGAAGCCGGATTCTGCCATTCCAAGGAACCAGCGCAAGGCGAACATGCCGCTGAAGTTCTTGGCGGCGGCGGAGAGAAGAGTCATTAAGCCGAAGGTGAACATAAGGATGGGTAGAACGCGGGCAGGATTGAATCTTTTGCCCAACATAGCAACTGGGGGAGCGAAGACCACATAGGGGACGAAGAAGATGGAGAGTAGAAGGTTGTATTCGCCCTCCTTGAATTTGAGATCTATTTTTCCCCTGGCCGTTAGTCTCTGATAATTTTCTTTTTTCAACGGAACCGACAACGCGGCAGATAATGGGTGATTTTCTCCTTACCTTCGGTCAGACCAGCTGTCTTAGCATTGCCCAAATTGCCCTTATCCAGCGCATTGAATAGATCTAGTCAAGTATGGTCAGCTTGACAATGTTCGCGGAAGCCATTGCGCCCTGGGAGGATTTTTATCATCTTGTTTTCACTTACACATGATGGCCAAGACAGGCATTAGGCGGATATCAAACTTCCTGCATAGAGATCGCTCTGCCTTGTGGTCCGTGATGACAGCAGTGCTCTCATCGAATTTCCCGTCGCCATGGGACGAGTTCCTTTCCAGGTGGCCGGCGGACTCGTAAGTCAGCTCATCTTTGGAGATGTCATCGACCGCAGTCTTTTGGTCGACTGCGGTTGGCTTATCCGAAGTCATGCCGGATTGATGCCTGATAGGCTTGTTGTAACAGCAGATAAAGGATAAGTCTCTCCAGAATATAAACCGGTACCCGTGGTTCGGTAGTTATATATGCTGACTGGGGGGGGGACTGAATGACAATGGAGGAGGAGGGAGGGGGGGAAGGGGGAGAAGTTGATGGCCAAGGATCAATGCCTCCTGATTTGCAAAGATATAGAGCAAGGTTGTCACTCAGAAAGGCCACGAGGATTGAGAAAAAGAGAGGAGAACTGGGGGGATTTATATACGCGACATCTGATTATTTCGCCCTAGCTCAAGATCTTCCAAGCTCCTGTCCACGGAGAATTAGGTCAAGGAGAGAAGATACACCTTTCGCAGGCTACTACTATCCAATGGTGCCGGACAGAGGCACACGAGGAGATAAGCCAATAAGTCTCTCTCCCTTCCGCCCTAGCTGGGTGATAACGAGGTGGATGAACGGAAACGCTCTCTCCTTCTCAGTCAGATATGGCTTTTGATCAGGATTCTGAAAGCTAAAAGCTGGTTAGCTGAGATCGAGCTATGACGGCGGGCGTGGGGGTTAGTTAGCCGTGCTCTTACTTGTCACTCATCAGTCCACCATTCGCAGTTCCGTCGAGCCTGACATGAGGCAGATGTTGGGGGGAGTGGATTCTCCCCCAGCCGAGGGTATGGTCAATTTCAATTCATCTGGAGTGTGGGACTGTTTGCGGGGGAGAGCTATTCGGCGAACAGCCCGCCAACACAGATAGCAGCAAAGCCAATGCCGCCGGCTCACGGTTTGATTGGCACAAGCGGTCCCTTCTAGCGGTTTTCTGAGACGGCGGGAAACGCAGACCAGGATTCCAACTCCGCACTTTTGGGGGGACAGAGACCTGGGGGCGCCCTAGCTAGCCCTGGTGTGGGGAGAAATGCCATGGGTGAGGTTGAATCTTCCCTGGCGGCCAAGAACGCTCCGCAGCAGAGAATGGAACGAGATGGCCCAACATCAACACGTAACGTTGCGAGAGAAATGTCAGAAAAGAGAGTTCGTCGAGTTTGCCTCCACGCGGCGAGAAGCGAGAACAGCAGACAATAATCTGCCGCTGAGAAATCTCGAATCTTGTCTCCAACAATCCGAGCTTGCTTCGTGGGGTGCTTTCTGGCGGTTGGAAAGCCTAATTTTGAAAAAACGGTGGCCGATTTACTCCAGATAATCTTTAGAATTAACTTGGGATGGTTTGTTTGTTTCCATGAGAAAAGTAAATAATAAATTAAATAAATAAATAAAACTAAAAAATTCTTGCCGCCGGGACTACGTTCACTCCCTGCTCAACTTTCTGATTGAATACCACGGCCCATGCAGATCTGCTACGGGTTTCTCCCACTCTGCTTACATACCTTTTGCTGGACATTTATTAAGTAGCCTGGCTATATTTGTACCAGTCGTTGACAGATGCAGGGCGCCGGATACCATACCGCAGATATATTGCAACAGTGCTGGCTCAGAGTAACTAATAGCACAGGGTCATCATCGAGGAAGAAGCAGAAAACCGTTCCGCGTTCATTTTGATGCTACCTTGTCAACCTCATTATGTGTAGGCGGATAAAACACCAAAAAAAAAAAAAAAAAAAGAGCGACACTCGCCCGGATGTAATCAGTATGCACGGCATGTTCCATTCTGAATAGTCGGTCAATTTGGTGATTTGTTAGCCAGGTAAGCGTCCCCTCGTCACTTTGTCTCCCGCTGATGACCGTCACGACCGGGGTGAGAGGCATGTCGACCCCAGGATGTGCCCTACTTTAATTCAAGGATGGCGGCAGCCCGATTCTCCTGTCATGAAATGTGCCAGCGAAGCGATTTTTAAGAAGGAGGATTTGTTGATTTCTGGCGCTCTTTAATTCTAGAGACAGAGTTGGGGATATAAAATGCTGCCACCGACCTTTGATTTACATCCGTGTACTGTAACCATCGAGATAGCAACAGAGCTGGGCTAGAAAAAGCAATATTCACGCCAAAACATTTAGTTCGCCAGCCTCGTCAGTCCAAAAACGTGCTCCCCCAAAGCTTAACGGAACAATTGGTCTGGTTTGGGCATCAAATCACATCACTTTTTGGGGGCCAGGAGAAAAGAGTGGGACGGCGAAAAATGCATGTTTTGAACTTTTTTGCGATGAGAAAAAAAAAAAAAAAAAAATGGCATTCCTAACTGCAGAAAACGAAAAGAGAAAAAACGATTATAGGAATTTTTTACAACCCTCCACCATATATGTAATCGAATCCTTGCCCGCCTGCAGCGCACCGTCCATCGCCAGGAACGGATGCGGCATTCCCTCCATAACATGCAAGTCATAGTATACGCCGGACTTCTTCAACTTCTCCGCATACTGCTCTCCTTCGCTCCTCAACACA
>PDNC01000222.1:0-17050 GCA_002572885.1 Blastomyces parvus
TTTTTCTTTACTTTCATTCTTTTGTATTTCTCTGTTTTCTTTATTCTATTAAAAGATACTATCTTTAATATCTAAAATTCTTATTTCTTTTGTTAAAATATGTCTGAGAAAAGTTGTTACAAAAATTGTGTGTATAATAAGAAGTCTTTGTATTCTGTGTGGAATTTTCTATTAGTATGTTGAAATTGATATTTGTATATTAGCTAGTTAGATAGAGAAATCCTGAGAACTTTCAGTTCTCAGGTAGATGTCATAGTCTCTGACTGTATACATCTATAATTGAAGAATAATAATAATAATAATATATGATCAAGATCTGATTTTTAAATTCTGAAAAAATTATCTTATCTGAAAATATAGAAAGAAAGAAATATCCAAAGCTGTAAAAGTCAGAGACACTCAGTTTATATTAATTCAGACTTATTTAATAGAAGATGAAAATGCTGAAATAACTTAATTTTTTATTAAATACTTAGATTTCTTCAGTTAATATATATAATTTCAACATCTGATTTCTGGAAAAAACTATATTTAAAAACTGTTTTAAATAATGAAGTGTGATTTTATAAAAATCTTTCAATATTATTCATGAAAAAAATAATATTTTTAATATTTAAATATTTAATTAAAGAGCATGTACTAAGTTATTTTCAAGTGTAAATTAAATGAATTAAAATAAATATCAAAATACACTCAGATTTGTCAATAATTATCATTTCTTTCATTTTCATTTTTACTTCATTTTTAACTTCTGTTTCAGAAAAGACTTCATAAACAACTTTATCAATTATAATTAGTGGAAGACAGAAATATATCAGTTTTTTATTAATAAAAGAGCAGACTGTCTCTGATATAATTCTGAAAACTCTGTCAGAAAGTCAGCTGTTGAAAACTTCAATAAATAATTTAAATGAAGAAATTTTAATATTATAAAGATATATGAGATTGATGAAGATTTTTAATATAATAAACTTGAATAAGTTTTACTGATAATAGCTTATACTTAGATAGATAATATATTCTTCTTAAGAAATCATAAATGATATAGAGTTCACTGATCAATTTTTGAAAATTTTCTGAAATAAAAGATATTTTTATACTGACAGTGTTAATTAAGCTATAAAGTTAAACTGTAACTATAATAATAAGATAATTATTTCAATAGAGAAGTTGATAAATTCTTTCTATCAAATTCAGAAATTTCTGAATAATTCTGTCTATTAATTTCAGAATTATAAGTATACTTACTGAGAATTACAGATTATTGAGTTCTGTATTCTCAGAATATTTAATACATATTTTCTTTGTTTTTTGAAGATTCTAACAGTCTGTGACTGTTCAGATTATCAGAGACTTTTATATATCTAATATATTATATAATTATATAGAAGCAGATATTATAAGACTCAGAAAAATATAAGTAATAATTATGTATTTATTTTCTATAAATTATTCAATATGTGACTATTGAAAACTTAGTCAGTTTCTTTTTTTAATATTTTTACTAACTATATAATTCAACAGCTTGACTTAGATATAGATAAATACAGTTAAAAATCAGTAATAGTTGTGATATCTCTCAGATTGATAGACTAATAATAGTAAGAGATTTAATTAATGATATTGAAACTGAAGATATAAGTTTATTATAATAATCACTGAGATGACTGAAGAAATGTATAATAAATTTAAAAAAAACTCAGAACAGATTATAAAATATTTAAATCTAATATCAATAGAAATGAGAGAGTTGTAATTATATTATATCAGAGTTTTATAATATATAACAGACTGAGTATAATCTGTATCTGAAGTGCTTTAAGTGATAAAAGATTGTACTCACTTGATTTTATAAATTAATTTTCTATTATCATCTTTGATAAGATATATATTATTAAAAATTCAATAGTGTAAATCTCTCAGATATATTTAAATCTCTATTCTAATTTCAATCTACTTCTGACTATTATCTCTCTTTTAAATTTATTCTGACATTTCTGTGATTTAAAATACTTCATTATTAAATCAGATCTGCAGATAAAACTTATATCTGAAAATTTAAATCTTGAGATAGAATTTTTTTTAATATTTCTAATGAGAATTCAGTGATATACTTACAGCTCATTATAAAAATCATATAAAAATATATATAAAATTTAGCTATTAATAAATTAGTTACTGAATTTTGAAGAGATAAAATTTAATAAATATACATGATTAGATACACTTTGATAAGTCAACTACTAATTTTAAATAACTATATAATCAGTTCTGATATACTCACAGTTTAATATTATATAATCATCTGCTCATTTTTACTGATTTAACTGAAGAATTATCAGTCAGTCATCACACATTTTTATTATGATTTAATTATTAAAAGAAAGAGTCAAATTATTATTAATATAAATAAGTATCATTTCATTGATCTTATTTATATTATGAACTGACTTTTAAATTATATATTTCACAGTTTTGATGAAAAATATCTTATTTATTATATTTACAGCTCAGTATATACAACTATTTTTAAAATAATTAAATAAGATTATCTGAATAAAATATTATACTGTCATTACTGTATCTATTTATACTGCTGAGATAACTGTTACTGTCTTTACTAAATAAAATAAGATAATTCTAGCTGCTCAGATAAGTCTTACAGCTGCTGCTTAAGAGATAGATAAATATATTAAAATAAGTATTATGACTGCTATTTAAGTAGTAAAAAAAAGCAGCTATAAATTACTATTATTTCTGTAAAAAAGACTGTAAACTGTGTGAGAGTTTTTATTAATATTATTTTCTTCTCTCATAATACTGATATTAATTATATATAAATTTTCACAGCTATAAATACTGATGAGATATTCCAGTAATAAGATACTTAAATTAAAGAAAAAGTCAATTATATAAATAACTCAGATAAATAAATATTGATTATAGATATCTATTATCTAGTAGATATATTATATATAATTTTTCATACTTATCTGAAAGTATAAGAGTAGATAAAAATAGTGAAGAATTTTAACACTAATTCAGAAGTCTCAATGATTTTCATTGATATATATAAAATATTAAGTTCAGACTTCAACTTACAATTTCTCTATTATAATATTTATTATTTTAATATTATTTAGAACAGAATACTAACAATGTAGATTATTAATTAAGTGTTATATATCAGTTAAATCTGCATTATCAAAGTCTATAAATATATTATATTAAACAGTTTCTGTAAGAAAATGTACTCACAAGTGATTTTTAGATTGTTCACAGCTTGACATGAGATGTGCTGAGAACTACTAGAGATATTCACAGAAGAAAGATAGAATGTAGAAATCTGATTAATAATAGTATTTAAACTGAGTTATAAATAATAGTCACAAACTTCTAACTATATAGCTTGTGTAATCAAGATCTGCTAACTATATTAATTATATAAGAAATAAAATAGAGATAAAGAATTCTGTGAGAAGTGAGATTTCTTATATATTTTTCTCTCTCTAAGACTTTATCTGTGAAGTCTTTTCTGAAAGCTCTTAAAGAGTAGCTCAGTGCTGCAGTGACACTCACTAAAAATTCTTTATATCTATAAAAATTTCTGTAAGAAAAAAATTTCTTATTATTATAAAGAGAAAAAGGTTTTATCACTCAGTTTTTTATTCTGTAAAATCTTTGTATGATCTGCAAATTCTACTCTAGCGATTACACTTAGATTCATCTCATATCTTTTATTGTGAAAAGTGTGATTAATCTGAAATCAACTCTGTGAGAATCAGTGATTCTGTATAATAATTTATTTTTTATAAAATTATCTTATCAAAAAACTATCTTCACAGATTGATCTTTCATTCATTTTTATAAATCAGTGATTTTTAATTATATAGAACTGTGAAAAATCTTTCTCTCTTTTATCAGCTCTGTAGATTTATAGAATAAAAATATCTATAGTTTATAATCACTTTTTATAGTCACTCAGAAGATTTCACAGCTGCAGATTATAATCACTCTTATTTATTAGAGTGATCTAATTAATTCATAGAATTACTCTTTAAGATTAAATCTTCTCAGAGTAATATAAATATCTTAGATTTATCTATGAAATTCATCTTTCTTTTCTCTTTCTTTTCTCAATTAACATCATCTCTGTAAACAGTGAGTATTATTCTTATTTATCTATAAAATCTTATAATAGAAAAAGAATTTTCTGACAGTCTTTATATATTATATCTTAAATCTATTTTAATAAAATAATATCAATATTATTCATAAATATATGTAATCAGTATAATAGCTGTTATTTTTCTTATAAGTATTCTTATAACATTTCTGATCAGCTTTTATCAGCTAAAGAATACAGTAGAATCATCTACTGCAGTTTCTATTTCTGTCTCTGTCTCTGTGTTTACTGTATCTACTTATCTACTATATCTAATCTTCAGATCTATTATAACAGCTCTCTCTTCTCTCTCAGTTCAGATATTTTAAATTATTCTGATCTCAAGTTCTGCTATTTTATCTTATTCAGTGAGTCTTTCTATAAACAGTTCTTACAGACTATATTAACAGATATTCTTATAAAAATAGTTATACAGTCAGCTGTTCTCTCTACTCTATATATATATAATCAGTCTTCTCTGCAGTGTATTATTTCTAATACTCTCTATTTCAGTTTTCTATAATTCACTATCTCTGATTTATATACAGCTGCTCATTTCTACAATTCTGTTCAGAATAAAAGATGAATTTCTGTATACTTATAAAACTCAGAAGATCAGTGTAACTTAAATATTATTAATTCATATAAAGAGCTGATCTGAGCAGATAAGTTTTCTCTCTATATTTTAATTATCACTGATTTTGACATCTCTGTACAACTAGATAAGTATACTCAGCTCTATAAAAAATATCTGATTATCTGTACTGATAATCAGTTATTACAGTTTTACTACAACTGTATATAATCTAATATTCATCTTTTCTGAAGTATTTATATTTCTGATAGATTTTATATGAAATATAATAACTGTCTGTATTATAGTCTAATACTTCTTATTTCTTTAAGAGTGAGAATTGATAGAGATATGAGTGAGATTTATAATGAAAATAAACATATAAGTTTAAGTTTGTTCTTTTATTTTTCTTTATTAATCACTAAATTGTGTTCACAATTTTATATTTATATTTTTTTAGTTAAAATGATATTATGATTTCTTCTTTCTTTTATATATATCACAGACTATTTATCTCAGTAGAAACTCATCATCTTATTTAATTTAGAGTTTATAAATAACAGAGTTAGTATCTTTATCACAACTGAGTTTTTAATAAAGATTATATCACTCAGATTTATCAGAATTTATAATATAAAAGTCATATCTTAGCTTCTGCAGATATCTGATTTGCACAGATAATTTTTAAATGAACTTATTCTTCTGAGAGTATTCTTATCACTGAACTTTAAATCAGAGTTGATAATCTTACTTCTCTGAATCAATAATTATCTGAATCTAATACTCTATCTCACTCTTAAATACCTTATAGATAGAGTGATGAATCACAGAATTTTCTTCTGAGAATTTCTTATATTCACAGAGTAGAGAGATATGAATAATATTATATATCTAAAATTCAGATAACAGTTCTATTCAGTAGAACTATAAATCAATTTTCTTTATAATTTTATAATATTCTATTTATAAGAGATTCAGTTTTTTACTGAGTCTCTGTATAATAATATTTTTCAGATTTAGTTAAATTCTATTATCTTTTTTAAAACTTTTTACAGTGTGTTTAAAATTATAGTATTTTTTTTAATACTTCTGAGCTCTTTTCAGATACTTATAAATCTACTTATAGATTTTCTGAATTCTCTCAGCTTATTTATAGATATTATCACACTCTACAGTGTATTTTTACAGATTTATCAAAATCATCTATGAATAAATCTCAGTGAATATCTCAAAGAGAGTCTTATCTATACTGATATACTTTGAGTTATGATATATAAACTCTGTAAATGATAATTATTACACTCAGTTATTCTGATTATAGTTAATAAAGTACTGTAAGTACTGTTTCAGTATACTCATTAGATACTCTATTTAATTATCTGTCTACTGATGAAAAACTGTACTTAGATCTTATAAGATTTTAAATATAATTATCAGATCAGTTCAGAATTTCTCTGTAAAAATTAATAAAATTAATTCTCTGTCTGAGATAATATTCATAGATAATTTATATAGTCTGATCATATCATGAATAAAAATATAAGTCTGAGTCTTAAACTTCAGATTCTTGCAAATAAGTATAAAGTATATTATTTTAATGAAGTGATTCACTATTATTAACACACTGTTAAAGATAACTTCATAGATATTCTTATTTATAAGAAAACTTATCAAAGTATTTATTTTCAACTATTCTTGAAATTTTTATAAGATAGACAGAGAAATGAGTTTTTTATAAAGCTTAGCTTTTATTATTTATAAATTTTGACACACAGTATAAGAATTCACTATTTTCTTTATAAATACTTATATCTTTAATCAGAAGTATTTTCTTATAAGTAACTCATGTATTCTAGTATCTATAAAATAATCTGCTAGAAATAAATTATAATACTTTTTAATAAACTCTATATATAGCAGCTCATTCACAGAGATATAAATTCAGCTCTCTCTTCATAAGATATTATTTATCTTCTCTCAACTCTTTATTTCTGCTGAGTTAATTTCTTTCATAAACAGTTTTTAGATATACTGTATATATTCATTCTTCAGTTATAGATCTAATAATCTGAATAGAAGATTTTATAAAAATTTATACTTTATTTTCTCTTATACTAGATTTTCTACAGTTATTCTTACAGTTTATAAATTCTTCAGATTATAGATACTCTTCTTAAGAATTCTCACAGATATTCTCAGAATATTAACTCTCAGTATTATAGAAAGCAGTTATACAGACTATTCTTCTCTCTTCTCTTTTTTCTCTCACAGAGAGTTAGAGATTTATCAGTTAATCTCTTCACAGTATTTATATTAAGTATCTCATAAAACTTTTCTACTTTTTCTAGTTTTTTTTATTCACAGCTTTAATCTCTCTGATATAGTCAGATCTGTGAAAGAGTTTATCTACAGAATTCTTAGTTTCTTTAATATACTCTATTTTAAATCAGCACTCACTTAATCTCTGAACTCAGTAAATCTATTATTATAATAGTTTTTTAATTATTATAAACATTTATAAACTGTTATAATCAGTTCTGCTAATAATTATTATTATAAGTCTCTCAAAATAGTGATATCAGTGATAGAAGAATTTCACTATTATAAGAAGTTTCTGATTATATATATTATAGTTGATTTTTATAGATTACATTTTCTGTAAGAAGAAAGTTACAAAAACTCAGTTTTTATTTATCTATAGTTATAAGATAATATCTGAAATTATAAAGAAAGAGATATCTATTTTCAGTCTGATTGTGAGAGAGAGATTAAAATGATACAGTATCACAGTATCTGTAAATACTTATTTCAGTTTTATAAAAACTCTACAGATCTCTGAAATTAGAAAGTTTTTACAACTCTCTTTTCTCAGTAATCTCTTCATTCTCTATTTATAGAATATCTTTTTCTTATTTTCACTTTTCAGTATATCTGTCAGAGTTAAGAAAATTTTCATGAATATAAAAATAAACTGCTGATAGAAATTCATAAAAATCTGAAAAATCTGAATTTTATGAATTTTAATCAGAGATCTTATAATATATTTTTTACAACTTCAGTAGATATTTTTTCAGAATCTTCTGATAGAAGTGTAATAGTATATAATTAATTAAG
Source organism: Blastomyces parvus (assembly GCA_002572885.1). Classification (NCBI taxonomy): domain Eukaryota; kingdom Fungi; phylum Ascomycota; class Eurotiomycetes; order Onygenales; family Ajellomycetaceae; genus Blastomyces; species Blastomyces parvus. The sequence continues at coordinate 7,854 of PDNC01000222.1, forward strand.
AATCTTTCTTTATTATTTTAATTTAATCTGATGTTCATGAGAAATACAACTCACACTGAAATCTTATATTAATTAATCATATCAAATTTATAATCAGTATAAAAAGAAATGAGATGAAAATAATATTTGATAATAATATAGAAATTAACTATCTAGTTAAAAGAACTGTATTAGATCTTAATCTCTTAATTCAGAAAAATATTATTAAATCTATCTTAAATACTGATAATTAGTAAAATGATATCATTGAAATCTGTTGAGATATCTCAGTGCATCTCAGATTAATAACTTTTCTCAGATATTCTTTATTATAAAATACAGCTCTCATAAATACATTCTCAGATAATTGTATGAAAATGTAATATATCTGATCAGAATAATAGATAATAAAAACAGTATTTTTATTTATATTTTCAACTTGATAAGAAAAATCAGATCTCTTTTCTAAAATATTTATCAGAAAATTATAATAACAGATAATTGAATAATCTTCAAAAATGTATTCAGACTTTAAACTAGATCTACTGACTTTGATAAATTTTTATAATATTAATAATAATAAATGAAAAAATAATATTAGATTCAGTAAGTGTAAAATAGAATATAATATAATAAAAATTCTGTTATATAATAAAAATATTGTGAAGATTTTAATCAATCAGTAATTTTCTGATTTTAAGTCAGAAAATATCTGCAGTTAATCAGTATTCATTATTAAACTTCACTGAAATTCTCTACTATATATTCTCATTATTTTTTTTATCAGTAATTTCATTTTTAAATACAGTTAGTATTTTCTTTTTCTTCAGTGATTAATATCTGAATTATAATATATTTATAATATTTCACTGTATAATCTGTTTTTGTGTGTCTTTGTAGAAGATTTTTTATAATCACACAGTTTTATAGTTATAACTCTTTATAAATAAAAAACAGATAAAATTTAATCTCTTAATATATCAACTATTAATAATAAAATATCAGATAAAATAGATAATTAAAGATAAATTTAATAGTAATAATTTAAAGATAATATAATTCTTAAAACAGATTCATCATTATTATATAATTACTATATTATATTTTAATTCTTCAATTACTTATATAAATTTCATCTAATATCAGAGAAAATAATGAATCTATGAATCAGATCAATATTAACTATTCAGAAATATGAATTTCTTATTAAGATATTACTCAGAAGAGAGAAAACTCTGATATAAAGTTCTAAAATTTTTAAATTGTTAATAGAGAAAGTATCTCTGCTGATAAAAATATACATAGTTTCTCACAATATATAATGAACAGTTAGTTTCTCTATTTTTTAGAAACTGACTCTGAATATTATTAAGATGCTGTAAGAATAACTTAATTCTGAAATTTATAAATATTATCATAGTCTGTACTATAATAAATAATTTTTTTATTAAGAAAAAAAAGACAGAAAAATATTATATTATTAATACTTATATAAATATGAATACTGTGACTATTCAAGATGTATATATTTCTTCAAACACTGATACTTTTATTGAGAATTTTATGAGAATAAAGATAATAAGTATAATAAATTTTCTTTTCAGATATAATTATATTCTCTTAAAAATAGCAGAAATATAATAATCTTTCTTATATTAATTAATTTACTTCATCAGACTATCTTATCTCAAGAAGTAATAAATTTCATTATTCAATTCTGCTGTATTATGATATAAATTCTTTGATTGAATATTTCTCACTAAGTAGATAGTTTTATGAATGATATCAGTATTAAAAATTCATGAATAAGATATAATAATAAGAAAGTTATACTAAGAGTTTGAAAATTTATTTTAGAACATCTTCAGAATCTAGATATTATTCTTATTAATATAGAACTCATAAACATATATATACAAGTTGAAAAATCAAAATTCATTTATTCTAATATAATACTGATTAAATATATTATTAATATGAATAACAGATAACTGAAAGCTTCAAAAATTATGAAGATTATAATATAATCAGATTCTACTGATATCACAGATATCTGAGCATTTATTGATATCTGTGTCTATTATTAAATCTGAATTCTGAACTTCATATTCATTTCTATTCTAATCTACATACTATTTAAGAAGAATGTGATTTTTATATGAGATTCTGTGCAGATTAAAGTAATAATAATATTGAAAAAAGTATTAACAATTATTTCTATATTTATTTATATTGACTATTCAGATGATACTGAGATCATTATTATAATTATAAATTCTTATCAGATAGCTTGAGATAAGACTTTCAGTTAACAGAATTGAATAATCAAGAAGCTTCATTTATACTGATATAAGAGTAGAATTTGAAATGATACTGAAAGAAAATATAATACTGAGAAATTAAAATATTACACAGTTCTCAAGATATTGAAGAAATACTATTATTATCTATATAGTATTCATTTCATTTTTAAAATAAATATGAAAACTCTTATAATATAATTAAATTAATCTATCACTGATATGTTCAGCTCTTTTATTATTATCTGACTTATATAAATCTGAATATTTAATTTCAATATTTAATATATTTCTGAATAGAAAAATACTGTTACTGATGATTTTTCTTACAAATTTTCTACTGAAAAAGAATTATCAGAAAATTAAGATATTAATAATTTTATTAAAATAGAGTTGAATTATATTAGTATTACTAGTATTATAGTTTCTGATTTTAAAATTTTTAATAATACTGATGACTTTATTACTGTTTATATTCTACTATCATTTTATTTCAACTGTAGTGAATTGATTATTTATTATCTTACTATATTGATTTATTTATATAATATTTCACACTCTGTTTTCTTCAGATAATACAGATATACTCTATAATATATAATATAAGAACAGTATTTATTTCAGTTATTGAGTAAGAATCTTTCTCTGAAATATGTTATAAATAATTTATCTGAGTAAAAGAAGATTATCACTCAGATATATAATAAATCTGAATATAAGAATTATAAAATCATTAATCACAAAATTTCTCAGTGATATTGATAAAAGAGAATATAAAAAGATATTAAAATTTATTATAAAATTTATAAAGTATATCAGCTGTAAGATAATATCTGTTTAAAAGAATTATTCTATCTAATAAATCATAATTATCTTTAAGAGAAGTAATATTAATATGATTAAATTTCTGAAGAATTGTAATAAAATATATACTGTTATTATTTATAATAATCTTATTAATTGAGTTAAAAATCACTTATTTACTTATAAAACTGCAGAAAATATTATATAATTTATCTATAAAAATATTATCTGTTGATACAGTTACTTTTAAGAAATAATATATAATAGCAGATCAGAGAATAAGAAATGAAACAGAGTTCTGATTAATATATATTATATTAATTAAATAATCATCTCTGTATATAATACTAAAATAAATAATATAATTTAATATAATTATTATCTGATTTCTGATACTCTTATAAAACTAGTAGCTGATAATAAAAGTTAAATCAATTATTTTCATTTTATACTGTGAACAGACTGTATTATTATTTAATAATTTACAGATGAAATATCTTTTTACCTGTAATATAACTATAATATTATTCTTCTTATAGAACTGAATATTCTTATTCAATAGATACTAATTTAATGAACTGTTCAATTCTGTGCTGATCTGATATATATACATATTTAATAATTGAAAAAGAGAGATAAGAATCTGAAGAAAGCTACTCATTATCTATAATAGATGAGAGAGAAGAATTGTGATCTATTTAATAAAATGAGAGTTAGTATAAGAATTATTACAGTGAAAAAATCTTATACTCTTATATAATATAAAAATAGAGATATTTTATTTTATTAAATTGAATTTTCACTGACTGAGCTCATACTGTATTCAGAATATCAATTATATAAAGAGATTCTATTATTTAAAGAAACTAGATAGTACAGTATTCTGAAACACTATTATGAGACATTATTTAAAGAGATTCTATTTTTATAATACTTAAATATTTACTGTAGAAAATAATTCAATACAGAATAATAAAAATGATAATAAAAAAGAGAGAGAATGTAGAGAGAAAAAATAAAAGTGACTTATAGTTATTAATTTTATATAATAAAAAGTTTATAATTATAATCTGATTATTATTTACAGTTATAAATTATTTTTCTTTATTATTTTCTGAATTTTCTTTATTCTATCTTTGAATAATTTCATTTCTTTCATTTTTAAATACTGAAGAATTATATATATTATCTCAGATATTTTTTTTACTCTTTTCTTTTCTTTATATATATTTACACTGATCAGTAATTCACTTCAGCTAGTTCTATATCTATTATATTTACTACTGACTATAACTGTAGCTGTTATCTTCTTATTTATTTATTATTATACAGTTCTTCTTATTTCTCTATATTATTCTTCTAATTCTGAAAAGCACTGCTGATCATGAATATAATTATATAAATTATCTCTTAATTTTACTGAATTCTTCTTTTTTTAATATCTTAATAACTGCAGTTCTAAAAAGTAATTTATCTAATTTTAAAATAAAAATATTATAATACACTATATCATCATCTTCTCTCTTCTCAATTTTTTTTCATATTTATTTCACTGTATAATTCATCAATCTATTCAACTTCTACATTTAGTGATTATTTATTCTAAGACTTTCTGACTCAGCATCTCTTATAATATACAGATATCAACTCTTTATTATAATATAATAATTATAGAACTACATTCTTATAATAAATTCAGATCTGAAAATTTATTACTAAACTCAGTATAAAATTCTTAAATTTATGATAATACAGTAAAAATATAATAAGAATAATATAATTATCTTCTATAAGTGAATTAAGATATAAGACTTCTGAAAAGTTATTAATTTTATAAAGATTCTTTAGTAAAAGACAGTAGATATACAGTAGATAACAGATTGAGTGATAAAATATTATAATTAAGAAGTTAAAGCTAGAGAAGTATATAATATTATATAAAATAGTGAGAATTTTAACTGATTCTGAGATTAGATGTGAAGTATAAAGATACAGTGAGTCTATCAGTCTCTGATCTTATAATATAGTAATTTGATGAATATAATCTATCAGATTAATCAAGTAATCTGAGATAGAATAAATCAGAAAAAGTATAAAAGAAAATAATATTATAGATATTTTATAATAGAAGATTTTAGAAAAACAGTGAAATCTCAGTTTAATTCTTCTTTTTTTATCAATATCTAAGATAAATGCTGTAAAAATACTCATTAATTTAAATGAATTTTTTACTGAGAGATTAGATTATGTTTTATCAGTATATACTCTTACTTAAATTACTGCTTCTATTTAATCTACTTTCTCTTAAAATCTATAAATAATTGATTAGATACTGTAGTTATCACTTATCTTTTTTATATCAGATTTTAATTTCTCATCTCACTCTAACTTCTCTAATCTCTTCATTTTAATATATAATTTTTCATTGAGTAGTTCACTTATAAGATCTTCTAATCTAGCAAGTTCAGAATCATTTTTTATTTATTTATTTTAAAATTCTACTGTCAGTCTCACACTATTTATTCAATCTCAATCTATCTCTATTTTCTGATTATTAATATCAAGTGTAACTAATTTCTCTTCAATATTATTTATAATAAATCTCAGTCAGCAGCTTCAGTTTTCTTCTTAATATATTACAGAACTTGAAGTAAGACAAAAACATCTCACTCTGAACTCACTCAATTCTTTGAATATTAAATCACTGATAGATTCATTCAATAGCTCTTGCTTTTATAAGCATTTTAAACTCAGTTACAATTTTATACAATGTGAGATGATGAAGTTATTCAATCAAATATAATTGAAGATTTCATAGAAAGACTTTTCATTGATTATCACTATCACTTTATAATTTCTGATCAGACTGTTATATAATTTATATGATGAGATAATCAGAATCTATATATTATTCTTCTCAATTTTAAAAAGATTTCAAGCTCAAACTGTGAAGATATTTAAAATAAAAATCTCTGTGAAAACTCTGTCAGTTTTAATATTTCAAAATATCAATATCAAGTCTCATTCATATATTACTCTTCTCAATTTGATCTATCTCTGATAGAAAAATATAAAAAGATATCTTGACAGAATTAATCTATATATAGCTTATGATAAAAATCATAAAAATCAGTTTAATTCAAGATTTAACTGAGTCTTTGATCTCTGCACAGTGAGATATATTCAAAATAGATTTAATATCTCAAATTTTAATAGATTCTGCAAAGAATTGAGAACAGAAATAATAGATTTCTATTGAAATTGAGAATTATATTTTATTTTAATATAATTACTTATAAAAATCTTCTAAAATTGAATATAAATATCTGATTTCTCAAGATTTTGCTAGCACTGTTTATATCTCAAAATAGATATAGATTAATATTCTCTATAATATCAGAGTTCTGAAGAGAGAGTACTCTGATAGAGAATATTCAGAAGTATAAATTATAGCAGTTTTTATCTCATTTTTCTACAGTGTTCACATATCAAAAAGATTTTAGAATTAGTTTTTTACTTCTCTTGAAAAAGTAAGATGATTTTCTCTGTATTTTTCATAATTAAAAATAGAGCTGTCAGTATAAATTATCTTTCTTTCTTTTATTTAGTAATTGAAGAGCTTTCATTAATGTTTTATTCTTTCTATACTTAATATTAACTGAATTAAGTTACATACTAGTTATATGAGAAGATTCAGAAAATTTTAAATAGTTTTGAATAGTTTTAATTAATTTCTCTTTAAAAAATTGATCTATTTTATCAATTTTTCTTTTAAAAACTGTCATTTCAGCTAATTAGTTGAAATTATTAAATTTCTCTCTTCTTCTGTATCTCAGAAATGAGATTGTGTAAATTTAACTGATTTATCTCTAAAAATCAAGTATAGTTTATTAGATTCTTTTCAAAAATCTAATCTAGTTACTGAACTAGTAGAAAAATCAGATTTATTTACATAAAAATCTTATTTAAAATAGTCTGATCAACTTTTTATTTGAAAATGAGTTTTAATAACTCTGAAAAAGATATCTTCTCAAAAGCAATTTCTGAGATTGAAATTTTAAAAAGAAGAAAAAAAGAAGAGATAGAAAAACAGTAAGTATCTGAAATTTAAAAGCTTGAAAAAGTAAATTAGATTCTTAAAAAACAGTGTCTTTAAGAAATTAATAAAGATATTCTGCTGATTCTTTATGTATAAGCTAAACAGCTGTAAGAAGTAATTAAATTTAAGCTTGAAATTTCAAATGAAATTCAAAAATCTCTGAGAATGAACTCTGATTCAATCTCATCTTCTTCTTCTTTCTCTTCTATGCAGAAGAAAATATATACTCAGATAGTTAAGTCTACTTCTTAAGAAAACACTGAAAGAAAAGAAACAGCTCTAAAAAGTATTTAAAAGCTTACTGAAAGAGCTTCTCAGCTTCTTCAGAAAAAAAAGAAAGAAAACAGTAAAAAGAAAAAAGTCTTCTGATATCTAGAAGTAGAAGACTGATTCTAAAAGTCTCTAATAAAGAGATTTTGAAAAAAAACATGCTGAAGAACTCAAATCTGATATTTAGAATTAGAAATAAGATAAATCAGAGCTTTTTCTCTTCAATAAGTGAAAATGAAATTCAGAAATCAGTTTTAGCTTCAATTGAAATATCATTCTTTGAGAAAGTTCAATTATCTTGACTACAATGTCTGATTTCAATACAGATTTTCTCATTGAGTATGAAAATATATGAAAATCAGTGCTGAAAAATCTACTGAATTCTTCAATTTTTCTTGAAAAAGATGAGAAGTGAGAAAAATTCATTCTTCATGATATTTCAGTTGAGATCTTTGATCATGAGAAAGAAATAAAATACTGCTTCTGAAAAATGAACTTGAAGAGTTCAATTCAATTCAATTGAGAAAAAAGTCAGTCTGACTGAACTTAATTAAATTCAGACAGAGTAGAAGAAATATATCTATTCTAGTCTACATTAAAACAGTTGAACAGTCAAAAATCTCAGAAATAAGAGTTACAGAATTAAAAATGAGAGTCTATAAATATAGAGACTCAAGAATCAATCTCAAATCTCAAACTCAATATATAAACTGTCTAAAATATGAATATTCTGCAGCAGCTTGTTTTAGAGAGATAAAATATGATTTCTACTCAAAAAATCATAAAATAAAAAATTATATTTATGAGATCTGCTCAAAAAAAGATGAGATCTGTAAATATACAATTCTGAAATGCTTAAACTGTAAAGAAAAATATATATCTAGTTCAAAAGATTGTATCTTTACTTCAAAATTGAAGAAAAACTGAAGAAAAGAATAAAAAACTACTCAAAATAATGAGAATATCTCTTCTAGTTCAAAAAGAAGAAACTCTCAACTATCTAAAACTTCAGAATCAAATTCTTCAGTGAAAAATAAACAGAATTTGAATTCTCAAACATCTGTGAAGATTAGAGAGTTGAAAAATTCTTCAAAAAAATTTGAAGAAATAAAAGTAGTTGAAATTTCTACTTTCAGAAACAGCTATAACTCACTGTCTGAAGATAGTGATTAACTCAAACATTTCTTTTATTCTTTCTTAAATGAATATATAACAAAAAGAACAAAAAAAGTTTAAAAATACATCAAAAATCACATTTCTTCAAAATAATGTAAATAGAAATTCAAATTGTATTTATTTCTGTCTTCAAATAGCATTTGAAGAGAAAATTGATTTTATTCTTATTCAAGAGTCTAATTTTGATATTGAGCAGCAATATATAATTTCACATTTAAGTTATTATTACTTTTTATCTGAAAAATTTGAGATGAAATCAAGAGTAGCAATTTATAAAAGAAAAAGATCAAGATATCAGTTTAATACAAGACTTGATATATTATCTGATTCTGATTTATTATTATTATTATTCTTCTTCTTCTTCAATTATAGATGTATACAGTCAGAGACTATGACATCTATCTGAGAACTGAAAGTTCTCAGAATTTCTCTATCTTACTAGCTAATATACAAATGTCAATTTCAATATACTAATAGAAAATTTCACACAGAATACAAAGATTTCTTATTATACAGACAAATTTTTGTAGCAGCTTTTCTCAGATATATTTTAATAAAAGAAACAAGAA
>PDNC01000223.1:0-15928 GCA_002572885.1 Blastomyces parvus
AGTATAGTAGTCACTGAGATCAGCTTCTACAAAGAGAAAGAGCAGCTGTAATATCAGAACATCAGAGAATCTATAATGTAGAATAGAAATCACAGAAACTTAATCACTCAGATGCTCTATATCATGTATATATATATCTACACTGAAGAAGATGAAGAAAAGTCTTTTCTCTTTCTTTCTTCAGTGATTAGCTCTGATATATTCAGATCTAACTGTAATACAATACTGATAGCTTCTTCTTATTCTTTTCAGGTATAGTTTCTATTAGTTCTTCACACTGTTGAACCTACTCTCACATGCTGATATTCTGAAATATATCATACTACTGAACTGATTTATCTAAGTTGATACATTTTTTATACTGTTATATGCTTTTTATCAATTTCTTTGAAAATATTCTGTATAACTTTCATAAACTTCTTATAGTTCTTGAATAATGTGATAATTTCATTATCTTAAGCTCTCTCTATCTTATGAAATCATATTCTAATCTTTGATTCAAATCAGTTGAATGCTGATTCAATTAAAAATATTAATATCATCAAGATTTTATCTGCTTCAGTTTCTATTTATACTGAATTAATTATCAGATATAGATTAAGTTATGAAAGAAAGACTTATAACTTTTCTCTTTCTTCTGTAAATGATATGAGTGAGTTAATCTTTAACTCTTATATAAATAATGTCATTTCTAGTTATCAACATCTATCAGTGATTTTCTTATTAACTTTCAATAATCTTTGAATATCATACTTGATTATGTTGACAGTTGATTCTGCTTTGAATATCATAGTTAACTTTATTTCAGAGACTGAGATACTTTATCTTTTTATATGATAGATCTTCTTCACAGTTTCTCTTAAGTAAATTTTTAAGATCAAGAGATCTCTGTAATCTAGAATAGAGATAATCAATATACTACTGTTCTTCTTCACTAGTAAGTCTTTTATCTATACTCAGAGATTAGATCAGTTCTCAGAAAAGTACTGTGTACTTATTCACTAGAAAGAGAGATAGTGCCACTATTATAAATAGTAGAAATATCAATTAGAGAATCTCTATAATTAATAATAGCTACAGCAGTGATCTATGAAATAGAGCTTATAATTATGAGATATTAGAGTAGTGAGAGTATCTTATGATAAGACAGATAATTCTTTAAAAAGTAATCAGAATGTAGAATATAACTGTGAGATATGAAGTGTAATTGATTATAATTAAAAAAATAAGCTTTCTTAATTCTAAAAGTAATGAGTGTGTTTAAATATATGATGAATCTCTCTGATAAATCTGATAGACTCAGTAGATTATAGTCTATCAGTTATATCAATCTACTGATAGCACTGATAGATCTGATATATTATAAACTATCAATTATATCAATCTATCAATCATATAATCTGTCTTCTCTCTGAAACTAAGTTCTACTGTTCTATTACTAGTTTTTATCAGATCTTTCATTAGATTAGCTTCTGCTCAATGATTTCTTACTTATTTATATGAGATGTTTTCTTAGATTCATAACATAACAGCTTGAATCTTGAGAATCACTTTATTGATGATCTGAATGTTGAGGCTGTTAATCAAATTGAATATTGAAAAAAGAGATCTATTACTCATAATATGATAATCAGTGTCACTGTCTCATACAGTAAGAGAATTCTTACACAGTTCAATCAAGCAGATCAGCATGTTTATCATCTTAGTGAGATTTATCAATTGATAGATCTCACTCTCACTATTATTTTTATTCTTATTATTCTTATTCTTCTTATTCTTATTCTTCTTCTTCTTCTTCTTCTTAAATTTCTTAAGCTTAGCTGTGTTATTGATCTTTCAATTATTGAGTGCTTGATTGAGATTCATGAATCAGTATATAGATTTGAAATGAGATCTATTATATTTAAAGCAGATTGATGAAGTGTTTGAACTGCTCTGACTATCATTTTGAGATTCACTATAACTGCATTCTGAATGACTGTCTCAGATCACATTGAATATATTATTAGAATTGAGAGTGAATTTGAATTAAGCAGTATTGACAGCAGTATCTGAACTCTGAGTGATCTTTTTATCTTTTGAAGAGTTCAACTGAGATTGAATCTTTTTTATAAGAAGATGAATATTCAATATAATTAATGTTGATTTTAATTATTGAATCTTCTCAATCTTCTTCTGAATATAATCTCATCAATTATTGAGTAGAGTGAAATAGAATATATTAAACACTCAGATATCTGAGAGAGTTGTGTTCAACATCTTCAACTTCAAGATAGTGATATGAAACTTATTGAAGAAACTGTGCATATTTATAATCTAAGAATTATTAAAAGAGATGAATTCTATGACTGTCTCACAGTGTAATTGAGTCTTTGAAATAGAGTATTTCTTCTTAATTACATATCAGAGAGTAAATATACTCTGATCTTCATCATATTTTATAAAATGTAATCTGACACTCACACTTAAAGAATTGAATATGAAGATGAATAGTCAGTGATTTCAGATATTTTAAAAGAGTGCACTCTCAGCATTCTGAAGAGAATTCTTTTCTTACTGTTTTTCAATTATATCTCAGTATTAAGTGTTAACTAGCTTAGCTTTCATTATAACAGTTTATAATATATAATTTAATATACTGATAAGAGTATTTGACTTAATAATATTCTTGATATTCTCTTTAAACTGTGTGATTATCTTACTGACTTAACTGTCAGAATTGTATAGATTGTATTTCAACTTCTTACTGAGATTGAGATCTTATATAAATATATTAAGAGTTGAACTGAAATCTGTCTTGATATTAGTAGAGTGAATTATCTTTAATTTCAACTTAATCTTCAAGAGTTTCATTTCTTCAGTAAAACTCTTATATTTCTACTTCTTTATCTTGTATTTTATAAACAGATGTTGAAGATTCTTATCTTTGAAAGTTTATTTGATGATATCAGATTCAATATTATTACTCATCAGATGATTGAAAAAGTCTCTGAGAAAATTCTTGATTTCATTCTTATGATGAGATTCTACTTTACTGAGTACTCTAGTTGATTGATATATAGTGATGATAGAAGCTGTTACAATTCTGTTGATAAACTGAATTAATGATGAGATGATCAGTAAAGAATTGAGACTCTCAATAGTCAGACTGTCAAAAGTGCTAGATAGATATCTGTGAGAAGAATAAGAATGTGATTGTGATTGTAACTATGAGATATTATCAGTATTCTTTATAATTGAATTGAGAGATTACTCATAAGAATATGAGTGATTAAAATGATGAGTTATATTTGAATTATTCTCTGTTATGATTAAATATAGCAGTAACTCTGCTCTTCATATTGAATTCTTATCAATATAAGCTTTTTATAATGTGAAAAATTGTCAATGAGATATTCTTTTTAAATGTGATGTATCTCACTACACTTTAAATAAATAATAGTGTGAGAATCAAAACAAGATCTCTAGAATATATCAAAAGAGATGGAATAAGATGATTTTTAATCACTGAGAGATGTATTGAATGAAGTAATAAACAATAATAATGATTATATCAACAAGGAATTCTGAATTGACAGTGTTGTGCACAAAATGGGCCTCATAACCTGTGAGAGATGAAAAGCTTGATTGATTGAGAATTGCTAGCTAAGTGGGTGATTATATAGTGGCAGAGTGGTTACATGAGAACATGTGGGTGTCTCACACTCCAAACGTACTCTACGTACTCTGTACTCCGTAGGCAGAATTCTCATCTTCCGGACCACCGGCGAAAGGTTCAAAATTTATTTTGACATATGATTGCAGCCACGCTGATTACTGTACCTATTTATGTAACGTTTTGCGGAAAATATGAACATTGGGCGAATGATACAAATGTTTATTTTGGACTGCATAACAATTTTGATATCCGCATATTCAAAGACGGCGCAATTTCAGGGTTTTAGGTTAGGGGGCTTGGCATAATTTAATTGGTCAACCGACGTCAGCTCAACTCCCCGGCCACCAGCTCCCCATCACTTCCTACCGACTTGCCCATCACAAAGTGCTTCACTAGATACGATGTGGGTGGCATGTGTCTAGACTCTCCTTAAACTGACCAATTTGATTTCCGCGCCTTCTTCAGACGACCCATCGCCAGAAAACGGTCCGGTTCCCCTCAAACCATTATGGCGAACCCCCTTCTCGTCGCACGCTCTTCGTCCGCGAATTCATCAGAACGATCAGGCGAGGAGGAGGACGCCCTCTTAACCGGTCAGCCGACAAACCGCGATGGAGAACGCCGTCGTTCGTTATGGCGAGAACTCGGACTCTTTGCCTGGGCCCTCATCGCAACCGTGGCCGTAATCACTCTGGCTGTCCTGTACCAACACCAAAAACAACAGAGCCCGAAGTTCGATCCAGGCGCGAAACCATCAGGGAAGAGGAATCTCATATTTATGGTATCAGATGGCATGGGCCCTGCCAGCTTATCCCTGACGCGAAGTTTCCGGCAATTCGAGAGCAATCTGCCTATTGACGATATCCTTGTGCTCGACCAGCACCACATCGGTTCATCCAGAACTAGATCCACATCCAGCCTTATTACTGACTCTGCGGCTGGCGCAACTGCATTCTCGTGTGGGAAGAAGAGCTACAATGGCGCTATTTCCGTTCTTCCGGATAGTACCCCTTGTGGTACTGTGCTTGAGGCAGCGAAACTAGCAGGTTATATGACTGGTTTAGTTGTAACGACCCGCATTACCGATGCTACACCGGCTTGTTTTGCGTCTCACGCCAACATGCGATCTTACGAAGATCTCATCGCTGAGCATGAAATTGGCGAATACCCTCTTGGTCGAGTGGTTGACTTAATGATTGGAGGCGGGCGATGCCACTTTTTACCAAACTCGACCGAGGGGAGCTGCCGTGGAGATGATAAAGATGTGGTGGAGATGGCTAAATCCAAGGGATTCTCCTACGTTGACGACCGAGCTGGATTCGACAGCCTTAAGAAGGGCAGCAACGTCACACTACCCCTACTGGGCCTTCTGGCTTCCAAGGATATCCCCTATGAAATTGACCGCCGCCAAGTGAACGATGTCTACCCATCTCTAGCGGAGATGGCACGAACGGCGCTAAAGGCTTTAAGTGAAGCTACAAAGGATAGTGATAAAGGCTTCTTCATTATGATTGAGGGCTCGAGAATAGACCATGCAGGCCATGGAAATGACCCGGCCGCTCAAGTCCACGAAGTTCTTGCATATGATGAAGCTTTTTCTGCTGTACTGGAATTCATTGAAAATGATTCCACTCCTGGTATTCTTGTTGCCACGTCGGACCATGAGACTGGCGGTTTGTCCATTGCAAGACAGCTACGCGATTCTTACCCCACGTACCTATGGTATCCCGGTGTTCTTGCAAACGCCAGCCATTCCTCTGAATATCTCGGCAATGCCCTTGACGACTATTTGAATGGGGATGGCAAAGACGCCGATGACGCAGCCCGCCATAAATATATCCGCAAGAAGCTGGTGGAAGATGGATTGGGCATCCACGACGCGACGGAATCTGAGGTCCAGAAACTTATAGATGGCGGAGGAGCCTATGCTTTTGCAAGCATGGTGAGTCGACGGGCTCAAATTGGCTGGTCGACCCATGGCCATTCAGGTTAGTCGCTTTCATCCCCTTTCTCATTCTTTTTTTCGAGTTTACCGCTCTATATTTTCAAAACCAGGATATATACTAAGATTATTATCCGACAGCTGTCGATGTCAATATTTACGCTTCCTCACCAAACGATGCCCTGCCCCTAGTTGGCAACCACGAAAATACCGAAATCGGTTCATTCCTCGCAGATTACCTCTCGCTTGACCTCGATGATGTCACCAAACTACTAAAAGATACAAAATCATCCCCACACGTTAGCGCTGATGGGAGTGAGAACCAGTACGCTTGGATGGGCAAACCGCTAGATGACGATGTTGTCGTCGACACACTCGATAGATACCATGGCGTTTTCAAACGTAGGAAACGCGACGAGGCGGTTGATGGTATTGCGCTTGGTTATAGAGACCTGGAAAGTGAAAGTTGCGGTTGTGGTTTGGGACATTAGACCTTTCCTTCCATCATACCCCTTGCCCGCGCTCCTAACCAAACCCCTTCCCTACCTTGCAAACTCGCAAGCTTCATAATATCTTGTCTCCCTTGCTATTTAATATGTTTTGTTTTTGATTTTTACTCAACCTTAGCTCATTTGTGCGGCGTTTCTATCTTTTTCTTTTCTTTTTCTTTTTTCTCACCTGATCCGTCCCTCCACCAGGTTACTTGCATTTATGTGCATTTCTCGGGTTGTCTTTTTATTCCCTTACCCCAAACCTTTTTGGTTTCGAAGCTATTGGTTATTTTTCTTTTCTCCACCTCAATACAATTCAACGCAGAATATACTCCCTGTTCTGATTGCTCTTCAATAACTTCTCTTTTGTCTGTTCATATTGCCACCATATAGAAAGCCCATATGGCGTATTGGAATAACAAACCAGTTTTATCATTACCCCATCTCCAATTTGCGTTTGCCTCATTCGGTGACTAACTCGTCGATGGTTGCTAGCAAAAATTGCTTTGGTGGGGCTGGTGAAGGTAGATAGATAAATGATGACATTCTTTCATTAGAATTGAATTATCTAATGACAAACAGACGAGACATTTAAAATGACTATCAAATTTCCTTTAACAAAAACAGGCAACTCAAAACACTCCATGTCGTTCCTGAACCACCACATGCGCCAAGGGCGTACCACCACAACACCTACCGTCCCCCTCTAACCCAATACTCCCACGACTCCTCCCTCCGCCGCGCCCTCATTTCACACCTCTCACATTCCTTCGTCGAGCGCGTTGAGCTCAATATATTCTCATAGCTGCGAAGCGGGACACAGCGCGGCTGGTCCTCGAATGGGACTACAATGTCGGTGCGCAAGAGTTCGCGTGGGTCGTTGATGCGTTGGAGTTGGCGGTAAAGATCTGGGCAAAACCTGATGAGGGTGAAGAGGTTGTGGTTGCAGGTGTATTTTATTTCATGGTAGTAGCACATTTTTTTTATATATATTTTCCCCTTTATTGTTAGCCTTTCTTCTTCCCTTTCCTTTTTGATCGTTCTGTTCGTTTTAGTTGGTTGGACTAGGAGAATTGGATTTGAAGATGGTTTATCCCTTCCCTCTTTCGTACGGTGTGATTCGTGGATGATATTGATGATATTGACTTGACCGGCGTTTTTCCACGTAGGAAATTTGCTTTCATCAAAAACGTCTTTTGATATGTATGAAAACCGCACCGTTAATACGAAGCAACTTGAGCCTTGAGAATATGATCAAGGACGATTGGCCTTCCATGGAGCGTTAGCATTCGGCTTGGGAATGAGTGTGAGGACTGTGACTAGCTACCTGAAGCCCGTTCTTCGGCAGAGTCAGTGTGTCGAGCTATTGTTCCCCGTCTTGCGAAGGGATATATGGGTCAATATTCAGTCAATCGGCCTAACAATTAACCAGAGTTCTGAGTATATTTGCTGCGAGCCAATCGGGGGCGTTTTCAAGAAGTATCTCCTTAGGCTCGGACAAGATAATAACCAAGCCTTCTGAAGCGGAGGAGAAAGACAGAGGACAACGGCCAGAACAGAGGGGTATATCCAAAACGAAAATAAAATGCTGAATTTACTTGTTTGAACAAGCAGCAGTAATCGCAAACAGTTCTGGGATAGAAATGCAACAAAAAAAGAAGGGAAAGAAAATGTGCCTCCATGCCGGTGCATTTTATACTTGATCTCCCTTCGCTCCTCTTCCTCTCCATACAGGTAGCGCAGTGAATGAAATCTGTGAATAACAGAGAAAGTAGTAAGTATAGGCAGACAATTAGTAAAAAAAAAACGCATGATAGCAAAGACATTTCAGTGGGATGATAGAGGTCATATGACAGGAATGGCGGTTGGGCAGGAACCCATAACTTCATTTCATTCCTCATCCCCCTTTTTCTTTGCCATTGCGCCGCAGTCATTGTTCATCTGATGAAGTTTGCCTCCGGCCCGACCAGTGAGCATACCCATTAGAAGTACTGTTCTATATTGAGCCTTTGACAGAAAGGAACGCTATTTCCTTAGCGCCAGCAATTCCTGAAGGTATTCCGTCATCCCTGGCGATGAAGGATAGCAAAATGGAGGTGAAAAAGGGTATAACACACTCCTATCATGACTCAGGCAGAAACTGTTAGCCGGTTTCTTCCTCGTAAGAGAATGTGGGTGAGTCATTAGGCAGGAAGACAACCTTGGAAACTCCAGTTGTGCTCAGATAACATTGACAAATTACATGCAGATGTATGTGTATGTCATAGGCAAGCAGAAGGAAGACTTATCCGCTTGGAAATTGAGAAACATGGAAGGAAAATAGCGCACAGCTTTGTAAGAAGGAGAGGGGAGAAAAGGCACACATTTCCTGCTGATGCAGAAGAGAGCAAACAATACTCTCGTCAATGATCTTTAAAATAAAGAAAATTGAAGGCAGCACAAGTGAGAGATGAGATATGGCCCAAACAGAATCCAAAGAAAAGAAAAACAGCCAGAGATAATGAGAGGGCAAACAAAGGCTGTTTCTGCTCGGCAAGCTGCAGTGATGGAAATGACAGTGAGCGCGGAGCATTCAAGAAAGGAGAAGAGAATAACACACACCAATAAATGTCTGAAACTGTAGTTTGACATACTGAATAGAGACACTGCTGAAGAACTGAAGAGGGAAAAGGAAACATCTGTGATAGGCTTTTCATACTATTAGATTCACTAAGTATGCTGTATCATATTTAGTGATTATACCAATCTCTCAGCCCTCTTTATAATTTGATAAATATCAACCCAGCATATTTAGAAAATAAATGCCTGAATCAGCATGCCTTCTTGAAGTGAGGGATTTAAAAACAGTGACAACAGAGCAAATACAGCAGATCTGCCCCCTGAGGATATCAAGATGTGTGTGACCAACAATCATGTTCTTGCCCTATGAGGTGGCATAAAAAGCCCCCTCACTCACCATCAAAAGCACTCCAGCATATAAGTTCAAGAAAGGTGGGTATATGTAATATGAGCAGTATTCAGCAGGTGGCAAAGATGGATATTCGCTGCTCCAATGATGCTGAGGGCTATTATTTGCTTGCTTAGTGCCATGTCAACCATGTAACCTTGCCACAGATGGGCTTTTAATAGATGAGATTAATTTGATGTCGGCAGCAGAAAATGAAGCAAGCTGAAAAGGGGGGAAATGTGGAGAGGGACAAGGGAAAGAAAAACTGTGATATGATAAGAAAAATTATTATGAAAGGTTTATTTAAAAAAGCCAAAGAAAAGAAAAGAAAAAGGAATATACAGAATATGCGCCAAAATAAAAAAAAAAGAACATACGCAAATCCGTATTAAATAAAGTCGTATATTTATAGTTATATTACCCAAAACAGCATTAAATAATTATCCTTACATGTTAACCAGTACCATTACGGCCACGAGCACTGCAAAGATCGATCCTTTGAGAACGCGTTCGTTCTGGGATAAAGCACCGCTAGATCCATCCCCAACTCCTGGGCCAGTGAAATCATCGGATGACCCGCCTCCAGAGCCACCGCCAGAACTACCGCCTCCGGGACGTGGGGCCTGACCATTGGTGCCGGGTCCTCCTCCGCTCACGCCAGGAATAACATTGATATCCGACTCGGAAGGCTTCCCCCCAGATCCAGAAGGATAGTCTTTATCCATATCAGTGCCACTGCCAAGGAATGACTTGAGAACGGTGTTTCTGTCAGAAATCACAACGGTGTCCTCGGTTCCGGCAATATCATCGTAGAAGTACGACTTGTCGCCTTCCTTCTTTGCGTTTGCAGGTGGGTCATAGCACTCCATTGTAACCTCTGAGACGAGCGAAAAGTAGTAGCCGTGCTTTTGGATATCGATATGATTCCAGTCCACGAGACCGCCGGCCCAATCGATTGTTCCCTGGGGGGCGTCCTCTTTCCCACCAGGCCAGAGGGAGAGCTGAACTCGGGAAGGAGATTGGGGGAAGTGGTATTGGTTGGTCTTCTTGTTGAGGGTATCCTTTTTGTTCAATACACGTAGAGGCTGTCCATCAATAGACCAAGTGATTGAATCTGGTTTCCAGTCGATCTCGTAAGTGTGTTCATTCGAAAAGGAGTTGCCGGGAATACTGATATTTTTTCCGTTGGTATCTACACGGAGATCTGGTTAGCCCAATGCTGAAAATACCAATAATCAATGGCGACGCCATGTCTGGGACCAAAAGTGGAGGAGATATTATCATACAATCAATGACGCCCTGGAAATACCAGTTGGTCTGGGCAGTTTGCAAATCAGTTCCGACAAACTCAAAATCAATCTCATCCTTCACATCAGACATAAGGATGAAGGCAGTGATAACACCTGCACCGCGACTAGTCTTCAGCTTGGCCGTGGTTTTGCCATACCACATGTAGTGATTGTTGGCAAGATGGGTGCCGACGCTCTTTGCCGGCATGGTCATTACGAGGGATCCATCGGAGGAAAGAATTTTCCCACTCGAAACCCAGTCCGACTTGCGCGCATCGCCGAGATATTCTGTTCTGTCGGCAATTCCGTCCAAATCGTCAAATTTGTACGTTTTGCTTTTGCATACGGGAGCAGGCGCGCACGACTCGATGGAAAAGGAAGACTTGGGGTCACAGCCGCCGAGGCAGTAGGCTCCCACACCACATACTCCGTATACTACCGGGAAGCGAAAAAAAAAGAACAGATATTAGTAAATAGCAGACACGGGAATTTTTGATGTGAAGATGCAGGAGGCTGACTCACGGGAGCAGCATGGGGATTTCTCAGGGCATTTGTTATCGTTGCTGCAGGCTGCTGGCTTCTGCTGGGCGAGAACGACGTGGGAAGAGAGCGCCAAACACGCGAGATAGGTCAAAAGCCGGGCCATGGCGAAAAAGAAAGTGTAGAAGGGAAAGAACTGTCAATCAATTCCCCAGCTGCGAATGTATCGGCAGGGGAGAAGGTGTTCAAAAAGGGCGATGAAAAGCCAGAATTCGAGTGGAAAAAGGGAGTACGGCTGAGGGAGAGAACCGCGTGGTGGCGCGCAATTTGAAGGTAAAATAATAACGAGAGTAAGGCTGAGCAGACAAGCCAAATGCCCGCTGACTCGAAGGATGCACAAAGCGAGTGGAATGCGTCCTTGAGGCGGGGTGAGGGAGAGAAGATGAAGAACGAAAGACTGCGTCGATTTGAGACGGGATGTTTGACGGGTGAAAGCACTGAAGGGGGGCGATTGCCGGGTGGAGGCGCCTTTAACTGTGTTTTGCACGCCCCCTGCAACCCTGCAGCCCTGGTCTCGTGCCCCGGCCCAGTTGCAGTTTGTCGCTGAGGCCCGCTCCTGTCGCCAATTGCAGCGTCGTTAGAGCCTTTGCGAGGTGACGCCCGGCGGACGTTTCCGTTCCCAGGGTTCGGCAGCTGCTGGCTCCTGATTTGCCTGTCGCTCTCCGGTTTCAGAATCCATCCACTCAGACGCTGACAGGAAATCTGCTAACAGTGCTAGGGCGTGCTAGTGCCAATGTAGACCGAGCCTAAAATACCGATGCAAGCTGTGGACAAATCACGTCCGTCCGATTTAGCCAAGGTGCCAAAAGTGGTTCGTCGTGTCTTGCAAAAAATAAGACTTGCAGACCACTCTTGGCGTCAGGCCAGGGCCAACTCGTCGCTTGATGACATCGCATCACACCACGGAGAGATAGATGTTCAATAATCTGCTCAGCAGAGGGAAGGTTGATCCGTATTCTCACCTCAGCCAGAAACAAAACTCAATCCAGGCTTCGTTAACCCCCTGCTGGATTCTATAATTGGACATTTCTGTGTGGTGGTGGTTATGAATGTCTCCAGGCGGCCAAGAGTCTATGCTGCTAAAGGTTAGCTTTACCCACCCCAGGTACACACACATATCTCACATCTCACATATCCCCCAGGAACCATGATCACTTCAACCCTTTCTATCAGCTTAAGGTGTACTCTTTATATTCCTCTTAGCAGGTTGTATTCATATTACAGGGGCAGGCAGATAGTACAGTACGCCTGTGACGAGGCTTGCGAGCAGGTTGGCAATGAAGGCTCTCTCTCTTGACCGTATAGCTGAAATCCTTCGGGATGCTTTCCGGGTAGTGACATGTCCGTGTATGTGCCTATTTTTGGTGAGTATGACACACTCCTGTTGGCTCTTGGCCAGGCGGAATGCATGCACAAAATCCAGGGGTTCGCAACCGTCCACGGGTTGCACTTTTGAAGAACAGACGACCCACTAGCCCACAATCGGGTTACGGTGTGCCAAGGTTTCTTCGAACCACCAACCATTCTTGCCGGGACGAATTTTAGAACTGAGCTGAGCAATATCTGATGCACATTGCTCCTTATATACACCCCCACCACAACCCTCAACACTGCGTTAGGGCTAGGATTAGGTTATGATTCTGGTTAGTGAAAGAGCAAGGGCCCAGGAAGGATAAAAAAAGAAAAGATCAAAATGGGTGGTTGACAGAAGGATTCTTTTTGCCAGAAATTCAGAATCCATTTGGACAATTGTCCAACAATGTCAGGTTTCCTGAGCTGGTGGGGTGTCCCGCCCCTCCGTGGGATAACATGGAGATTAGTTTTGTTGAAAATGTTTTCCTCTCCGTTTTGCAAAGTTCATATTCGTTCAGATTCCAGGATATCTAGTGGGTTTGAAAAATTTACATGCATCTGGTGAAAATCATGAAAAAGGAAAGCATGCAAAACCAAAGTCATCCTCGTTGTGCTCATCGCACCGGAATCCCAATTCTTCCCGATCCCTCACAGCTCTGCTGATGAGCTGTTTCAATGGAGGAAGCGGTCCAAGCCAAATCAATCCAAGGTTCGTTTCTGTTCATCCAAACTACCTAGGTACCCTACCTAAGTAGCTAAGGGGCGCATCCCATTTTGAGTCAAAGTTAATTGCTTTTCGCAAGGGTCGGATGAGTACTCGATACTGACACCTGCAAACTGGCTATCGGGTCGAGATGCCCTTTGCAGGAAACGGACTCGGACAAGTCTGGCTGTTTTAACACTCTTGAAAACAGCCGTCACTTTAAAAAAATCCAGTCAGTCCCGGTTCTTAGCTTTCCTTTGATATTGATAACGGTACAAACAAAATGGACGGGGCTTAAAAGGAGCCGACAACGTGGAGGAAAGAGTGGAGCGAAAGGGGTTGTGGGAGGAAACGCCGTTAGAGACATACCATTCCCCGTATTGAACTTCCACACAAAGTCAATCCCGTCATGCCCAGCCATCCTCTCGAGCTCTTCCTCCAGCACCCGAAACGAATGGGGCCTCGCGAGCAATTTCGTGCGAGCAAAGGTCAACCGACGCCGCTCCCGACCCTCGTGGGACATCTTCAAATCCCTATCCCACGGGCGCTCCTTATACTTATCATGTCTAACCTTGAAGCCGTTTCCGAATCGGCCATAGCCGACATTCTCCATGGCGTGCTTGTCTTTGGCCAGAAATTCTTTCGCGTGCGCTGCATGTTGGAATACGATCTCGGCAAAGCCGGTGTGATGGTGTATATCAACACTGTATAGCGGTCCCTCGCAGATTCTCGCGGTAAGCATATTCAGGCTGCCAAGAGTAAATTTGCCCTCGACGATTACGACCCCGGCTCTCTCGGCCTTTCCTTCCACTGTGGCTGGGGGCGCCATGGTTTGGCGAGCCGTGGCTGGCACGACAGTGAAGATAGGGACTAGAGGAATTCTACTGCTCTTGGGCTTCCGTGGTGGACCCGTATCGTGGAGTACAATAGGTTGACAGGCAGCCTGAGGGGGAGCTGCGGCTGCGATCTTCGACCACAGGTTACCCTGCAGAGGAGCAGGCTTGGAATATCCCAGATCAAGGAGACTCTTCTCCTCTGGGTCGGAGACGTCCACTAGAGGTTTCCCCTTTTCCTTGTGGCTGTGGTTCGCATCGACATTGCCATTGCTTCCGTTCGCTTTATTCTATATAGGGTAAAGTGGATCCCATTAGCCATACAAGTCTCAACAGCCCGGCCCCTGATAATCCTTGATATGGGAGAAGGCAGGTACATACTTCTGAAGGATATTTCCCCATAAGCTCACGCATGGCTTGCGTAAACTCCACGGCAATGATGCCAGCATGCTTTGATATTCTGTTGGCTGTATCATTGTACTCATGCCTGCGCAGCTGATCAAGCAAGGAAAACACAAGTTAACATCCATATATCTTTCAAACTGGTTTATACTAAAAACTAGGAGAAGCATTCATTCCTAGAAACAAGCCTGGAGATATTTATATCTGAAGAAAAAACTTACATAGTTAGTAATGCCCCCTAGATTGTTTAGAACCGGCCCCATCATATCATTGATGCTTTCAGGTCTCTCGTCCTCCATGGCCAGGGTCTGGGCCATCTGGCAATGACAGTGAGCTGAGCAACGGTTATGTATGACCTTGGAAAATAAAGCAGAGAAACCGCACAAAATGGTTGCGTGATGAATGAGGCCTAACAACTTGTCTTCTAAGAAGACAGAGAAAAGAGTTGGAGGGAGTGACTGTGATGAACTTGTGTGAGAGGAGAAAGATGGTAAGCAAGAGAAAGAATATAAAAAAGAAAGCAAAGTGCTAGAGCCTGAGAATGTGTTAAAACAAACAAAAGGAGTCAAGAATATTGCTGGGAGGTGAAGTTTCCGCCATATATGGAATAACACTTCTGTAAGTGGAACAGCACACAAGAAATGTCTTCCTGCATCACATTCTTCTCTTCCTTTAACATCCAGCAATTGAATAAGCTCCTATACTCCCTCAACTTCCATTTTGCATGTTTCTATCCCTCCGGCGAGAGCAGCCAAAAGAAAGAAGAAGAGATATGCGACACCTTGCCCATATCTCTGCTCCAGCAGAGAATTACAGGCAGTTCAGAAACTGGGATATACTGGGCCCTGCTGCGGACTTTACCTCTGCTAGTTATATGTAGGTTTGACGGTTGACATCGCTTCTCTTTGTTTTGTCCTCTCAAAGCCAACTACCATCATAGCCCCAGGCCTTCCGTTTTCTACTTTTCTCTTTCATCCTCTCATGCATTTGTTTGTGTATTTGACCTTTCTAATAACTACCTACTAACTACCTTCGCTAGGAACGGAATGTACTGTAACTTCAGTTAGTACAAATGGACGTTTCCGAAAACTCAGAACTGTTCGCGTTGCGACTATTCCTTGCTTTAAGCCCACCCCCTCTCTTTGACGAAGACAAGAGAGCACAAAAGGAAATTGGCTAGAAAGAAATGGAAACGACCGTTTGCTGGATGTCCGGGGTAATAGTCTCTGTGGTTATTATATCAGAGAAGGGGGGGGGGGAGAGAAAAAGAAGCGCGGTAAGCACCGCAACGAAACAGCGGTGATACTGAAATGTTTCATATTAAACCTCTATCACCATACAACATTGCTTCACAGCTACTCTCTGATTTGAACAGATTCGAGTATAACTACACTTCTACAGATTGAATCTGTGACAGGATAATGTTTTAAAATTTTTATTCTCAATTTGTTAAAATTTTTCCTTCTTTAATGAAGTAAGTTCAGTATCCATATTCCAGTTTCTCCCAGAAAGGCACGCGCCTACTATCAGCCAGGAAGAACAATAATGAAACCCAAAAAGGCAAAAAAATCGAAGACAGAGGTATCACGCCTTAACCAACCGCGAAGAAAAGGAAGAAAAACAGAAAGCAAGACACAAAGAAAGATACCACGAAAACAACCAAGCAAAGCAAAAGAAAAAAAAAAAAAAAAAAAAAAAAAAAAAAAAAAAAAAACAGCCAGTCAGTTCATACATCTCCCACCCACCAATCTTCTCCGCAGCTCCTTCGCC
>PDNC01000224.1:0-15886 GCA_002572885.1 Blastomyces parvus
ACAGTACTTCTCTGAGAGCTAATCTAATCTCTGAGTATAGATAAAAGACTTACTAGTGAAGAAGAACAGTAGCACTACTAATCACTGTAATCAGAAAATACTCTTCAAATCTACTGAATGACTTTAATTATTCTCTCTTGAATGATAGTAAGAGATTAAATGCAGATTTTGTGTAATGTAGATCTGATTAATATAAATATTAATACTGTTAAGTGATAATGAGACAGAGATAAGTCTGTAAATATATCAATCTTTGTATAATTTAACAGAGTAAAGAAAATCTTAAATAAGATTGAATATATCATAATTTGTATCATTGAATAGAAGTGAAAAATATATTTATTTTATCAGTGAAAAGATAAGAAATTATAAGAATAATTATAAATAATATTATATAAGATTGTACAGTAAATTATTTATCAGAATTCAGTCTATTATCTATTCTATATTATTCTTCACTCTGATAATCACACTCATCTAATTTTATATCTGTATTATATGAAGTATACAGTATCAGATAATAGTACAATCTTTCATCATATCAACATCAATATTAAGAGATTGATAGAAGAAAATCACAGAGCTAATATAATTCAGAAATCTATTTTCTTAATCACTGAAGATTATAAAAACTGTATAATAATTATCTCTGAGATACAGTGTTATATTAAATAATGAAATATAAAACTGTGATAATGAGAATTTTCTAATAAAAAGATGATATAAGATATAATATCAGTAATACTTATAAATATAAATCTGTAAAAATTTCAAACTTAATGAATTATAATTTTATATCAATGAGATAATATTTGAATTATAATATCATACATATCTTATAAAAGCACTGATTTTATGATAATTAAATATCAGATAATACTGTTATAATATATTGAGATTATAGATAATTATCAATGTTTGAAAGTTTCTACTATAGAAATATGAGAATAACTCTCTGCAGTTTATTATAATATATATATTAGCTCAGTCACTTCATCTAATCTGTCTATTTTATATAGTCAAATTTCTTATATATTTTCAGCAGCTGTAATTATCAATGAACTAGAACTGCTGTCAGATGTGTTAATTAAATAATATAGATAAACTGACTCTACTGTTTATACAGAGTAGAACTTACTCTTCAATGATTCAGTGACTGAGATATAGAAATATATAAGAGAATAATACTTTAAAGTAATGAATGAGACTATTCTGACTTTCTGAACTATAGTGATAGTGAAGAAATAATTATTCAGTGAATATAGCTATTTTTATTATATAAAAAACAGATTGAATTTCAGTATTATTTAAAGTGACTGTACTGTGATAGAAGATTAAGTCATACAGATTCTGATATATGACTGTGAAAATTTATCAGCTCTCTAGTCATTCACTGATTAATAATAATTTTCTAACTCTGAGTCAGAATATTATTCAGTGAATCAGCTTTCACTCTCACTGTATTATCTACTTACTCTCTATCACTTATATAATTCTTATTTATAAATTTGTTGCTGACTGCTAAATTAACTGTTATTCTTACTGTCTGATCTCTGTATTAAATAATTCTCTTTGAGATTATCACTTCATCAGATTTTTTATAATTATTCTGATTATCTGTCTATTTTCTACAATTTCTTCTTTTTCTTCTTAGATTATATTCTTCATTATCTGCAGTGTTTTCTTAATTCTTTTCTGATTATTATTTTATCTTATATAAATTATCTGTTTTCTTATATCTATTCTACTTTTCTATTATATTATATATTATTTTTTCTTTTCTATCTTATATATTACTATTTAATATTATGATTTAAGAGTTATTAATTCTTTCTTATTACTGTTTTCTTTATAATGAATCTCAATTCTATATACTGAGTTGATATTCTAGAGAGAGAGAAAATGTGTAATGAAAAATTTTACTCAGTCTGATTTTTTACTGAGACACTGTTAATATATAATTATTCTATCACTGCTTATCTCATGAATATGAGAAGTTTGATATCTATGATATGATTTAACATATATACAGCTATGAGATTGTATGAGTTCTTATTCTTTATTTAATATATATATTACTTTTGATTCTGTGCAGTAGTTATACTAGTTAATTGATTATATAATTATTACTTTTATTACTATCTGCTATCTATCTGATATAGAATAGAATATTCAACTCAAAGACTTTTCTTTATCATTCTACTTCATGAATTCTTATGCAGTTCTTCTGCTCTCATTTATATGCTGTCTAAAGCACACAACTTATTATTTCTCTTCACTAGTAGATGATAAAGAGCTATTTCTACAGTGAGATTAAAATATTTATTCTATTTATTTATCTGAGAATAATTTATAATGAAAAAGAGTAATTTTATATCTACTCTTTTAAACACTGTAACTTATAAATCATTTAGAAACTTGAGATTATAATTAGAAAGTATATAAACTGATCAGTTTCAGTTATCTATTATTAATTAATTGATAAGTTTCACAGCTTATTCTGAATAGATTAATCTTTCTAACTAAGTATCAGAATTATATATTTAAAAAATTTATAAATTACTGATAATAATATTATATAAATCTTTTTATAATCTGTCTATAAAAAAGTTGAATATTCTATAAAAATATCATAAAAAAGTATAGATAAAAAACTGAATTTAACTGTTAAAAATTTAGCTGAGATATTTATTCTTTTTATATTTAAGAAAAATAATAAACTGTATCTCTGTATAAACTACTGAAATTTTAATAAAAATTACAGTAAAAAATCATCATTCTCTATTATTAATTAATAAAATAATTAATTAATTATCTGAAG
This sequence comes from Blastomyces parvus, assembly GCA_002572885.1. Classification (NCBI taxonomy): domain Eukaryota; kingdom Fungi; phylum Ascomycota; class Eurotiomycetes; order Onygenales; family Ajellomycetaceae; genus Blastomyces; species Blastomyces parvus. Next base: position 2,822 of record PDNC01000224.1, read on the forward strand.
TAAAGATATTCTCAAAAATTAATATATAAAATATCTATTATTAAATAAAAGTTAGTGAAAATAATATATAAACAACAGTTTTTTATAGTAAATACAGTAATTTTAAATATTTTATTTTATCTTTTAATTTTTATAATATTTTTACTATTTTTCAGATCTATATAAATAAAACACTGTAGAGTCTTATTGATATTTTTAATATTATATATTTAAATAATATTCTAATTTTCTTAAAAAATGAAAAAAAGTGTACTACTTATATTATATACAGAAAATACTCAGTCACTTAAAATAATATAATTTTTATACTAATACTGAAAAGTGTTTATTTTTTATATAAAAGATTAATTTCTTAAATTATATTATTGAAATTAATAGAGTTTTTATAAATAGAAGTAGAATTACTACTATAGAGAAGTAAAATACTATAAAATATTTTATAAAATATAACTATTTCTGAGATTTATAAACTTCTATTAATATTTTATATATATATATATATTCACAGATAACTGTCTCTCTTACTAATATATTAAAGAGAAATATTAATAATAGAAAAATAAAACTACTTACTTTTATTTAAAATACTGTAAAAATATTTAAAAAGTTAAAAAAAATATTCACTGATATTATAATATTGAATTATTTTAATCTTAATCTATCTAGTTAATATAAAACTAATATATTAAAAAATAATATCTATAAAATATTTTTATAACTGATATCAGATATTTTTTAATAATAAAAGAAATAAAAATTAATTAATTCAGAGTTTACAGACAGTAAATTATTTATAGAAAAAAATTTCTTTATAAAATTTATAAAATACTGAGAATAAAAATCAGTGATTTTTTTCTTTAAAAAATTATTATTTATATAGAAAAGATATAATATATATAATTAAAAAATACTAATAATTATTAACTTCTTTAAAATTTAATAATACTATCTATAGAGTAGTAGATATTCAGTATAAATTTTCACAGATTGTATTAATTTATATTATTTTTTATTTATAAAAAGTTTAATAGAATATTAAGCTAGATGAATAAAACTGCTATTAAAATATAATTTCTATATTTAATACTGTTCAGATCAGCTTAATCTCACTAATATATTATTAAATAGTCTAATTATAATATTATTAATAAAAATAAGAATCTGATAAAAAAATCTCTATCATCACTACAGAAAAAGCTGATTGTAGAAAATTGAGATTCTTTAAAACTTTAAGATAATATTGAGAAGATAGTTATATATTTTAGTAAAAAAATAAAAAGAAACTTGAGTTTTTATAAAGATCTAATATTAACAGTTATAGATATTTTATATTATATCTGATTATTATCAGATTAATGAAGAATGAAATAGTTTATAATCTCTTAATCTTTTAATTTTTTAATTTTATTGAAGAATTACAGCAGTGAAATACTACTACTATAACTCAGATTTTAAAATTAAATAAAAAAGTCTCTGAGATAAATTTAAAAAAGATAAATCTTAAATAAAATAATACTGTAGAAAAATTAAATTATTGAGAACTAGAAAAATATAAATTTCTACTACTGAATAACTTAATTTTTATTTCTTATAGTAGAGTAATATATTAGAAGTTATTAAGAATTTATTATAATAATTTTTATACTAATTATTTCAGAATTAAAAAGATTAAAAAGTTTCTAAAATATAAATATATTTAAAACAGTCTCTGAACAGATATTAAAAAGTATATTAAAATATATAATATTTATTAGAGAATAAAAATACTATAATATAAATAATATAATGAGTTAATATTACTGTCTATTCTCAAAAATTTATAACAGAATTTATTAATAAATTTTATAGTTAATTTACTGAAGTTAATAAAAATTAAAGAATTTAACTTAATTCTAATAATTATTGACTATTGTATAAAAATAATTAGATATATTTTTATTTATAAAAAAATTAAAATATCTGAGCTTGCTAATCTATTCTTGAATACTATTATTTATAATTATAATATTCTGAAATTATTAATATCTAATTAAAAATTTTTATTTATCAGTAAATTCTGATCTGCTTTCTACTATTATTTTATAATAAAATATCTTCTCAGTATCACTTTTTATTCACAGACAGATAATTAAACTGAAAAACAGAATTAAATATTAGAATATTATTTATAAGTATTCTATTTCTATTTTCAGAATAACTGATTAAAATATCTTTTAACTGTTAAATTTATATATAATAATACTAAGAATATTATATTAAAGATATCTCTCTTTTATACTTGTTATAAGTATAATTTTATTTTATTTAAAAATATTATAGATAATATTTTTTAAAAAAAGATAGACAGTTAGAATATTAATCTCAGATCTAAGAGACAGTATTTTTTAATATTATAAGTAAAAGTAAGATTGAAACTGTTAAATAAAATTTATAAAAAGACAGTAAAAAGTATCTATTATATTTAAAAATAGTAAATAAAATATTATAATCAGAAACATCTTTGAATAAAATTTTTAATAGAGAATTAAGTACTACTTTTAATAAAGAATAATAAAATAATAAAACTGTGTAAAAAACTCAGTGAACAGTGATTAGAATCTTTTCTAATAATAAAAATAGTGAATAAACAGATATATAAGTTAAAACTAATCTCAGAATTTAAATTAATTTATTCTATTTTTTATATTTTTTATTTAAAATGTTATAAATAATATTCTGAAGTGAAATTATCTTAATTAGATAATATAGAGATTGAGAGTAATATTGAAAATTTTATAAAAAAATATTGAATAAATATATATATTATAATAGAGTTTAATATCTTATTAAATAAAAAAAATATTTATTATCAGAGAATTTATAAGAACTATTTAAATATTTGAAAAATATTAAGTAAGAGATTATAATTTTTAAGATGATAAATAAGAACTGCTCAGTGATATACTTAAAATATAAAAAATAAAAATTATTATTAACAGATTTTTCATTTTTTTTAAAAAGTTTTTTTAAAAATATTCTCACAGTAATAAATCAGTATTTTAAAAATATTATAACACTCTTCTTTTATTTCTTTTAAATTTTTTTTAGAAGTTTAATAAAATTATACAGTGTAAAAAATTTCTATACTAACTTATTTTAATTTAGTAAAATATATTTAAATTAAATCAGATATACATATTTATATAGTAGCTACTATCATCTTTTAACTATAAAAGAATAATTAATAATATTTAATTATTTTCTAATCTTAAAAATTAATAGATACTGAAATATACTATAATATTTATAATAAAAAAAATTAATTATTATAGTAGTATTTAAATATTAAAAATACTATTTAATTATAAATTTTATAATCTTCTATTTTCTACACTATAGTTCAGAATTTAAAATTTAAAATTAAACAGTATTAAATTATAATGAAATTATATAATAAATATATTTAATATTAAATTTTTATACTATAAGTATATTTATTTCTCTACAGAAATACTTATAATATATTATCTTTAACTTTAAAAATATAATAAATATTCTCTCTAGTAAATAATATTATATAATAAACTTTAATTTAATAAACTTTTACAGCTTAATAAACTTCTATAATTCAATTTCTTAATATATATTTTAAATACTGATTAATTAAATAATTATCAGAAAGTTACTATACAGTAATATATTTAAATCTCTTTTTATTTTAATTCTAAAAGTATAAAATTTAAATTCATTTATAATTAATTATAAAATAAAATTTTAAAAAAATAGTATATATATTACTGATAATATATTATAAATCTTAGCTGAAAATAATATACTATATATAAAAAACTGTGTATATATTTCAAAGTAATAAACTTTTATTTAAAAATTTATATATATTAATTATAATAATCTGTAAAAAGATTATTTTAATACTAAGAGATTCATTGAAATTATTTAAAATAAATACTATTAATATAATTTAGTTAAAAATATAATACAGTATATATTTATCTATAATATATATTAATATATTAAATCAAAATATTATATATAATATAATAAATTTAATATAATTTCAATATCTTTTAATTTTTTTTAAAATTATAGTTATAAATTTTATAATAGAATTATCAGTTTTTAATTTTCTATAATAGATATATAATATTATACTGATAGTAGTATATTTTTTTATCATATTTTATCTATATATTTTATATATAAAAGATATTGATGTAGAGAAACTAGTAGAAATTATATATTTCAAACTCTACAGTATTTTTAATATATTTTAAAATTATATTTCTAATAGAGATTCTCTTTTCTAAAATTAATACTGATTAACTTTCTACTATATAATAGAAATTTAATAGAAGTTTTTCACTATCTTTCATTTTTAAACTGATGATTAAATAGAATATTAAAATTAAAATTTTAAATACTATTTTTACTATTTTATTATTTATTATTAAAATAATTGAGTTAGATAATTATCTCTTATATAATTTATCTATAATATCTTTTAACACAGTTTTATTATATAAAATCTTTTTTTCTACAAAATTTTTAATCTATAAAATAATTTTAAAGAGACTGAAAATTGAAATAAAAGAAAAAGAGAAAATTTCAATTTTAGACTTTGAAAAATAAAAAATAAAACTAAATATATAAAAATGAGTTTTAAGAAATATCTCTCAGCACTCAGTTTATCTCAGATTCTAAAAAATACTGAAAATACTTAGTCTATATAATTCAGTTTTTTAATTATTCTCTCAAACTCTTTCATTTAAAATATCTTCTCTAAACTCTTTGCAGATATTATTATCTTAAATATTATTCTTATTCTTATTTTATAATAATTCTATTTCTTCAGATTTTTTAGATACTGAGTTTTATAAAAAAGCAGTTATCATTTATTATAAAATGATTAAAATCTTTAATTATATTACAGAATTATAAGTAGATATCTCTAAGTATATTTTTTATATTCTCTCTTTTATTATTGTCTCTGTAATATATATTATCACTGTTTATATCTTTATACTTACAGTATTTATACTTTCACTGCTTACTATAGTATTTTTTTCTATTATTTTATCTCTAATACTTTCAGTATTCTTTCTACTCTTCTTAATATTTTTCTCAGAGTTCTCTGATTTTTTCTCTTTCTCTTTCTCTTTCTTCTTATCTTTCATTATTATCATCACTGTCACTATCACTCACTGATGAACTTATTTAATATTCACAGTGTTATATTTATAAGCTGATATTCACTCTCTGTAAAAAATATTCAGATAAATCATTAAATATACTAGTTATATAGATATATTCTCAATTTTCTTATCAGTATATATATTGAAATAAATAAATATCTGAAAATATATAACTCACTGTATAAGATAGTTATCTTACAGCTGAAAAATCATTATATTAATAATTAATACTTCTAAATTAATAGAAATAGATATTGAAATTTATTATAAAATATAATTATTTAATATTACAGCATCAGCTATAATAACTAATATTTTTAGAAAATAATATATATTACTGAGAAATATCTTTTAAATAAGAAATATAGTATAGATAAAAGATTCTTCTATATTTTTATATAAAAACTGTTAATAATTACTCTTAAGATATTTTAAATATATCTTCAGTTTATATAATATATATAATATATATATTTATACAGTATATGATATACTATAAGTATATTCATAATTATTAAAATATATAATAAATATTTTTATCACTTATATATAATATTATAAATATAATATTATAATATTAAGACTAAAAATTATAAGACTGAATAACTGAAGTATATATAATATACAACTCAATTATCACTATAATATTTAAGTTATTAAAATTACACTGTCTAATTGAGAATAGTACTGTATTATATTAAAATATCTCAGTATTTACTATAATATATAGTCAGATTAAATACTGCAGATTATAAATATCAGTAAAAAAAAAGAAAAAATAAATAGAGATAACTTATTTAAAATCAGAAATAGAGATAGTTATTTTTCAATGAAAACTGATATAGAAGAGATCAGAGAATGATTTATAATATAATATAATTTATATAAATGTTATGTAAAAGTTATAATAAGAAGAAAAAGACAGAGAAAAATCTTCAGTGTGAAATTATTTTCTATATTTAACTCACTATTAGAGATAATAATATAACTGCACTGTTTTACTATATAATTATTTATTATATAAATTTACTGTATAAATTATATGAATACTTTTTAAAGTTATATTTATTATATTTTCTGAGCTATATTAGCTTCATTTATCATATATCTATATTACACACACTTATATGAAAGTGTAATAATACTATATATACATACTAATAATCATGATCATGCTATAAGTATTCATGATATCATTTAACAATACTATAAATATCTATAGAAAACTTCTTCTTCATACAATAAGCACATATATACTTAGTATAGTAGTCATCAAAACTGACTACTATAAAGAAGAAAAGCAGCTGTAATATCAGAATATCAGAGAATCTATAATATAGTATAAAAATCACAGAAACTTAGTAATTCAGATACTTTATATCATATATATATATATATATCTCAGCTGAAGAGAATAGAAGAAGTCTTTTCTTTTTTCTCTCTTCAGTGATTAGCTCTGATATACTCTGATTTAAACTATAGTATAATACTGATAGTTTCTTCTTATTCTTTTTAAATATAGTTTCTATTAGTTCTTCACACTGTTGAATCTACTCTCACAAAATTAAGTATAATAAAAAATAGATATTATCTGTTAAAAAATATAGAAAATCTTCAGTTATACTGCAGAATTATAAATAGATATTTTAAAATATACTTTTTATATCTTTTTATCTCTTATTACTGTAGTATTAGATATAATTATTATTTTTATCTTTATATTTATAGTATCTATATTTTCACTACTCACTGTAGTAGAAAAATTTTTATTTTTTTATTTCTAATATTTCTTATATTCTTCTTACTCTTTTTAATTTTTTTTTTAATTTTTTTAATTTTTTCTCTTTCTCTTTCTTCTCTGCTTTCACTGTTATTATTATTATCTCTATTATTCACTGATAAACTTATCTGATATTCACAGTATTATATCTATAAACTGATATTCTTACTCTGTATAATATATTCAGATAAATTATTAAATATATTAGTTATATAGATATATTCTTAATATTTTTCTCAGTATATATAATATAATAAATAAACACTTAAAGATATATAACTTATTATATAAAATAACTATCTTACAACTAAAAAATTATTATATTAATAATTAAAACTTTTAAATTAGTAGAAATAGATACTGAAATTTACTATAAAATACAGTTATTTAATATCACAGTATCAGCTATAATAACTAATATTTTTAGTAAATAATATATATTACTAAAAGAGATCTTTTAAATAAAAAATATAGTATAGATACAGAATTCTTCTATATTTTTATATAAAAACTGTTAGTAATTACTTTTAAAATATATTAAATATATTTTTAATTAATATAATATATATAATAAAAATATGATCACTTGAATTTCTATATTATATTATAGATTTTTTCACACTGATTATTCTAAACTCACTCAATTCTTTGAATATTAAATCATCAATAGATTTATTCAATAGTTCTTATCTTCATGAGTATTTTAAACTCAGTTACAATCTCATATAATGTGTGATGATGAAGTTATTCAATCAAATGTGATTGAAGATCTCATAGAGAGACTTCTCATCAATTATCATTATCACTTCATCATCTCTGATCAGACTGTTATACAATTTATATGATGAGAAAATCAGAATCTATATATCATTCTTCTCAATTTTAAAAAGTTTTCAAGCTCAAACTGTGAAGATATTTGAAGTAAAAATCTCTGTGAAAACTCTGTCAGTTTTAATATTTTAAAATATCAATATCAAGTCTCACTCATATACTGCTCTTTTCAATGTGACTCATCTCTGATAGAAAACTATAAAAAAATATCTTAACAGAATTGATCTGTACATAGCTCATGATAAAAATTATAAAAATCAGTTTAATTTAAGATTTAACTGAGTCTTTGATTTCTGTACAGTGAGATATATTTAAAATAGATTTAATATCTCAAATTTTAATAGATTCTGCAAAGAATTGAGAACAGAAATAATAAATTTCTATTGAAATTGAGAATTATCTCTTATTTTAGTATAATCACTTATAAAAATCTTCTAAATTGAATATAAATATCTGATTTCTCAAAATTCTACTAGCACTGTTTATATCTTAAGATAGAAATAGATTAATATTCTCTATAATATCAAGATTTTGAAGAGAGAGTGTTTTAATAGAGAATATTCAGAAATATAAATTATAGCAGTTTTTATCTTATTCTTCTACAGTGATCACACATTAAAAAGATTTTAGAATTAATTTTTTACTTCTCTTGAAAAAGTAAGATGATTTTCTCTATATTTTTCACAATTAAAAACAGAGCTGTTAGTATAAATTATTTTTTCTTTTCTTATTTAAAGACTGAAGAGCTTTTATTAATACTTCATTTTTTCTATACTTAATATTAACTGAATTAAGTTGCACACTAGTTATATGAGAAGATTCAGAAAATTTTAAATAGAATAGAATAGTTTTGATCAATTTCTCTTCAAAAAATTGATCTATTTTATCAGTTTTTCTCACAAAAACTGTTATTTCAGTTAATTTAGTTGAAATCACTAAATCTCTCTTCTTTTTTATATCTCAGAAATGAGATTGTGCAGATTTAACTGATTTATCTCTAAAAATCAAGTATAGTTTATTAGATTCTCTTCAAAAATCTAATCTAGTTACTGAACTAGTAGAAAAATCAGCTGTGTTTATATAAAAATCTTATTTAAAATAGTCTGACTAACTGTTCATTTGAAAATAAGTTTTAATAACTCTGAAAAAGATGTCTTCTCAAAAACAATTTCTGAGATTGAAATCTTGAAAAGAAGAAAAAAAGAAAAGATAGAGAAATAGTAAGTATCTGAAATTCAAGAGCTTGAGAAAGTAAATCAGATTCTTGAAAAACAGTGTTTTTAAGAAATTAATAAAGATATTCTACTGATTCTTCATACACAAACTAAACAGTTGTAAGAAGTAATCAAGTTCAAGCTTGAAATTTTAAGTGAAATTCAAAAATCTCAGAGAATGAATTCTGATTCAAACTCATCTTCTTCTTCTTTCTCTTCTATACAGAAGAAAATATATACTTAAACAGTTGAGTCTACTTTTCAAGAAAATACTTAAAAGATTGAAAAAGAAATATCTCTAAAAAGTGTTTAAAAGCTTGCTGAAAGAGCTTCTCAGCTTCTTCAGAAAAAAGAAGAAAGAAAACAGTAAAAAGAAAAAAGTCTTCTGATATCTAGAAGTAGAAGACTGATTCTAAAAATCTCTAATAAAGAGATTTTGAAAAAAAACATACTGAAGAACTCAAATCTGATATTTAGAATCAGAAATAAAATAAATCAGAGCTTTTTCTCTTCAATAAATAAGAATGAGATTCAGAGATCAGTTCTAGCTTCAATTGAAATATCATTTTTTAAAAACTCAATTATTTTGACTATAATATCTGATTTCAATACAGATTTTCTCATTGAAAATAAAAATATATGAAAATCAGTACTAGAAAATCTTTTAAATTCTTCAATTCTTCTTAAAAAAGATAAGAAGTGAGAAAAATTCATTCTTTATAATATTTCAGTTGAAATCTTTGATCATAAAGAGAGAATACTACTTCTAAAAAATAAGCTTGAAGAATTCAACTCAATTCAATTGAGAAAAGAGTTAGTCTGACTGAATTCAATTGAATTCAGATAAAATAGAAAAAGTATATTAGTTCTAGTCTATATAAAAACAGTTGAATAATTAAAAATCTCAGAAGTAAGAGTTACAGAATTGAAAATAAGAGTCTATAAATATAAAGACTCAAGAATCAATCTCAAAGCTCAAACTCAGTGTATAAACTGTTTAAAATATGAATATTCTATAGCAGCTTATTTCAGAGAAATAAAATATAATTTCTGCTTAAGAGATTATAAAATAAAAGATTATATTTGTGAGATCTGCTCAAAGAAAGATGAAATCTATAAATATACAATTCTGAAATACTTAAACTGTAAAGAGAAACATATATCTAACTCAAGAGATTGTATTTTTACTTCAAAATTGAAGAAGAACTGAAGAAAAGAATAAAAAACTACTCAAAATAATAAGAATATCTCTTCTAGATCAAAAAGAAGAAACTCTCAACTATCTAAAACTTCAGAATTAAATTCTTCAGTGAAAAATAAACAGAATTTGAATTCTCAAACATCTATGAAGATTAGAGAGTTGAAAAACTCTTCAAAACTTGAAAAAATGAAAGTAGTTGAAATTTCTGTTTTTATAAACAGCTATAATCTTCTATCTGATGATAATAATTAGTTTAAAAAAGCTCTCTTTTTTCTTTTTTCTTTTCTCTTTTTTTCATTCTTAAATGAATATACAATAAAAAGAATAAAAAAAGCTTAAAAATACATCAAAAATCACATTTCTTCAAAATAATGTGAATAGAAATTCAAATTGTATTTATTTCTGTCTTTAAATAGTATTTGAAGAGAAAATTGACTTTATTCTCATTCAAAAGCTCAATTTTGATATTGAACAATAATATATAATTTCACAAAGTTATTATTACTTTTTATCTGAAAAATCTGAGATAAAATCAAGAGTAGCAATCTATGAAAGAAAAAGATCAAGATATCAGTTTAATATAAGACTTGATATATTATCTGATTCTGATATTCTAATAGAAGATATTATAGATATAAAAAATGAGTTTGAAACTATTCAACTTATAAATATCTATAATGAGAAATTATTGAAAGAAGATAATAATATCTGAATAATTAATAGAGACTTTTTGAATATAATTTCATCAAAAAATTCTATAATTACTGAAGATTTCAATGTATATCATTTCTGATAAAATTCAGAGTGTGAAAAAGCTATAAGATTAGAAAAATTAGTTGAATGATGCTTTGAATACTTAATAGATTTATTAAATAAGTTAGATTAACAAACATTTTACAGAAGTAATCTAATTCAGAAGTCAATAATAGATCTGACATTTATATCACAAAGTCTTACAGAAAATAAGCTTATAAACTGATTTATTGATTCAAAAGAGACATCTGACTCAGAATATGAAGTTATTCAATTTGATATTGAATTAAGTAAAGAAGAAATGAATGAAAATTCTTTACTTTCTAATTAATATAACTTTAAAAAAGCTGAATGAAAAGCAGTTGAAGAAAATATAAAATTACTGAAAACTGAGAAGAAAAATGAACTATATTAAAATTCAGATAAGTTGATTTCAGAAGAAATACTTGAAAAAAAAACTGAATTAATCACTTCAATAATTCTATCAAGTATTAAAAAGAATATTTCAAGAAAAAAGCTCTGTGAATATTCAAAATCTTGATAAAATGAGAATATTACAGCTAAAAGAAGAAAAGTAGCTACAGCTAGAAGAGACTGAAAAGATAATCTAATATCTTTTAAAAAATTTAAAAATATTAGAACTGAATATTTTCTAGATATAAAAAAACTAAAATAGATTACTGAAATAAATTTCTAGAAGAAGCTCAAGAAAAAGAGATATTTAAAGCTTTTAATTATACTAAATCAAGAAGTGTAGTAAAGCTTTCAACTCTAGAATATGAATTTCAGAATGAAAATTATATAGCTAATTCTTTTGAAGAAAAATATCAAACATTTATGAGAGTTCTCTTTCAAAATTCAGATGAGATAAACTCTGAAGAAGAAGAAATATCATTTCATTCTTATACTGAAAGTAATGAATAAAATTGATCTGAACTATCAAAAGATGAGTTAGAATCAGCTATATATAGTAGTTCAACTAAAACAGCTGCAGAGCCTGATTCTATTAATCATTTAATAATTCAAAATACTTATTTATATTTGAAAGAAGAATATTTTGAATTATTCTTCAATCTTTTAAAGAATGAATATCATTCTGAGTGCTGAAGAGAAGTAACTGAGATTATTCTTATAAAATCTAATAGAAAAGTATTAATTTCAAAATTCTATAGAGTTATATCTCTTTTAAATTATATAAGAAAAGTATTTGAGAAGATAATAATAACTAGATTATTCTTTCTAAGCTTTTTAAATAAATCTCTTCTATTTTCTGAGCAGATAAGAGATAGAAAACAGAATTCAGTAATTGATACTGTACTTTCAGTTGTTCATGATATTTAAATTGTAAAAAATGAAGATCTGATTTCAACAGCTGCTTTTATAGATATAAAAGATATTTTTGATCATATTTCAAAGTTAAAAATGATTAAAATATTGATGAATTTGAAATTATCTCTGTCATTAATAAAATGAGTAGATTATTTTATATCAAAAAGAAGAATTCAACTATTTTTTGATGATATGAAATAAAAGAAAACTGAAATAAAAATTGAAACTTCTTAAAACTCTTCAATCTCATCTATTTTATTTGTAATTTATACTGCTTATTTATTCAAAAATAGAGAAATAAAAGTAGTAAGATCTTCTAGCTATATGAATGATATTGACTTAAAGAAAATTAAAATAAATCTTGAGATAATAAAGAAAGCAGCAGAGAAAATTTTCTCAAGAGCTGAAATTAATAATATTGAATTTGATATGAATAAAACTGAATTAATTCATTTTTATCTCAGATTTAATGAGAAAAAGCTCTCATTGACACTTTTAAATAAAGAGACTAAATCTAGTTTAAATGTGAAATGATTGAAAATATGACTGAATTCAAAATTGAACTTTAAGTATCATATTCAATAAAGAGTGACTAAAGCAGAAAGAATACTGAATAATATAATCAGACTATCAAATACTGAAAGAGATTTATCTTTTCAAGCTATGAGACAACTATATATAGCTTGTATCACTTCAGTAGCTGATTATGAAGTTCAAATATGATGAAAAAATCAAAGAAATTTCACTGAAATCTTTCAAAGTCTA
>PDNC01000225.1:0-15777 GCA_002572885.1 Blastomyces parvus
CCCCCGCTTGCTAGGACAAAGTTCCTTCGCGAAGCACGCAAAGCCCAGAGATGTTTCATGTCACATCTTGTATGCCATTAAGATATAAAATATACGGCAACACCAATAATACCGCCACACACACTGAGTAAGAAAAAAAAAAAAAAAAAAAAAAAAAAAAACAGGGGTTAATTGCTAAACAGACCGTCTATAAACGTAAAAAAGAAAAAAAAGTTGAATACGGGCACAAGCGCCGCTGTTCGCCATTGAAACGATGCAGGGTGTACAGGAGGGTGGTATAAAATAAAGGATAATGTGTACAACGGAAGTGGTATATACGATGGAATCCAAAAAGGCAAAAAAAAAGTAGGAATGCAATCCGTTCCACAGTAGTCTTTTAGAGGAGCAAAAGGAAAAGAAATAAGCGCAAAGGAGATGGGTGGGGAGGGGTGGAGGATGTGGAGGTATGCAAAGACACGAGGAAAAGCCACCCTGAGAAAAGAGAAAGAAAGGAAATTCGTTTTTATACACAGCGGGTGGTGATGTAGGGTATAATTACTGCGGTTTCTTTTGGTTTTTTTGCTTTGATCATTCTTCTTCGTAAATCTTGACGCGGTCGGAATATTCTCTTATTCGTGACACGTAGTTATCCTCGATCATGTCGCCTCTTCCCCCCGCGACGCGAAGGACTAGATCATTGAGCAAGGACCGGCCGAGAATATCGACGTGGTCACCTAGATGTATAGGGTTAGATAATGGGGTGCAAAACAGCGGAGTAATATTGGACGAAAAGGGAGCATAGATCCTGAAAGCAAAGAAAAAAATAAGAAGAAAGGACGTACCTGTATTGGGACCTCCTCGAGGTGAGAAGCGATCGGGCTCATGAGGCATCTCATACACTTTCACCTTCGCGCCCGCGGGGTTATATCGTTTAATCCCCCACCCTTTCGCACACATATACCCCAAACTGAGCAAGTTGACAGTGCCATCTCCCTCGCTCATGACCACTCCGCGATCTACGATCCCGTTCGTTACCGTTGTATCGATGCTGACATTGAGCTTCGATAGCGGATCGGTATCATCGTGGTAAAAGTAGCTACGCTCTGTGGGTTTGCCCACCCCGTAGAAGCAATATATCTTCAGGTTTGGGGCAAGAGGTAAGCGTGCTTCTAGCGGGTTTAGCCACGTCCGCGGGTCCTTTTCGTTCGCTTCGACCTCCTTCGTCGTATGAGCGACGCCATGGGAGTAGTTCTGGAGGACCTGGTTGTGGTACCATTGCTCTGTGTGTTTGAAGAGGAATGACAGGCTAGCCTTGGCAGTCAGGTTCTGTTGCGTGTTTGACGAATTCGTCTCCTTGAAATTAAGCATGTTGCCAAAAGTAAAAGGTTGATCTTCCTGGTCATCTGGAGCCCAGGTGTTGTTGCCCCAAACCGCCTCTCCGCCTTTGGGGAGCATGCTTGATATACCAGGTATCGCGCGGAAAAGCTCCGCTCTCTCCCCTTTGGAAAGAAATTTTTCGAGTCCGTAAACCGCGAATGCGTTAAGTTGGGCGGTGTCCTTCATTTCTCCCGACAGAATGGCTGGAACTCCCTTTGAGGTTCCTAGCATGCAGCCGCTGATATTAATCCACGAATCGATGTAGGTCTCTACCCAGTCAGCTCCTCCATTTCCGTGTTCCGGACTCTCAACCCATTTGAAGAAGAACATGGCAACTTGCGAGCCCATACTGTGCGAAACAAGCACGACCTTCCTATCTGAAAGCTTCACGGCCGTCTCAATGTATGTTTTGAGCCTACTAAAATAGTGGTCGCGCCTTTCAAGGTTGAGATAAGCAAGGCGCCAGTCATAGGCGGCGGAGAACGCATTAATCGGGTCATAGCCAATAGTCGCTAGGTTTTCCAAAATTTTGTTCCAGATCCAGTATCCTGTGATGAAAAAGTCTGTTGCATCAAACCCCTGCGCGGCGCGGAGTTTAATGCCGGGGGGATCTAGGCCCGTGAACTTATCCAGCATAATGTGATTTTTCCAGCCGGCTTTGTCGAGAACGAGCGCCCGCATCATACTCCAACTCCCCCATAGCCTTTTTCTAAAATATTGTCTTGACTTTTCGTCCGTCCCCCAGCTTTCTAGCCCTGTTGATATTACCCCAGGAATCATAATGATCGGGTGCTTTGCCACTATGCCTTCGGCCTGGAGACCGAGACCAACCGAGAAAGCATCGTAGCTAACAGCTGCTCGTTCCGTTTGCTAGTTGGAAGAAGAAGAAAAACAATATAAGTCAGCTCGGTTTCTGTGTTTGCTTTCCAAAAAGTACGAATAGAAGCAAAAGGAAAATATGAGAGGTCCCTGAGCATACCGAAAATTGACTTGCGTCCCTGATAATGCCTGCAGGCATAACATCAATCAAGGAATCCAAATTCAGGTCCATCAGCGCATCCAAGCTAATAACCTCATTCTGATTTGCGAAAAACAGAGCCAAGAATATTCCAAAGATGCCTCCGAGTCCGAATATCAAGCCATTGCGCCGCTTGCTCCTCCGCTTCACGGGGATTTGGTGCAGCTTCAAATCTTTTTTTAAATGAAGCTGCTCTCCATCCTTGTGTGCCAGGGGGATATTATTGCTGCTGCTACTGTCGTTATTACGGTCATTATTGTTGCTGTCGTCTGATGTAGAGATTGCGGATACGTCGGATGTAGAGCTTGGAGGAGAGGTAGAGAAGATGTACCCAAACCGACGGCGTAGGTCTGACATAGCGAAGTATTGGAGAGAGCTCTCTCTGCTGCTGTTTCAGAAGCTTGTGTGTATATATATATGTATATAGGATGTTGTCGACTGGGCGAAAGTGCCCGTCATAGCAGACGGAGAATCACATGGGAAAAGTTGGAGCTGGTGTGCAGCAGGGTAGGAAAAGAAAGCTGGCAGTGGGCCAGAGCTATCAAGCTAACTTAGTTTTCTTAGCTCACTCACGGCCGGCGGGCATAACATCCCCCACTATACACCACCAAGAGCCAGGTTTCATACCACCGGCATGGGAGCACCAATTGGACGGATGGTTTATGCTGGCTGAAACGACAACTTTATGCTCGAGAGAAAAGTCGACAAAGAGGGCTGCTCATGATATCGCAACGCTGAACCTGCCCCATCCACTATGGCCGACAATGCGGTATCCCCGCCCTCCTCCGCTGGAGAGCTCCGCTATATCCAGTATGAAAACGACAAGGAGAACGAATATGTCTCTGCAATGCGCCAGTTAATATCCAAGGATCTTTCGGAGCCGTACAGCATCTACGTCTACCGCTATTTCCTCTATCAGTGGGGGGATCTTTGCTACATGGTAAAACTTCCACGCTGCTTTCTTACCCCGCCCAAGGCACCGTTTCCTCCCGCATACGAAATCCAGAGCTCTACACTAACTGCGTTTACTATGTATACAGGCAATGGACGAAAAGGACAATCTGATTGGGGTTGTCGTGTCGAAGCTCGAACCGCATCGCGGCGGGCCCCTGCGTGGGTATATTGCCATGTTAGCCGTCCGTGAAGAATACAGAGGCAAAGGCATTGCGACGAAGCTCGTATGCATGGCTATCGATGCCATGATTGCGAGAGATGCAGATGAGGTGTGTATCTGTTTCTTCCCTGCTCCCTTACTATCCCGCCCACGAATATGCGCTTCGTCCTGCTCGATGCGCAGTTCCATCAATGCCGCAGATATCCCTCCCAGCACAAGCAAACAACTAACATTCAATGCTTCCGTATTCTAGATCGTCCTAGAAACCGAAACGACGAACACTGCCGCTATGAAACTATACGAGCGTCTAGGGTTCCTACGAAGCAAGAAACTCCACCGCTACTATCTCAATGGCAACTCTGCCTTCCGGCTCGTGCTGTATCTGAAGGAAGGTGTGGGGTACATTCCGACCACCTTCGATCCGTATGGGTGTAATCCGGACGGAATGCCAATGCAAGAAAATGGGGAACATCCGGGCCATCACGTTTGCTGATTATTCATTGCAATTTCAGTGTGCTATGGCATAAAGATGGTTGGTGGGATGGAAGAAGCCTCTGGCGCTGAGCTACACAAGGCAGGACCACGAGGGTTCAATAGCGGATTTCACAAAAGCCTGCGAGTGGGCATGGTAGGACGATTTCGCCATCTCCCCCCTTGAAATCCAGTATCCAGATCAAGGTCCAGCATACCGCTTGAGTCCCAAAAACGGGCGTGGCCGTGGTTATCAACATGAAGAAGCCGTAGGATGTGTCGAAGGCACTTTTGCATAAAAGGGTTGGCAATTGTAGACAGAGAGCGAAGGTTTAATTTCACTTAAACAAACTGTTAGATACCCCCAATTTAATGAGCCTAACATGATCAAGGCAATATCTTTGGAGATATATGAATGTTATAGTAATTCAGCAATACGAAAACAATGCACCCTTCACCAACATACACAAAGTCCGGCCGAGCAGTTTGCAAACGAGTTTATGAGATATAAATACCTAGATGAAAAGAGGCGAGGGAGCGCAACATGATGACGTGGAAGAAGCGATATATATAGCTGGTGTTGGTATCTATATAAATACATATAAAGCAGAACATGGGATGTCGACGTCACTCGTAGGCATTCAAGAGCTACCTCGCCCTTTCCACGAGATACCCTGTTTCTCGAAAAGGACCTTAACTTCGTCTATTGAAACCCTCCTTCCCACCCATCCCTCTCTATGCCCCGTGCGCTTCACCCGGGGCTTAGGCTGAGTAGGTTTTGCATTAGAAACAATGGTTGGGTCTTTGTTAACACCCTCTCCCCTCTTCTCTTCTTTGCCCTTTATATCTTGCTGTTGCTCTTCCTGTCGTTGTTGTTCTTGTTCTTGTTCTTGTTCCAAGCCCCGTTCTAGCTCTCGTTCTGTCGTTCGTTCTCCCGTTCGTTCTCGTACTCGTTCTACCGCTCGTTCTAACGCCCGTTCTAGCGCTTGTTTTAGCGCTTGTTCTTCCGCCTGTGCTTCTTGCGAGTCTGGCTCTGGCTCCTGTGGCTGTTGTTCCAATTCTCGTTCTTGCTCCCCTACTCTCCTGTCCTCCTCTAGCCTGTTACGTTGGAGATCACGAGTATATTTATCCTTATCCTTCCAACTCTCCCTCTGCTCCACAGGAATTTGTATCACGTCTCTAACAATTTCCGCAACCGACATATTTCTAGCGTGACCCTGCGCCCACCACGCCATATCCAGCACATTAGCCTCCCACATCATCTCTTGAAACTTTGCCAGCGGCTTATAACGCCACACCGCCAGGAAGTCCCCGTAGATGACCCAGTGGGCAAGCTTCCGTTGCCGGTCCCGCAGTACACCTTCGGGTTGATACTCTGTCAACAAGGACATAACGTTATCGCTCTCTAGCAGTTCTTGGGCAGGAGTACGTGGTGCGTTTATAAGGACGTCAAAACGAGAATCAAGCTCAGACATAATAGGATTAATTCCAACAATGGCCTTACCGGCCTTTTTAACCCAGTCCATCTCGGCGTCGTTGCCAAGTTTGGAAGTTGTGTTTCGGAAAAGGGAGAGCAAGACCATGTGTTTCATGCTGCTGGTTGTAAGGCCCCAAAAACAGGCATAGGCCCAAACGACACGGCAGGTGTTGTAGTACCTAGCTTCCCACGCGGCGTAGAAGAGAATTCGGATAGTTTCGTCATTCGGTCGGAGCCCACGGTACTGGCTGACAAGATCCAAATAAACGGCAATTGTTTCTTTGTACTGCTTTCTAGTGAGATGCACCGCAAGGCAGTAATTCATGCCCTGGACATCCAGCAGCATCCCCCGTTGCTTGCAGAACTGCAGAACTTCGTGAGCTGCGTCGGTATGATGTAAACGCACAGTAACCCCCAGCATACGTGTTATTGACTCGGTACATATCCAGCTCTGTCCGTGTCTTCTCTCCATCAGTGCGAGATAGTCCTTAACGGACTGGCCGCTCTCTAAATGTGAAGTGAACGTAGGTGGAATGATCCGGTAGACGAGGAAACGCAGGATCCTCTCATCATGTATAAGTCTCTCATTGTACACGTGCGCGACCACTTTCAGCTTTACCTTGGATCCCAGGATAGTGTCAACAAAAGCTACCCACTCCAGCCCATTCGGTTTAACCCCCCATCGTTTCATCAGGGAGATGAGATAACGAAACCTGTTTATGTCATGGTTCGCAGAACAGCGAGTGAGTAAAGCATTAAAAGTCCTAGTCGTCATCAAGTGCTCAAAATTCGGAAACAGAGATAAAAGTACTGGTAGATATTCGGTGTATCGGTAGCAATAGAATATGACAAAATTCACCGCTCTGGTGGACAGAAACTGTTTCGTGTCTGGTCCTGTGAAAAGCTTCTGGATTATATCAATGATAATAGCTCGGTTTAGGCGTCCATCCCGATGCAGGACGCTATGAACAGGACTTGAGAAAGCGAGATTCGTAAGTGATTCGAGATAGTCGCCAAAATTCTTGATAGTCCACTTCTCGGGTCTTGGTAAAGCGTCTGCCCGGATGGAGGTTCTTGATCTTTTCCCTTCCGCTAGCACTGGGATAGTATCGTTCCAGACTGATCGGACCGTTGGAGTACCAATGTCTTGTTCCTGCTTCCAGTCATGAGCAGTCACAAAGGGAGATAGCGAGCCAGGCAGCACCCCACTGGTTTCATGGAATGTTTTGATATCCGATTTAATCTCCTCCTCGGCTAATTTAACGGCCTCCGGAGAACCTGTAAGGACCACCTTGCGCATGGAATCCCGGGATTCACGTTCCCGTGGCAGTATGTGGACACGGCACCCGCTCAACACGCTGATATCCCACACATTCTCCCTCTCATCACCAGCCAAAGCAACGACATCCGGTTCGCATAAGTATATGGTTTTGGCATATGATGGAGCAGGTCTGTCCACCTTATCGCGCGACAGGGCCTTGATCTCCTCCATAACATCCATCCATTCCATGTAGCGCCGGTTTTGCCTAAGTGGTGGTCTACGGGCTATTTCACGGTCCAGTAGTTTCCTCCACCACTTTTCAGAGCGAATTATACGGAGCGGAACCGTACTATCGGATCCAGTAGCCTCATCTTCCTTCAATATATCCGTAGATTGTTCCGGGCTTGACTCAGGAGATGCGCCGCTAGTCGCGGAACAAGTATCATGGACGCTGGATGCTCCAGTATAAATTTCCTTCGATTTTTCACCATTGTTAACATTGCCTGACTCGCTGGGGCGTGTAGAATCCGAAACATTGGACGATGAGGACGGCGCAGTATATCTTCTCGAAGTATGGTTAGGATTCAGGCTGGTTTGTCTGCAACAATTGGACGATGAGCCATTAAGCCGATTATTGCCCACCGTAAGAAGGAGCCGTGAACGTCGCACACATCTCTCTTTGGTCAGTACAGAGAAGGACTCCCGCGGGTATAGGAATGGTAGGAAAAGTTCGTTGCGGGAAGTGGTAGCATTGTCGAAGGGAGCTTGGGAGAACGACAGCCGTCTCAAACCATGCCGGGTGCCGGAGAGCATTGGACTCAAACCACGGGTGATGCCCAGCGTGTCGTTCGTGGCTTCGCGTGGAGTATATACCTATATCATGCTCAAACGTTTCTAGCGTCTATTCTTTGTAGTTGTTCCGTTCGTGAGGTCTATTTGGATATTTTCGCCTAAACTTGCTTGCAGTTCACGAGGGACAAGGTTGCAGTAAGTTTCGGAAAGTTTAGGCGTTAGTCACGTGGTTTATATAGATCGAGAGCTCCTGGAGTGCGAAAAGGAAATGATACGTCTAACAGAAAAAGGAGACTTGGAACAAGTCGTCTCCATGAATAAAACTATCTATTAGATGCCTGTAACGCGCCTTGCTAATATCGCTTGACTGGCTGTGCTTTAAAAGCAGCACATCTGAGAGGGTATCAAACACACGAAAAAGAGATAATTAGTGGGCGCCTTTCAAATTCACAAAATTAAATGGTTGCCAGGAATTTTGAGTAACAGTCTCCGCGTCTTCCTAACACCGGCCTATTCCATATCCGCAATATTTCGCACGACTGCCTTTCCTTTAGACTCTCTAGAATATAATTGATCAGCCCGTTCGCTACGTGCTCTGTCACCAGAACCCTCCCCCTTTTCTCGAGTCAACATCTTTCCATCCTTCCAGAACTGTAGGTCTGTGAACCGCCCATCCTCAATGGTTTTAATAAGGCTGTCTCGTCTTCGTTTCTGAACACCTTCAGAATCCGCTGGGATGGTCTCGATAGTGTGCTGAAAGTAATCCAATAGTTGCCGGCGAGAAGTATGGTATATTAAAATGGATAAAATTTCGGGCATCTGTACATCGAGAGGTGAGTACTTTCGTCATTACATTCGAAGCAAGAATAAGATCAAGAAACTTTAGAGAACACAGGAAGGCAATCGAAAAACTTGTGGCTCTTACCTTTTCCGAAAGTAAGCATAATTCCTCGTCTGCATATTTCACAAAATGCTGAACGGCAAGGATTTTGTCCCTATCCAACGCAGCCCACCTCATTGCGTTTAACAGCGTACCGATATTGGTGATATCTTCGGGCAAAATGTCCTCCGCTCGCGCGCCAACAGCCGAAATGGCGATGCGACTTCCTGCCCGACTCTCAGGTTCAGCGCATGAGCTAACCGCAAAGAAATCGCCATTCAGCGTGTGCGCCTTTCCTACAGGTATGTCTTCCTCGGGGCCAATGTATGTCTTCCTAACTCTTTTTCGCAGCCATCTTCTGCGTCGCACAAAGCAGTGATACCACGGATGCGTACCATGCCATGCAAAACGCGATGAGAAGGAGAAGGAATACTGCCATCCAGCCTCATCAACGTCATAGGACATATCTATATACCAGGTATCCCACGCCCATTCCCAGCTAGGGTCCGGCACCTGCGCATTGGTAATGTTGACGGGGCTAACCTCGAGGTTGCGAGTAAGCCAAGCAGACGGATCTAGATTCAAAAGGGACTTTGCCGAGTATAGAGGTATCCCGAAGAACCACCAACCCCGCTGATTCTCGTACAACACGTCAATCTCGCTGTTTTCACTAACCCCGGGGTGTTGCTGGGCTTGCGATGGTACAGCTGCGAGATCCGACGAGACCTCAGCGGCTGCTTCAGTGACGAGTTGTTTATCAAGTTTTGTAGCATCTCTCGAACGTTGGCGCTCCGTTGCTATATCGGTAGAACCCCGCTGGGACAACGATGCCTCCCGGCTATGTCGGCCCTCGCTGTCACCATCGATGGAATCGGTGCCATTGCCGGTATCATAGCGATGCTGCTGAAATTTTGCATATTTCCTCCGCGCTAGGCTATCCTTCATAGAACTCTTTGTCAACTTCTTCGTTAATGCCGTAGCCGTCCGTGAACCGGCTGAGGGACTTTGTTCAAGTCCATCGTTCCTGGATGGCGTCTGCTCTACCGAAGTTGTTGGTGTTGTTGTTGAAGTCTTGTCGACAATGGAAATACCAGGCCGAGTCGACATTGATAAAATTTATCAGGTAGATAGGCTGAGGATGGGAACCCAAGTATAGTATAGTATGGGGCGGGTTTTATAGCCAGTATTAGGGACAGGTAGTAGAGTCAGGAAACAAAAGAGGAAGCGTTGAAGCTGAACCCATACTTGTGGAGGATTTGCAAGGCAGAGAGCAGTCGCGGGCTGCTAAGAGAGCTCGTTCAACATCATCAATCAGCAGGAGAGAGTCAAAAGAATTCTAGGAGGCCTTGAATTTATATATATACTCAAAGCTTTCCCCTTCATCCCTGTCTTTGTCTGCGGTCGGAAGTTTGAAAGCATGATGTTTGACACTTCGCATGTTTCTATTCCAAGTTTCTCGGCCGCAATTATGACATCAACAGTGCATCCACGCTAGGCTAAATCGGGCCTGAGCATAAACATCGCGAGAAACCCGAAGATCTCACGAAACCAACAACCAACAAGCAGGCAATTCAAGCAGGAAATCTTTGGATTGATAACCCAAGCCATTCCACCTTTACGGAATAAAACGCCCACCAGTTAAACAGGGCCATTAAGCGGTTTAAACAAATAGTACGACCGAGAATAAGGAACAGCAGACACACAGAACATGGAAACACCCCACCACCGCAAAATCGAACTCCAATCCCCCGCCGACCTCTCCTATCTCTACACAAACACCGTCGCCCTCTCCCGCCAGAAGCTAGACCTCCATTTCCCTCCCTCCGCCAGACCCAATGCCAGCACCAGCACCAACACCAATACAAAGCCCAGCAATGCCTCGTCATCACGCCCAGGCCCAGACACGGACCCAGACGACGCAGACTCGGACCCCATGAAAGCCCACGTCCGCGCCCTCGTCGACGAATTCATCCACAAAACCTTCCTCACGGCCGCGCCCTCCATAAGCATAAACGGGCTATCGCCAGCGGACGCTGCCGCAAGCAATAGCGATGGGAATGCAAATGACGCTGCAGACCCTCTCTCGTTCCTGCATGTGCGAGAAGCGGTCGAGTACGAGCCGTACGATACGGAGTTGGCGGCGCGCGTGGCTGGGTTGTATGCGCAGTTGGAATCGTTGACGACGACTGTTGCGCAGTTGAGGCGGGATGCGCCGGGGAAGGCGGCGGGGCAGTATGCGGAGGCGCTAAGGGGGGTTTTGGAGGAGGATGACGAGGAAGAGATGGGGTTGGAAGGGGATGGGCAAGGTAGTGGTGGTGGTGGTCAGGGGGATGTGGATATGAAGGATGTGGATGGTGGGGATGGCGAGTCGACACAGCTACAGCGGGATGCCCAGAGGCAGGGTCGAAGGAACAAGAGGGAGGATTTCACGCTACATGTCCCGTTTGGCAATACGGAGGGGGCGAAGAGGAGGTGGATGGAGGGTGGGGTGGGAGATGTATATGCGGAGGCATTGAGGACGTTGCTGAGATTGCAGGGTGAAACGGCAGGGCTTGGGGATGTGCATGATGGCGGTGATGGTGACGATGGCGGGAATGAGGATGGGGATGGACATGAGTCTAGTGGGCGGCGCGGGCTAGCGACGACGGTCGGCAAGGTTGAAAGGGCGCAAAGGGCGGCGGAAGTGGTGGAGCATTTATGAGGAACTATGGATGGCCCGTCAGACGTTTTGTTGTTTTGTTTTGTTTTCCTGTTTATGTACTAAGTTTTTGATCTCTGTAAGGGATGGGATGGGGGCGTATTGGGTTTTCTACATGCTTGGATATGGGCAAATGGTATTGGATATCTGGGATCGTTTCCGGCGTTTGCAATTGCGAAGAGATACCTCATGATTAGTTAAGTTTAACTTGCACATACTCGTTTGTTACTCATATACCAATCCCTCTACAGCCGTTCTCAGCCACCCAGGCGCCATCGAGGATTGCTAGCCATCAAAGAACCCTGGTTTGTGAAACTGGAGCGAGAGAATATACAATCCAATTTCTCTTCTCGTAGTTTTCCCCCCTCCATACGGACGACCCTCATCCGACCCGAATCTACTACAAAAATAGAAAAAAAACCTGTAGGTACAGCCACCAGCTAGAAGTAAATAACGATCTAGTTTAAGTTTGCTAGATGCCCATTGGCTGGCGGGTTAGATGTGGAAGATATGCAGGTGAGCAAGGTACAAAAAAAGGAAAAGGAAAACTATGGACTTTTAGGGGGGGGGGACAGAACCGCAAGTGAAAAAGATCCAGAGAGAGAGTCAGAGAAATTCCAGCACGAAACATTGGAAGGGAAACAAGCAAGGAATGAAAGCGGATGAAAAGCCTGATTGATCTAGAAACAAAACCAAGGACAGCGTCAACGATCACTAAACTGTGTGTATATATGTGTTATATGTATGTATAGATGAACCCCGCCCGTCGACGTAAACAGGAAACGAATATATTCGAACGATGGGGATTTTTTCGGGGGAGGGATGGTGGGAACGGAGCTGTAGACACTTCAGAGAAGGAATTATTTGCCATCAAGTATATAACGCGACACCCCGCACACAGATACTCTCTCTCTATATCAGTCAAAATAATAAAAGAAATGGAGAAAGAAAAGGACAGACTAGCAAGACGGCAGAAAATGCACCCTCAAAAAGGAGATGAAATAAAGAGAAGAAAGAAAACGGAGAAAAATATAAGAAAAATCTAACTATGCCTTCACCTCCCCATTAGTCTGCTGCTTAACAGCATCCGCCTCCTCCTTCTTCTTCTCCGTCTCCCCCTCCTCCTTCACCTTATTATTCTCCTTATCAGCCTCCTCCGCCTTCACGGCCTCGTCCGTCTTCTTCACCCACCGCGGCTCCTTCGCCCACTCCTTCTCCTGCCAGGGGCCCATATCGCTAAACTCACAACCACCCTCACATTCACACTCCCCACCAAACTCCTTGGGCAAATTCTCCTTAGGCACCTGCGCCAACAACTCCGCCTCATACCCCGAACCCAGCACGTGTATCTTCTGCACAGTCACGGGGTCCAGGAACCCCTTGACGACGCTGAAGACGCTGGAGAAGCCCCAGGGGGCGTTGATGAGGTACAGCTTGCCCAGGCGCTCTGGGTAGTAGTTCTGCGAGATGGCGGAAGCCTGTTTGACGTAGCCGTAGACGGAGGGGACGCGGGTGATGCCGACGCCCTTGAGGTCCATGATCGAGCAGCAGGTTTCGAGCAGCTTGCCGGCCTTACGCGAGCAGGCGGGCAGGCGCGGGTCGGCGAGCTTTTCGTATTCGCAGACGAGGTTTTTCAGCATGCGGTCTGCCGTGGTTATTTTGTACATGGCGTTTAGGTCGATTTTGCCCAGTTGCTCGATGTAGACGGGGCGGCCATCCTGAATGTATAGTAATGACGGTGGTTTTGTTAGCTTTTCTGTTCCCTTCTATGTGTAATAATTGTTTCAATTTGGTCCTTCCCGGAGACACCGGTGTTGCCAATAGGGGGGACGGGGGAGGGGGATTGGTATGATTGAAACACACCTTGTCCGTCTTATGATAGTATTGCGGATAGTACTCAAACACCTGCGGTTTCTCCGGATACTCGAACGTATTCACCAGATCATCCGTGCCAAACTCCTTCCGCCATTTCTCGCACTCGATAAACCTACGAACAAAAAAACATATTAGTTTATGCCACCTATTCCAATCCACCCACTCCACCCCCCCTCTTCCACCCCATCCCATCCCATCCCATCTTCACACCCCCTTCAAAAACCACTTCGGGGAGGGGAAAGCAAAGCATAAAACGCAAGAAAACAAGACACAAGGAATATAATAATAATAATAATAATAATAATAATAATACATACATAGCCTTCGCCGCCTCAACATCAAACTTCCTCGCACGCAGGAACCGCAGCAGCGTCAGCGTGTCCAGGCGCTCCGTGTAGCCCAGCTGCTCCAGCATGGTCCGCAGCTGGTAGACCTGCGCATCCTGCTCGGGGGTGGTGTGGCCCGGGTGGCCCGACTGGGCGTCCGGGGCGGTGGTTGGGAAATCGTAGTCGTCGTGCTTGGGGTCGAGGGCGAGGGGGTGGGAGGGGGCTCCGGGCGCGGGTGTGGGTGTGGGTGTGCTTGTCATTGTTTCTTCTGGGTGATGGATGGATCTAGGTGGGTGGGTAGGTCTTCTTTTCTATTTCGCTTTTGGTTGGCCTTTTTGGGGGGTGGGTTTTCCTTGGGGGGTGGAGGTTGATGGGAGTTGTTGGGGGGTTGAGGATGGTTTGGATAAGAATAAGAAAGATTGGGCAGTGCGAAGATGGGGGGAGAAGAAGGTGGGCAAAAGAGAGCGGGAGGAAAAGAGGATAAAAGAAAGGGAGCGAGAGCGAGAGAAGAGAGGAGAGGAGAGGAGAGTTGTTCGTTCAAGCGGTGCACAGGATTTTGGTGGTGTTGGTTGGGTTTGTTTTGAAGGCGGAGATAGAAACGACGGGGAGAAGGCGAGCGAGGACTCGGCAGAATCGTTAAATGTGCTATCTGATCTCTCCCCCGTTGCTTTTTGTAAATATATATTTTATTTATTTATTTATTCATTTATCTATCTATTTCTATTTTCCTCACAAGCAGTATGTATGTATCCCTTTCAGACCCATTGAGCTGCCAGAGTCTCCATTGGCAGCGTGGAGATACTTGTTAATATTAAGTGGCGGTTTGTTGGTGCCATCCAAAAGACTCGCCGCTGTTAGTGGGGCCAATCCAGAGGATGTAGACAGCAAACATATACAGAATCAAACACCTTATCAGACGGGCCATTGTTCATTTCTATTTTATTGCTTTCCCTCTCAAGAAAAAAAAAATGAGGATTCTAGAAGTGCTGAAATAGCTTCCCCGAGTCCATTGCTAGGCCATTTTCACTCAATAATCCCGTCCCGGCCGGCCCTCCTTATTTACCATGAGCTCGCCTGGCGCTGGCGCTGGTGGTGGATGAAACCCAAGAAATAATCAAGAGACGGAAAAAAAAATCAAAAAAATCGGGGACTGACTAGCGCCTACGTTACAGAGTCCTTGAGACACAGGCATCATATCATGTATTCTCAAACCTTCAGAGAGTATAAAAACAGTGTAACCATTTCAATCAACTAATAAAATAAATTAGCTATCATCAGAATAAATGCCATTTTCTTTGATGTATGTATATTTGTATATGAAAATAAAATAAATATAAAAGAGAAACCAGGAGGCAGAAAAAAGTCAATAGCAAAACCATTCATCTCATGAGAAACATTTGAGAAGACACTGACCACCAAACCACCTGGCTGGCTAACAAAACCAGCACAGTACATGTATATAAAGCAGCAGCAGTTGACAAGCACAACTCTATCTCCCCCTCACCATCCCATGCCAGATTAGTACTGATATTACAAAATAAAAATGAATAAAAATAAAAATAAGCCCAGAGTCTGAGAGAGAGAGAGTGTGTGTGTGTGAGAAGATAAGTCTAACAGATACAGATATATAATAATAAATTGAACAATTAAAATGAGGTTTTGAAACTTTGAAGAGAAAAAGAAAAAGTCAAAGAAGAAAATGAGAATACAGAGATATCAAATAGACAGACAGACAGACAGACAGACAGACATAGCAGAGAAATGAAGAGGACATTGGTTATTTATTTACTTGCTAGATAGATAGAAGGAAGAAAAAGAAATAAAATAAAGAAACAAAATAAAGAAACAAGGTCTTTTCTCTTCTTTTCTGTTTTTTTAACTAAAATATAAAGTACTAACTAAAAACCAGAAGGCAAGAGGACAGAGAAGAAGAAATTAGAGTGCATATAAATAATAAAGCGGACATTTGTATTATTTATTTATTTATTTATTTATCCCTTCCAGAGGAAATAAACAAGATGAGATGAGATAGCGGGTTTACCCCCCCGCCCGGCCCCCTTTTTTTTTTTTGGCTGCCTTTGTGGGTATATGGTATGATGTATGTATAGCATAGATAGACATGAGTGTGCGTATGTATGTGCGTTATCTGCATTTGTGCGTGTGCGTATGTGTGCGTATGTGTGTGGAGAAAAGACGTGTAACTTCGTTATATTATATTCGTTTCTCCCACGGGATAACAATAACATATTTTCATTCCATCCCATCCGAGGGCGCCAAGTGTCGTGGGTGGTGTGTTTCAAAAGAAGGGAAGGAGAGAACCCGTTCGTTTGGTGTTGGGAGTGGATGAATGGAGGGGAGGGGCGTAATTGTAATTTGGGGAAAATCTCGCGTTGGGGAAAGGGGAAAGGGGAAATTGTTGAGTATTGGAATAGGAATAATTTGCACATGTTCGACTGTTCGAATGTTCAAAACGCGCTGGGGGGTTGGGGAAGGGGGGGGGGGGGGGGGG
>PDNC01000226.1:0-15559 GCA_002572885.1 Blastomyces parvus
GTAAGATAAGAAGAAAATGATTATATTATTTTCTTTTTCACATGTTTCTATCAAATTTTCTTCTTATTCTTCAACATCTTTGCTCTCTGCCTTGAGTTTTACTTTATTTTTTTTTTTTTTTCATTCTCAGTTTTCACATTTCTATCATCTTTTATCTGTTATATTCAGCCTCTTTTGAAATTTTGAAAATTTTCAATATTGCTCTTCTTCTCTTCTCTAAGTTCTCAGCCTCTTTTACTTATATACATTTTCCCTTCTACCTCTCAATTTTTTTTTCTTTTTGGTTTTTAGCCTTCTTTTAATACGATTGAGTCTGATTTGAATTCTAATTCTGGTTTGATTTTGATTTGGCTTGAAGCACTTTCTATTAGCTCAAATGATTATTATTCTTCAATGGAATTCCGCTTTGCGTTGATGAGCCTGTTTCTGAAGATGCTTAGTGTCAAAAAGCGATGGATCAGCCATGATCTGCCTGCTACTTCGACTGCCAGGTTTCATTTCTTGTAAACTCAAGGCATTCATTTGCCAAGGTGCACATAATTGTTTGAAATTCCAACTACTTATCTCTAGCGACGGATTTCAGTCAAGACTGAACTTTCATCTCAAACCGCTCTCTGCCATGAAGTCCATCGCGCAGTGTTGCCATCATGCTTGATTTAGAGGGAAGGCAGACTCGAGGATAGACTCTTCTGCGCCACGCATATTGAGAGGCACAGAAATCAACAGTACTAACTACACTCAGCTGTATTGTTGAAAAGAGGGAAGAAAGATCTAATAAAAAATATATATAACAGGCACACTAAAATGAAGAAACCCCGTCGAAAAAAAAAATATGTAGAAGAAAAAAAAAATTGATGAGAAGAGTGGGACTCGAACCCACGCAGGTTGCCCTACTACGAATCCTGAGCAACTGCGAAATGCAGTGCCAAGACCTGAACGTAGCGCCATAACCACTCGGCCATCTTCCCGATACTTGGTTGACGGAGGGAAAGCCGAAGAAATTTTATAAGGCTCGGGTGGCGATGTTGTGTAACTTTGTTTTTTCGTGGTAGTCCAGGAGTCGCTACCCTTCCCATTACAATGCCAGTTAACTCCAATGACCTTTTCTATTTATCTGGTAGTTTCAAATATGCGCGCTCAATGTGTGCAGCATGGACTGGTGATTTTTCATTACATATTTGTAAATTATAGAATCGTAAATTATGAAAGTGAGGGTTTCGGAAACAAGCATTTTTCAAGGGGCCACAACAGGCTTAAAATATATTTATTCGTACCCATTTATTCGTAGCTATATATATATATATATAGCTCAAGAAAAGACCGAGCATATACTAATGCACAAACCCAGCTCATGATCGTATCACGCATGGTCCACCAGAGATTTCAGACCGGCTCAATGCATTGTAGTAATTTCCCGTCAGGAACTGGGGGGGAGAACGAAGGAGTAGCCATGATCGCGTCACCAGACCCTGCAAAAATCCCAACAGCTTAAACGTTGCGCATACCTTATACCCATCCCGCTCTACGCAGGGTTATACTTCAACGCAAATAGACCTCGCTCAATGGTATTCAGCACGATAATCCCGCTCTTGAAATATGGATACACGCTCCACGAGCCGAAAAACTCAACCGTACCGCCAATAGCATCGTCCTCGGGATGGCAGTCAAAGTGCCCAACCTCCTTAAAGCCATTGCCTGTGGGATCCTTGGTCACACTGGAGACATCTACAATGCGCAGGCCGGAACCATAGTTGGACTGATACGTGAGGCCGTCGATGACGTACTGGTTATGGTCGATAGACTTGACGGGTGACTGATAGAAGCCCGTGAACTTGGGTTTGGCGAGGCTGGCAATGCTGACGATGTACGTGGTGGTGTGGTTTGTATTTCCTGGGTTTGTGCCGTCCATTTCATCAAGCTCGTCGTCCAGGAGCAGGTATTCCATGTTCGCGTCGGCGATCCAGCCCTGGTGGGTGTACGAGGAGCCTTCGTAGGGGGTCGAGGAGATTTGCACGGGGTTGAACTTGTCGGTTACGTCGACGATGGTGAGGGTGTCTTCGTTGTAGTTGAAGCAGATTTGGTGGCCATTATATTGCTTGTCTGGGCCGTTGTAGGTGACGCATTGGGCTAGGGTGAGGCGTTAGATGAAAGAATTACTTCGCAAAAAGGTTTCAAAAAAAATCAGGCGCGGATAGAGATACGTACCGTCATGGACATATCCATCTTCACTGACACAGCCAGGAGATGTAGGATTAGCAGGGTCGGAAACATCAACCATGAACAATCCACCTTTGCATGTGGTGTTCCGTCCCGTGCCGACGGCATAGATCATTTTGGATTCTTCATGCGCGACGATATTGTGAGAGCTACCAAAACCACCGAACCAGGCAGTGACATCCTTCTTGATGTCGTAGTTTACTGGTTTACCTTTGACCTCGGCCAGCTATATATCTCGCCATATGTAAGCATATATTCTAGCCCTCTGACGCACAGAACGGAGAAGTGCTGTTCCTCATTCGTACCTTCCGCATATCAAAGACTTGCAAACCATGGTCCGGGGCTTCTGAACCGATGTAGACGTATCCATCAATGACTTTCATGTCGCGCCATGTGGTCGCTGTGGTATGGGTCGGCAATCGGCCAAGGTATTTAAGCTTGCCGTTCTTTAGAACCTCGACGAATGCAGTGCCGTCAAACTGTCCGACCGCAACGAACTCACGACCGTCAGGGGCAGTCCAACCTACGCAGTTGAGGTCAGCAGGCAGCCGCGCGAAATGACCTAGAAAAAAGAAAGAAAAAGGACCGGAATGCAACCTACCCCAAACGTCGTTGCCTAGCCGCGCGGCACTTTCCATGTCCTCATGGCTCAGGAAGGCAGTCATGTCCACATTGTTGCAGCTGAACTCGCCGGCCTTGCCGTTAACGCAACGCTGCTTTTTGTTAACAGACTTGAATCGACCTTCATCTAAGACTCCATCCTTGCGTAGCTTCTCCTGAGCAGCGACCTTCATGTTCATGAGGCGCTCCATCTGCAGCATGTTTGTCTCGGCCTGTAGGTTGCCAGCCACCGCCAGGCCGGTCACCGCAAGGGGGGCGAGAAGGGAGAGCTTCATCTTGGGATAGTCAAACCAAGGGCACGCTTCAGGAATGGAAATTTGTAAGTCAAAAATTGCTCGAGAGGATGAGGATGATCACTATCGAGGGAGGGGTGATTTCAACACATCATGCCCGACCGGTCCCCTTTTTATATCTCCACAGGGAGAACAACATAGCAATGATGGTGGCCCAGTTGCACCCTTGGCAGCTCCTCCATACTCCTCCCCGGGCTACCCTGGCCATCCAGAGATACATACGCTGTAGAAGGATCGTTATCATGTGTAGCATGGGTACTCGCGGCGAATGCTGTCTGCCTTCCAAATGATAACAGGGGCCTCCAGAGCTTGTGTCTAGCAACCTAGGGTGTGATGATCAGCGGCCAGCTGATGCCCAGCGGGCCAATTAAACTGGAAAAAACAGGGCAGCCAAGGCGAAGGAACGAGTTCCTGCCATGGTTGGAAAGAAACAGCTTCTGGAAGAGAAATGGATTTGATATGCGGAGAAACCACGCCAACTGTAGGATGCCGTCCAATTTCGGAGCCCTAGCGGGTGGAGGCATACAGATAAGTGCAAACTTTCATACTCCTCCCCGACCCCAATTCTAGCGCGGTGGTGTTCGGTTGCCACCTGGCAGAGTACTGTCTGCTATAAGTCCGTGGGTTTGGGGCCCTGTCCATGAAACATGGATCATTCTCCAATTTAGGACTAATCTGGGGGTGTCCTGATTGTCACAATTTTGTCAGTTTATGAAGTGGAGTCAGTTTTGAGGGGCCTTGTGCCTGATATCCCGTTAAACTTTTTTTAGCTTGTTTACTCCACAGGCGATCCTTGGGATCGTCCTCTCGTGGAGATGATAACAAACGTATCAGGATTTTCTGGAGATATTTTTACCGCCTTTTAGCGGAACAATCTTCATCAACAACTGGTTTATGTGCTTTGTGACACTGGGCGTAAGCTTACACAGCCGATATCACAGCCGTAGATATCACAACCAACGTGCAAGCATTAAATGAAAGCATTTGGATCCATTCTTCCTCGGAAGAACTACTGTATAAAATGACACCAGGTTGTGGATAAAAACAAGGGTTGGTTGGCACACACGGAGGGGATAATAGTAGAGTAGTATTTGTCCATGGGGAATTTGCGAGGCATTCTCTTCGTGATATGGCGAGTCAGGAGCATGTCGCTAGAAAATGTTGCGGCAGGCATTAAACCGCTATCGCGCGCCAAGGCGGCCCGATGTTGTCCCAAGGAGCCGCCAAGTCCGGGCTTCAAAGACGAAGTCCGGGAAAGGTATCCTCTGCTATGACAGTAGCGCATAATATTATCCTTGACAGTAGTGATAATAATAGTTGTTGGCAATTGTTGTGAGATCTGCGGCTTTGGGTCTCGCTAAAGCCGAACGGTCCCCAGATTACAAGCGGCGTCGGGCTCAAGGTCCTCCTTTGGATAGTCACTTCTATCACTCTAGGCAAACCTTGTTTACAGAATAACTTGGCGATTTAACCGATGGAAACCGTGTCAAGGGACCTGAGTTTGTGCATACTGACACGGCCGAAAGCGTGGTTGCCAATTTTCATGCGACATGGTCTCCACCAATTCAAAACGCACTCCCAAGGGGTGTGGAAGATGAAGAGTATTACCCAGGCAGTTAAATTCTTATCTTCCCCGCACGTTATCCTGCGCGCCATGGAAGGTAATCTTGCCCAGAGAAATGCTTAGGCATGCTTGTTTGACACCTGACAAGTCGAAATATTAGTGACCTGGCTTCGCTCCTTGTAAAGTTGTCGACATCGATCAAGGATTGTCAATCTTTTTCTTTAGCAATGCAACGGCAGTCCACCAAGTTCCCCAAATATAAGATCTACCGAGCTGGGAGACGAAACGCTTGAGGGAAGCAGATTCCGGATAGCAACGATGGGCATGTCGTATACAGAGTACACGGCATCGAAACCACGCACGATCTCTTCAAGCGATGGGCAATGTTTGTATTCAAATAATAATGATGAAAGCCATTTAACTACCCCGGAATTCCCAATGCAATGGCGGATATGTACCCCACGCTAGACGGCACTCGAAGGGACAACGCGAGAGTTTTCGTTTTCTTGCATATATAGATCCTGTTTCTCTTGCTTTCGGGATGATACTCTTTACCATGCAGATTGAACCGCGCATATGGCCTCGCGAGGAAACTATCAAATCCATCGCCAGCGGTGCAGAGCTGCCAATATCATGGACCATCTGACGGAAAACCACGGATGCGACTGGAGGCAGAAAGTTCCAACCACAGAAATCCTATGGAAGGTTCGTCCCTCCTTCGCAGGGAGGGCCATCCATGGCAATCTCAGGCTTAATAGGTTGCCGGGGATTCCGCACCCTAGATCGATAAGCCTGCTGTCGACTAGAAGCCTTAGGAGATCCCTAAGGAGGACTATATGTAATAATTTCCGAGAGGCTAGTTGCATCGCCTTAGTTAATAGTGATGTATAGCCCATGTAGATTGGGAGAAAATCCATGGGGCATCCTAACTATCCAGCATCAAAAATGATGGCCTTTTTGACGTGATTCGGGAGGTCAAAGAGTCTGAAGCTGTGACACACCTTTCCAGCCCGAGCAGGAATCCCGAGGAGTTATACTGTATCTTTGACTGAACGGCCCATACCCTAGCAAAAGCAATGCAGAGCCTTATGTAGAGTGTTGTGTAGGATAGGACCGGAGCACGAACGGTGACAAGGGATTTGAAGGGTTTATATCGAAACCAGGCATCTCATGAGATCAATCAATCAATTCCGATTACCCCAGGTTTGACCAGGCTGAATATTGATTTGCTCTTTTCCTGGAACGCTCGGTGAGCAGCGAATGAAAAAATATTGTTGATATTCAATTGGAAATGCTAAATATCGAAAAAGAGGTATCCAAAAGGTCAAAAGAGGAAGCAAAGCAACGAAAAATACTGAAGTGATGCGAGTTTTAACGTATATCTTATCATTCTAATTCGTGAGCTCATCCGAAAACAAACGTAGAGGAACAAAAATACCAAAATATAAGTAAATAGTAAAGAACGCTTCATACAAATTACCAATTATCCGTCTAGCAAAGAGAGGTTCATCAGCAGTGGCGAGATAGGGTAGTGTATATTAAAGCGCTAAAAAAGGGAGGGTTCAATATAATAGGAAGCAGAGCTGTCAGCCCGCCATGGGATGATTGCGGGGGCTATATTGGGAAACGGAAAGCAATGCAGAGCAATCTGCTACATCATCTCAGGTTCTTTCCGCTTAGGGAAGTAGAAGGCGCTCTAAAGTTTGTCAAGTTTCTTCAGAAACTTGCCAACACCTTTCCCAATCCCAGATGACGACTGTCGCTGATTCTGTTTGGCGTATTTTGCATTTTCTTCAACTTCCGTTGGCCGATAGACCTGGTGATGAATGTCATAGGCATTTCCTCCAGGTGGTGGTTGTTGTGGCTGGCCGTAGGAATAGTTCGCGTATCCACCAAGTGGCGGCTGGGCAGCCTGCGGGACATAGCCGCCCTGGTAGTGTTGCTGTGTTGGGTTGCGAGGTGATGCAGGCGGCGGACCAAAACTCTGCTGTCTGAATAAATGAGCATTTGGGTCCTGCGGCGGCGGTGTATATGGCACTGCGCCTGGAGGTCCTGGTGGTACCTGTGCAGCGGTAGGAGGAAGAGCAAATGACATGCTGCTAGGCTGGTTGTGAGTCTGTCCTGAAGAACGGGAGGATATAGAGGATGTGTGGGCTAAACCTGCTGTTGGAGGCGGCGATGCATACTGTCCACTATATCCGGGCGCCTGAGTGGGTGGGGGAGGGGGAAATCCGGGAGACATTGGAGGAGGAGCGAATACCTGACCATTTCCAGCTGCTCCGTCTCCCGGGGCCTGGGTGGGTGGGGGAGGAGGAAATCCTGGAGACATTGGAGGAGGAGCGAATGCTTGACCATGATCAGATACGGCTGCCGCGGCAAGCCCCGTCCCAGCTACTCCATCAGGCGGCGGTGGCGTTTTCTCGCGTGGTTTAATGGGCTCTGGCGCAGCGGGCGCAGAAGGATTGTACGCAAGAGGAGTATAGTTGACCGGTGCTTCCTCTGGGTTGGAGGTGGGTGGCGCACTCGGATCTTCTATGGGACTAACTGGTTGTGATGGCATTGACTGAGTGGGTGGAGGCGCAAATTGTTGAGAAGCCAGCTGCGGATGAGGCTGTTGAATTGGGGCAGGCTCAGCCCGAGAGTTTCTCGTCTGACCATGGTGGTAAGCCGGATCGGTTATCGCTACATTTTCCAGCTTCTGGACTACGGAGCTTATCGCAGCTTCATGCGCCTGGGGTTGTTGAGGAGCAGGCATCACATCGAGTTGCGCAGGAGCTAATAATTTACGAGCATTTTCAAGAAATAGAGTGGCATCATCCGACGTCCAGAAATAGAGATCTAGGGTGTGGAGTCGAAGAAAAGACCTGCTTCCATCGCGAGGGTCAATGTTGAGCAGAAGCCACTCGTTTTGGTCAATGCTCGTAGGTGTTGGTGGTCCGGATGTATTCTGTCGATGAGCATCTACAGTCAAGGTGCAGAGTGTAGGGAATTTATCCGAATTGCGCAGATGAACAGTCCCCAGAGCTAAGATACCCCCACGCCCGTCAGCATAGGGAGACTCGACTATGGACACTCAAATTTTGACATACATCCACAGAAAGCATCCTGCTCGGGCAATCCTGGATGATTCGCGATCTCAATTCTCGCCTTGTTCTGGACGGCATCATGATAGACGTAAAGGTAGGAGCCCTTGTCGAAACGGTGGTGCAAGGGCCGCGGTGTAGGAGCCGAGAAGTAGTAGTGAACGTCCACAAAACTGGTATATTGGCTGTCAGTTTCATATGCTCGAAATGGGATGTAGACATTATCTTACACCGTGAGCAAGCACACTTCGCTTGGTAGAGGAGGCATCTTGTGCGACAAGCTCGTGTGAGATTACGAGATAGCGGGCAGAACAAGCGATCAAGGAGGGCAGGAAATACGAGAACAGACGCTCTGAACGCTAGACGAAACAATAGAATAGGATGATGCGGAATCGGACAATGAGGGCTACGGGTTTATATTGAGGGCATGCCAGTTGGGCGAGGAACAGCTAACCGCCGCCATGATGCTCCCCTCATGCACATCGTCGCACACCCCAGGCTGCCTGCTGCTGCGAGTGCTTGGCCTTGCAGCTGAGCCCCGCGCTTACAGCGTTGGCAGGACGAGGCTGACCACTCGCAGCGAGGGATACGGATGAGGTCGAGAATTGCCTAATCCAGACATCGCGCCAAGCAAACCAAGCCGCCAGTTAAATTTCGATCACGTGTCTTCCGCATCGCAAATTTATTTGGCGGAGTGGACGCTGCACCGACGGATATTCGACCAGGGAGGATAAGAAGATTACCCGCTCGACCAAATTTATACGTGTTTCTATCAGTGAGTATCCCGTTGAGGCCAATTGCATCTTCTAATGCGTATAACTAACCAACCTTCTCTCAGCCAAACCCGCAATAACATATAAAAAGCTATCCTCCAAGCTACCCAGCCCGGCCGACGAAAGGACTACACAAGCCAAATTCGGGGCGATAGCCTCCTCTCTTCTCCTCCCTCCGCCATACACCTATAAGCAGAAGAAGAAGAAACAAACAACAAAAGCGCATCAAAACCATCCATCACGATGTCCCTCGCCAACCTCGCCAACGTCTGCTCCTCCATCACAAACGCCTCCAAAGCCCGGCTAGCCATAACCTCCATCTCAAACACAAAGCTCCACCTCCGCCTCGCCCTCGCCCTCCGCGATGCCGGCTTCATCTCCACCGTCGTGCTAGCCGGCCGCAACCCGCCCCCGCAACACATCCTCCTCAAGATCCCCGCCGCCAACGACGAAGTCGAGCCCGTCGAGCCCGTGACGAGGGAAAACGTCGCCTCGCGCCGCCTGTGGCTGGGGCTGAAGTACTGGCAGAGCGAACCCGTCATTACCAAGATGTCCATGGTGAGCAAGCCCACGCGCCGGCTGACGCTGGATGTGCCCATGCTGCGAGACATTGTGCGCGGGCAGAAGCGGGAGACGGTGGAGGGGTTGAGGTCGCCGGGGGAGTGTCTGTTTTTGTCGACTAATCAGGGGATTTTGGAAGCGAGGGAGTGTGTGGAGAAGATGACTGGGGGGATGGTGTTGTGTAGAGTTGTTTGAGCGGAGGAGGTTTTTGTGGAGTGGTGGTTTCTTTAACTTTCCGCTGGCCTTCCTCCTTTCTTTTTCCGGTTTTTTTTTTTCTTTTGGTTTTTGGCCGCATCTGGAACGGAGTTTTCATGTTGTCTTGTTTTTACAGCAAGGTAGTGCACGGCATTGGACTCGAGTTTTGGGGACCAGTGTCTGCGACATATCTGTTGCTTGTATGTATATTGTATATTATCGATCGGTAAATTTCCCTCCATTTTGATAGATGGTCAAGACCATTCTGTATAAAATTAGGGCTTTTAGACTTGCTATATCTTTGAATTTTTCTCTACTTTTGCAATGTACCGTACTATCTACAGATAAGAGTCCAATGCCATGCCTAGTATTTTTCATGGACACATTTACAGTATCCATAAAACAAGAGGCGCCAATTGACCCAATTTCTCCCACTCCCACTCCCCCTAGCTAGCGATGCAGCCCGCCCAATCTGTAAACCTCACTCGTCACTACCAAAAAAAACAAAATGCCCTCAACCTCCCCGCTCCAAAAAAATAAAAATAAAAATAAAAATAAACATCAGGGTCTTGCCGCGACTCGAACGCGGGGCCTCTCGCAAACCAGAGTAATTGCTTTAGGGTGAGCCCTAAGCGAGAATCATACCACTAGACCACAAGACCTGAGTAATCATGGGTGTGTTTGCGGGCAAATTTTCTAAATAAGTGTCTGTGGGGCATGTTTTGGTTCTGGGTGGTTGGCATGGGGTTGTATGCCCGCTTTTGAAGGGAGGGGGTGTGTGGGTTTTTTTGGATGTTGTGAGGGGTTGGGAGATGTGTAACTATGTAATTACAGGACCTTCTTTTTTGTCTTTTCTTTTGATGTGGTGTCTTGGGTGGAAGTGTAGGTTGTATTGTTTGGTGTTGTTATATAGAGAGTGTGCAAACACAGAATATATATATATTTTAACAACATTCATCACAAGATCACAATGCACCCCCCATCTTTTTCCACTCAAGCAATAAACATCAATCTCACCATGAATCACATAAGTCACTCACTCACCCACTCACTCAATTCATGATGTTTATTCATAACTTTGACTGATGGATTGCTGCTATATATGTACGCAGTAGCGGTTAAAAAAAGAAAAAAAGAAAAAATAACAAAGTGAGAGAGGGATATAATAAATAAAGCCGTACCTAACAAGATGAGATACAAAGAAAACACACACAAAATCAAAGAGAAAATAGCTATGACAACAGTGACAATGACAATAGTAATAGTAAAAAAAAGAAACGAGAAAGAGAGAAAAAGCTACCGAAGACCGGAGAAGAGAGGACAGGCTAGGCTGTACATGAAAGAGAGGAGAAGTTGCAGATGCAGATGCAGACACATATCTCGCATGCACCCCGAAGCCCGTCTCGATATCGCGAGGCCGGGTGTTCGTAACGCGGGCTTATCTGGACACGTGGAATAGGGGCAAGACAACGTGTGAGGAGTAAGATTCGGACGGAGCAGGAGAAAGAATGGGGGAAGGAGAGAGAGAAGGCGAGGGTCAGTGGGTGATCCGTTTCCTGTCCATCTATCTCCCCTTTTCGCCTCTTTGGGCATTTCATTTCCCCAACAACCGTCAACTGGCGGTAATCGTTGCTTTTCCGTTGGCGTGGCGTATCCTTGGGCACGAAGACGAGTAAGTGTAGGTCGGCCGGGTGATTTTTAGCTGTTGTTCATGGCGGAGTGCTTGTCGTTTTGTTTCCCCTCTTTATCCGTAGAGTTGTATTTGTATATATATCCACATCTGCATCGTTGCACGAGATTGATATCATGGCACCCAATCCATGCCCATATACGCATGTATGTATATGCAAGGAAACTCCTAACCATCGGCGTCCTAATATAGTTATATTTCCCACCACCGTCCCCTCTCTTAAACCAAGAACCGCAAAAGTAAATGGATAAAAACGAACTCCCCTCTTGAAAAGGAAGAAAAGAAAGAAGGGGAAGAAAAAAAGAAAATGATAAAAACAAAATAACACCGACCGACCCCCTTAACCAAAAAAAGAACTAAAAAACTCAACGCCTCCTCTCAAAATACCCGCTGGACCCCAACACCGCCACGCTCTGGTCCATCACCCACTCGCCAATCCCCAAGTAACTCTCCACCCACTTGGTCACCTGCGGGTTATCCGATATCTTTTGCGAATTGAGGCTGGGGCTGAGAGAAATGGGGTTCATCCGGCGACCCCACTTGATCCAACGACACGGACGGCCGGGGGTGGATGTGATGGGTTGGTTACTGTTGCGGTATTCGTATTGATATAGTATATGCAAGGGACTCGGGCAAGCTAGTACTCCTCCGGGTGTGTGTGTGATTCTTGTGGTTGTTGTATTTGTAGGGGAGAGTTGATTGAGGAGGAGCAGTTCCCGTTTACTTTGTGTCCCCATTACCGCAGCCGCCATG
This sequence comes from Blastomyces parvus, assembly GCA_002572885.1. NCBI lineage: Eukaryota > Fungi > Ascomycota > Eurotiomycetes > Onygenales > Ajellomycetaceae > Blastomyces > Blastomyces parvus. Next base: position 11,751 of record PDNC01000226.1, read on the forward strand.
TTCCAGTCCATCAATCCACCCCCGTCGTCGTGCGTGGAAGTGGGGGGGAGAGGTGAGTGCATGTTAGCTTGTGTTTCTTTTCTCGTTTATTTGTACATGTGCTGGAGACATGTGAGTGGGAGTGGGAAGAGGGAGGGAGGGACAAGTGGTTATGCCGAATAGACCGATGGCAGATTAAAAAACAAAGAGAGTAGTGGTATTTACGTTAGCCCTGTTGACCGCTTGATGCCAGCTAGGAATGCGGAGACTGTTTTTTTTTAAAGAGCGATTATAATATGTTAGCTAGTTGTTCCCCGCAAGTTTGGGCTGGTTTGTTTATGCTTGTTTTGACACGGGGCGGGGGATACGTACGGAGAACGGCATCGAAGGCGTAGTGAGTTATGCGTCCGAGCTGGAGGGAGCGTGTTAGTAAGAGTGCAACAGAGGGATAATAAATAAGAAATTCATTCGATATATATAGGGTCTGGAGAGGGAGAGGGCAGATGGACGGGACGGACCACCATGGTGATAGATTTGGGGGGGCGTATGTTAAGGAAGGATGATGTATAGCCGTTGCTCTTCTCGCTCGGTGTAGTTATTGGATAGGACCGGCCTGGGGGAGTGAACGCTGATAGAGGACAACAGAGGCGGGAGGTATCGTGACAGCCGGAGAAGAGGAAGGTGACAAAACTACTGAGAAGAGGATTGGATATCTGATATTGAGATTGTATACCGCTCGCTGGTGTTGCGATGTTGCTGGTGATGATCCGGGCAATTCGGTTGCCTGGGAAAACCAATGAGGCAAGCGGTGAGTCATGTGACGGGCCTGGGCAGATTACATAAGGTGCGATTAACCGCTAGTCCAGATTAGGATTAGCGCTGTGATTGCCTGACAACGGAGAAACATAAATCCAGCCAATCAGCAGCCAGACACCCCGCTGTGGGTCCGTGGTGGGGCTTGTCGCCGGTCTGGGTCGGGGTTACATAAGCAAACACCGTCATGACACTCAATTGCGAGTTTTGTTTAAATGTTTTTGTGTGTTTGAGAATTGTTGACGATTGGAATATAAATGTAGGCTTATTCTCTAGTGTGTAGAGGCTATTTGAATATAGTGTGTCTGTAAGTTTCTTTCGAATCGAGGCGTTGGTGAGTTGCAACCGCAGAATGCGACAGCAGCGGCGATTGCGGAGCCCTCCGAAAGTGGGTTTGCTGGCTGATAGATAAGAGCTCTGAGCTGTGTATGGAGTACTTTGGAGTTACTTTGGCAAGATGGATGACTGACGTAAAGCAATGTCATAAACGGAGGATTGTAGTTGATATCAATATCAACCGCCGTGGTTCCCGCCATTTCCTCCAATTCAGCTTCTTTTTTCCCTTTCTGTATCTACATGTACATTGAATAACAATTTATATCTACCTGCTACCTTATTCTTCTTCTTCTTCCTTGTTGAGCCAAGCCCAACCAATCGAACAATAGACGGAGGAGAAACAAAAAACAAAAAAACAAAAACAAGACAGACACCACACAGGGATCTCAGCAATCGTCCAGTAAGCGCTCTCCCCCCCCAATTCCTAGCGCGAGGCTGCTGCTGTTCTTTGTTCTGGCTGGTGGGCGCGGGGCTGACTTGCAACGCCAACAACTGCTCTCTAGCCGTGTTGGGGATCAACCACCAGCAATTGGGACGTCGGGATACACAGGATACACGGAGCTTGCGGCGAGATACTCCACACGCTTCTTGCTGGGGATAGCCTGCTAGTGGTTTTGCTTTTTCCTGTTCTCTGCCCCTCTAACTCCTTGGGCTCCGTCTCTTCTTTTTTTTTCCCACCGGTTCGTTCTCACCTCCTGCAACCGTGGCCTCGCTACAAGGTCGACAGCAACACCCCGCCACCAACATGGCGAACTCTCTCGATCACCTCACCAGCAGAAGCAAGCTGGAATGGATGTCCAGGCTGCAGTGCGACTACAAGCCGTTGAGGGGAGAGAATATTGCCAACTACGCAAACTTCCGCCGTACCTCCATCATCGGTACTATTGGTGCGTGCATTTCACTCCCCTCGTTTGTTATTCTTCTTCTTTGTTTTCCCTGGTGGTTGTAGCTGAAGAAGTTGTGCTGTTTTCATTTCTATTTTCTATCCTTTAAATCATAGACCCAAGCTAACGCTAGACTTGCCTTCCTTCCTGTCGGGATTAGGTCCGAAAACTAATTCCACCGAGAAGATCAATATCCTTCGCAAAGGTGCGATTGACCCCGCTGCGTTTCGATGTGTTTAACATGGGACTGACTTATATATTCCCCACTTCCAGCCGGTCTCAATGTTGTCCGCATGAACTTTTCCCATGGCGATTACGACGTAAGCGGATACCTTTATTATATATATCTGTTCTTCGATATTATTTGCTCGAATAGCTAACTGACTGGCTTGCCTGCTATCTAGTATCATCAATCCGTCATCAATAATGCCAGGAGGGCAGAGCAAATTCAGGAAGGCCGTCCTCTTGCTATTGCCTTGGATACCGTACGTTATATCACTACCTCTACATTCATAAAACTGCGGGTGCGAATTTGGGAGCTGACGGTTTTTGCCTTTGTTTTTTTCTTAACTTGAACAGAAAGGACCGGAGATTCGAACCGGGAAAACAGTCGGTGGCAAGGATATTAAGATAACTGAAGGGACGGAATTGATCATTACTTCGCATGACGATTATGCGGAGAAGAGTGACACTACTCACCTGTTGGTCTTTGCCTCCCCCCGCACTCCTCACGAACATATCTAATCCCCTATTACCCAGATACGTCGACTATAAAAACATCACCAAGGTGATCTCCAAGGGTAAACTCATATACGTCGACGACGGTATCCTATCCTTCCAAGTCCTCGAGATCATAGACGACAGCTCCCTGCGCGCCAAATGCCTGAACAACGGCGTCATCTCCTCCAAAAAGGGTGTCAACCTGCCCGGCACCGACATTGACCTCCCCGCCCTCTCCGAGAAGGACACGGAGGACCTCCGCTTCGGCGTGAAGAACAAAGTCGACATGATCTTCGCCTCGTTCATCCGCCGCGCCTCCGACATCCGCGACATCCGCGCCGTCCTGGGCGAGGAGGGCCGCGAAATCCAGATCATCGCCAAGATCGAGAACGAGCAGGGCGTCAACAACTTCGACGAGATCCTCGACGAGACCGACGGCGTCATGGTCGCGCGCGGCGATCTGGGCATCGAGATCCCCGCCGCCAAGGTCTTCATTGCGCAGAAGATGATGATTGCCAAGTGCAACATCAAGGGCAAGCCGGTCATCTGCGCCACGCAGATGCTCGAGTCGATGACGTATAACCCGCGCCCGACGCGCGCGGAGGTCTCGGATGTCGCCAATGCGGTCCAGGATGGCGCGGACTGTGTCATGTTGTCCGGCGAGACGGCCAAGGGCGATTACCCCAAGGAGGCGGTCGCGATGATGCACGAGACGTGTCTGATTGCGGAAGTTGCGATTCCGTACGTCAATGTTTTTGACGAGCTGCGGAACCTGGCGCCGCGACCGATGGATACCGTCGAGTCCATTGCCATGGCGGCCGTCTCTGCTAGTTTGGAACTGAATGCGGGGGCTATTTTGGTCCTCACGACTAGGTAAGGGGTTCAAAGTAAACAAAATTTTCATTTGAATACTGACAATATCCACTCCCCAGCGGCCACTCCGCCCGCCTCCTCTCCAAATACCGCCCCATCTGCCCCATCATAATGGTAACCCGCAACGGAATAGCCGCCCGCGTAAGTTTTTTCCTACCCCCCCCCAAACCAAACCAAACCAATCCAAAAAAAAAAAAAAAAAAA
>PDNC01000227.1:0-14675 GCA_002572885.1 Blastomyces parvus
CTGCACCCCCCCCCCCCCCCCGAAGTGACCATCTTTAAAATGCAAGAAAAATATTATCAGGGTGTCACTCCTTTCATGTTGCTCGACTACCCAAGCCTGGCTGGGGCTATCTACAACCCACAAGCGAAGTACGAACATTTCAAAAGGAGAGGGTTCATCCGTCGTGTCTTCAGCGCATAAGGTTGTCGGTGCCTCTTCCCGATCAATTTCAAGAGGTTACCAGGACCTCGGTGCTGAGACGTGGTCGCGCACGGTCTGTGGCTTTTTTTTCACCATGGTGTTTCCGAATGGAACTCTATCTGGATTGGCAGAGGCGATCATCTAATCAGATGCAAAGACAGAATGGTGGGAGAAGAAGAATTTTAAAAGGAGTGGCGGAAAAACTGTTCACCAAGCCCTTTCGAGTCGCCAATGTATATTCTGATGTATGTGCTCAAACCCCATTGCAAGCAGTGCTCAGTGCGTTGCACGGAAAAGTCTTGCAAGCGCCAGGCTCAAACGAGGACCGCATGTCGCATGGAGATTTTTAAGAGGGGCCTATCCCATCTGGCATCCACCAAGCGCTCGGTTCTTGGCATCGTGCTGGAAGGCCCCACTGTGGGCTCAATGTGCGAGATGTTTCGTTGGCATGCCGCGGGGCATTTTCTGGACAACATTGGCATAAATGCCCAGCGATTGCCACAAATTTGCGATTCAATCGAAACAGGGATACCTCGCTGGATCTTTGCTCGTCTAACCAAAAACCATTTTCTAGTATGTCTATTTTGACCTAGTGGGCCACAGAGCGGTGCTCCTCTATATAAATACGCCCGCCCGCCGTACCTATGTTGTGCGTTTTCGCTCTCGTTAAATCCAAATCCAACGAAAGCCAATGTCGACCGAAAATAAAATGCTTCCACTATGAGGTTTGCCCTCTCTTCCAGCGAACGAAATCAAGTCGTAAAACTACTTTCACACCGACGACTTGACAAGCAAACATGGCTTCAACCGTTCCCTTGAAAGTTGCCATCTACCAAAACCCAGGCATCAAACACTGGAGCTTGTTCATCGATGCGGCAGAGATGGCTGAAAAGACCATCATTCATCTCCTCGGTGCTCGACGGAAATATTTCATGGAAGTCAGAGCGCGATCAGACGCAAATATTTCGAATTCCCTTATCGAGCTTTGTTCACTGTGTGAGATTGATGCGAGCAATGTCGAGGCCGTCAAAATGATTGCGCAAGAAACACCTATCCGTAACGAGGTGTCTGACTATAGCTGCCAGGATTTCATCCTCGAGGTTCTGGATAGACTGGAAACGAGTGGAGCCATTCCAGATAACGCGGACTACCAGACTATGAAAAGAATCCTCAAGGAAAAGCGCGAAGCCTGGAAGTAAGCCATACCATCAGTTTGCTGTCAGATTAGGATATGGTAGCCGTCCCTGAAAAGATTTCCTTTGCGGGAAAAGGTTTCCGTTTTAGAGCCTTTTTTCGTAAACAACATTCTCGTGAATTCATCGAACTATATCCGTCCTCCAGTTCCACAAAAGGTTGCCCCAGAGGCGATCAACCAACCAGCGCACGGGGAATCGCAAGGGTGATATGGAGTCTGGCACATAGAGATACCAATCATCATCAGTCTCAACGCTCTGTCCATTTGACAACGTTGTACACTCATAGTATTCAGGATAGAAACCACTTTCCTCCCAATCAATAATCCCAGTTACAATATAAGAATCCATGTTGCGAGGATCTTTTTCCACCAGAATATTTGTTTTCTTTAAATCACCGTGTGTAAACACTGAACCCTGAAGAGATTTATGTTCCTTCTTCAAAAAGGAGCGGAGTAGCTTGGCGTAGGAAGGACTTGCCCGATGTTTGGCAGAGAATTGCAGCTCATCAAACTGCCATGCTGTGGTTATACCCTTTTTGGAAGAAGTTTCCATGATACGATAGTCCTTGACCCCTTCCCCACCTACACCTCCTAGCTGAAGTCCATCAGGCTGTTGTAAACTTCGAAGGTGACCGAATATCCAGTCCATCTGCCTCCGAAGAGATAGTTTTGCTTCGTGAGATAGACCTGGCCATACCTTGTCAAGGGTGATACCTGGAATATATGACATGAACATAGCACGGAAGGCCCCAAGAGCAACCAGACCATGAACCCTCGGAATTGGAAGCTCAGCAGCATGGGCAGCAAGGTATTGAAGATTGTGATATTCCGTGAGATCTCTGCTATTGGGGAACACTTTGATTGCAAGCTGATCACTGCACTTGACCACAACTCCTCTAATGCTGAGGTCAAACAGCCTTTCTGAATGCAAAATGAGCAATTTCATTGACGCCGCCAGCGCGGTTTCCGGAGAAGAAAAGCTATTGTCCGCTGAATATTTTTGGATAAGCGCCGTGGCCTGGCTAGATAGCGGGTAAAGGATACTGGCAGTGTCGATTCTAGAAAGCCTTTCGCAGAGCCAGTCGCTAGGTTCCTTCTTTGGTGGTGGTTCAAGAGCCTTTTCCTCTGCCTTTGCCGTGGGCATTAGCCATCTGTATCGACGGTCGTAGTCTGGCGGGAAATAATCCCGCAGGTTGATCTCGGGATGAACGATGACCTCATCATGGAGATTGTTTACGGTTAGGAGATTGAGGCAGCCAGTCTCAGAAAGTTCTTTATATTGGGCTACTCGATGCGCACGCAGATACGCAGCGCTGACAACGGATAGGAGGTCTGCAGAGGGGTTGTTCTCGAGCGCATCGTGGAAGGCTTGCATTAGAGTTTGGTTCATTTGCGGGGCATCGGGCCTGTTGATGGTGAGGATCTTTCGTTGATCGTTGAAGACTGCTGCCATTGCTCATAGAAGGTAAACGCACTGCGTAGGGTAAAAATTAAGGTGTGTATCCCTTGTGGTTGAGGGCAATCGTCGCGATTCATTTCGGGGAGGGTAATTTTTTCTGGAATAAACAAGAGGGAGCCTGGAGAACTCCGAGATCATGTGACATCACTCGCGACTTCAGGAGCCTCCTGTCCAACCTGTCCATGAAACAGACCATACCACGCCTTCGACAAGGCCAGCTTGACGAGCCAGTAGTTATGTCTAAATAACTGCATGCATTCCGGTAAATCCAGAAAGTAAAAGGAGTCGTAAATCTATAAACCCAGCCGAGGAAGGAGAAAATAAATTTAGAGGTAAATATTATTGTCTGATATTGCGCTGGGTGCGCTTGGAAGATCAGCCGGCGAAAAAATGCATTTCAACTACATGGACTCTTCTCGAAATGGATATTTACATGCAAGAATCCAGAACAGGCGGCAATAAGAGCAAGAGCAAAAATGTGAGGTACTCCGCCACAACTCCATCCCACAATTAGCGCGTACCATGAATGTGAAATATCGTTGCGTAGAAGGTCATTCGCATATATGAACATTGAACAGCTTTGACGAAAAGACAAAGCTAGAAAAGGAAATGTAGAAGATTAAAAGATCGCACAAAAGAGGCGTCGTCGACTATATTCGACAAAATGCAAAAAAAGCATGGGAACAACATCAAGTCATACTACATTGCCCTAGCGCTGAGAATCGTATGATCCAGGCCGACCCATGTCCCCTGTGCCAGCTGCCGATTCCGAGCCAGAGGCTGTCGTATGAGCAACGCCTTCATTCACGCCCTCTCGCGGCCGATCCCAGGTACGGATATGGCCTGCACAATATTAGCGGCGACCACGGAATGAACTTCAGATGTAATCAGCGGATAATTTTCACGAACATACCTTCAAGTGAAGAAGTGATGATACAGTCCTCGAGAAACCCTAGCCAACAAATCGGATCTTCACCAATTACTTTGGACTATACGTTATCAGAATAAATACGTCAGTATCCAAAATATCCCGAGAAGGCCGAGTCGGCAGACAGATTCCTTACCATTATTGGAGGTAGTTGCGCCGTTCTTGCTCTGGGCTCAACGGGGTGGAAAATAGGTACATCGTCCTCCTTCTCCTCCATAGGCTTACTATCTGCACGGTTCGAGTCAGATCGCACTCGATTAGAAGAAAGAGTGTCAGTACGGTTTCGACTAGACGGCGGTACAACGCTAGTACGCTGCCGTGCGGTGGCTTGAAGCTGTTGAGCATTTGAATTTATTGTTAGCCCCCCAAAAGACACGCAACTAGGTTGGGCGATGATATTCTGCTCCGGAAAAAAACATGATATGCATAAGAGGGGAAGGGAATGGGCTGGCAACATACCGCTTTTGGCCGATGGAGCATTGCAACACTGAAATCCCAAAGGAGTAGTCGGCAGTCATCTCCAACGCTACCGAACCTATAATTCCGCTCGTCACATCGCCAAGGATCAAAAGCCACACAGGAGACCCACGAGTGGTGACCCTGGCAGCGAGCAACAATTTTGCGTTCAGAAAGGGACCAGATAGAGACAAGGTCATCTTGGCCTCCAGTCAAAATATATTTCCCATCTGGAGACCAGCAAACGCAGAGCATTCCTCCATAGTAACTCATGAACGTGGCAACGGCTCTAAGGCAAGCCGCGAGGTTAGTTGACAGTGGATTTAATTTTTTTCAAAGCTGGAGAAAATCAGCATACGTACTGCTCTTTTAAATAGTCAATAATCCTGAGTGAGCCATCTTCCAAAACAACCGCCAGATGTCGACTATCTGGGGAGAAAGCTAAGTTATTGATTCGGTGGTTGGAAAGCTTCCAGTAGGCAACAGGGTTGGTCTTCTGGTTCCTCGAATTGACGGATTTCAAAATCGTCAAAGTTTGGCGCGAATTATAGGATTTCTTTTCATCGTCGGGTTTAGGTTGATCAATGTCCGCAGTTTCTGGAACAAATGGCGCATCCTCTTTTTCTTTATCATATACAATAAGGGTACCGTCCGTATGCGCTGCTAGGAATAGGTGCTCCGAGCCAGGAATCCACCGGATCTGGGTTATCGGAGAGCTATTTATAGCCCCGTTCTTGTTGATGCGAGCATATTTTTGCTGCATTGGCTCATACCACAGGATATCCCCGACAGACGACCCCATAACCACATCTAGGTGTGTTGTACTTTTCGTCAGCTCATTCACATCATGACACAGCATATGCGCCTTGGTGAACAGGATCTTGGTAAGAGGTTCCTGTTTCGTTTTGGAGCTCAGGTCCAGCCATTGAAAAGCGCGATTTATATTAGCGAAAGCATAGACGCCGTCTGGGCTTCTCTCTGCTAGCCTCTTCGCTGCTGTATCGTGGGTAATGACTCGAGAAACAAAAGTAGAGCTGCTTTTAATGATATTGCTCTTGGGTTTGCGCCGTTTTAAGCCGGGTCCCTCCTTGCCTATGTTCGTTGCGAGTGCGAGGCTTCCCTCCCCAAATGCCGGGGTCGATCCGCAAGTCTCCGATGTATCAGATGTTGGCCGACCTTCATTATCAGTTTCCCTAATGCTCCGAAGATCCGACCTCCCGCTCGCCGAAGTCCTCACTTTGTAGAGCTGAGGAACAGATTTGCGAGGCTGGAGCACGACTAGAGATAGCTTGACACCACACGTCGGGGGATGGACAACCGTAGCTAGAGGGTTTGTGCTTATAACAGGAGCTTCCGAAGGATGGGGAGGTGGTGTGGCAAGCAGTAGATCGTCCCTAAGGACATAAGTTCCTACTCGGTGATTAGCGTGTAAAGAACACGGAATAGACAGAGCAACAACTTCTGGGGGCAAACCTTCTCCCACCTGAAGAGAGCAGCCTCCTTCAGGGCGTTTTATAACGTTGCTCGTTTCGATAATTGGTACGGGCAAGCCGTTTACAGTGCCATTAGCGTATGCCATAGGCATCGAATACCGAGGCGGGGGAGGAGGTAGCACGCTATATAGACACTCATATGAGATAGGAACGCTAACAGCAAGAAGGTGGAGAATGGGACTATCTCTTTGCTACTCCGTAGAGAGACGCAATGTAGATTCACCATTGGCCATTAGGCCAATATGAATGGTGTTTGCAGAGTGAATAGCACTTACAACATGGCGTCGGAGATGGACACCTATATCCAAGATTGCAAAATGTTTAATAGGCAGCAGAAGGACCGGACATGCGATCCTACCACTCAAACAATGTGGCGGGCAAGACAAAAGTAGAGAAGATATAATGATAAGGAATGTTCTCGAAATCGGCAGTACATAGACTGGGTGAAGGTCGATCTTTTACGCAAGGGGGGGGGAGGGGGGGATAGAAAGGCGCTGGGGGCCGGAAAATGAGAGATCGAGATCGATACCGCCTGAGCGAATTCCGTAGTTAGGAGTTTAAACCTGAACAGCCAAGAACGTAGACATGGGCATGTTGATAACCAGGACAAAAGAAGCCCGATATGGGTGGATAGACGTCGCCATCAGCGATTACCGCGCGGCGGACGGCGGAGGTTCCAATGTTGGCGGTTATTCTTAGCGTGGCTGAGTTAATAGTGAGTTAGGGCTACGGGAAGGTGTGGGGAAAGGGGCGTGGAAACGGGGTAATGGCCACGTGATAGGCTGCCAGGGCTGGGCTGGGCTTGCCGATCGGTTACGGGTTTCCACCAGTCCAGTTGTGGCTCCAATGGCAGTAAGGTCTACCTGGGGATAGCTAGGTACATGTACACTCCGCATGTAACTACTGCACATTATGTCTGCACGATGTTCCTGTCACTGCCAATGTATGTGCAGTGCCTGTGGACACTAAGCACAGGAAGAACATACAGGACACCAACCGGTTTGAAAATTGTTATTATCAACGGAGAAAATGATATCTAGATGATAATACATGATTAATTCATACATAGGTATCGTTAACTGCATATAGAGCCGCATACACAAGGCGGCGGTATCCCGCTAGTGAACGCCCCCTTAATATATAACAAAAAAAAGACAAATGGAAAAAAGGAAGAGAAGAACACAAAAGAAAACCAAAAGGCCAAAAGGCGCAGTGGGCGGTTCAATTCACCCCCCCCGTAGCTCGGCGCCATATGACCACCGCGGCCGCTCCAGCACAGACGACGGCCCCAATCGCAATTCCCCAGGCCATCCATTTCCCTTCAACATCTTCTTCAGTTCGCGGAAAGGCAGTGTTAGGTTCCATCGCTGCTTCCGCAATGTGAACAAACAGCTCCTGAATGGAATTCCAAGTTACGCTGACATGTAAAGGGGGCCCTGGCATGTTTAGCCGGCTGGTGTATTCGTCCGGCTGAAACTCTGCTCGCTGCGTAGTCCGGTCTAGATCCGCTTTGAGTGCAACAAAAACGCTAGGTAACTCCTCGAGATGGGGGTATTTGTCTCGCAGCGCGGGGATGTAGGCGAAGGAATCCGGGTCAGAAGAGTCATAGGTGTAAGCGACAACATCGCATTGGTCCAGAAGTTTGGTTTTGTTTTCCAGAAGGGCTGGTTCCAGCTCACCCAGTTCATCCAGGATGAGGTAACATTGTTTGCCGCCGGGCAATTCCACGGTATTCACCGCGGTGCGTGGTTGGATGGTTGGGTGGTATGTTGAGCTGAAGCCACGAGAAAGAAATGCGTCGAGGAGGGATGATTTACCCGAGGCCGGCGCTCCGAGGACATGACACAGGACAACATTGCGGCCAACGCGGCCAGGACGTCGTCGCTTTTTCCGAGGTTTGGTCACCTTAAGTGCCGCAGTGGTTGTCGGGTTACTTCGATCGGATGATTCGAATCCAAGGTACGCAAGGTACTCGAGTGTGGTTTTCGGTGATGTAAACGTCGTCATACTCCATTGTGCGAGCCAGCCCTGCAGGGTAACATGGCCAGCTTCGTTTCGTACAGTAGAGCAGGGAAACGCGCCCTCTATCCAAGAGGTGGGTAGGCCGGGGGTTGGAGCAAACAACGAAGTCAACTCCGCGTCATTGAGCCCCCCATCACTATCTTTGTCTGAGAGAAGGAACAAATCGACAAAGAAACGATACCCAGCTGGAGACAACTCCGCGGATGCAAAGGGAGGAACTTCGAAGCGAGGGTGGAGGAAATCTTCTTGAAGAGACAGGTTATCCGTGTATTTGAATGTCCGCAGTATGATCCATATTGTTTCATGGCGACCCTTTTCCGCATAGAGTTTGTTCAGTTGTAAAAAGCCCCGCACGCTAATTCCAGCAGGTGTAACAGCATCCTGATCAAACCTGCGTATCGTCTCCTTGATATGAACCAAATCCTCCTCCCTGAGGGATTTACCAAAACACTTTGCCTGAAAATCGGCAATTTCCTTGTCACTCAAATATCCGTCACGATCCTTGTCACATAAATAGAATATTCGATGGAGGGCGCTAACGGCAGCGGGTTTCAGAGCTGATTCCTTGGAATCGAACAGGGGCGCGATGGGATGGGTGACGGCCTTTTGACACAGAAAAAAGGCTTCGTTGACGTTCCGATGCTCTCTACTGCTGGTTCGAATACAGGAGTCAATCTCCTTGAATTCTGCCATTACCGGAAGCATTTCATCCTCCACAACCTGGGCCTCGTTCCCCTCAGGGGCAAGATCGGACTTGTTGGCACATAGCACGACGGGGACATTGACACCCAACGAGCGGAAGTATGGCAACCAGAATAGAGCAACCCTCTCGTAGCTGTAATGGTCCGAGTATACGAGTAAGATAACGTTTGATTTCCGAATTTCCTTGGCCAGGTTTGCTCGTTCCTGTGGAAGGGCGGAGGTATCTACCACGGTGGTGGTGGTCACATTTTCCGGAGTGCCGATGGTCGGAGGAATGGTGATTTGGGGAAGGACAGGCTGGATCTTATTTGTGACAAAGACCCCCTTGACGAGCGAAGTTATTAAGCTGGACTTCCCCGTTCCTTCGTCGCCGCATACACAAATCCGCACTGGGACACCCGAAGTATAAGCACTCTGCAGCTGGAGGAACAAAGGAATGCTGTAGAAAGCTTACCCGTTCCCATGTCAATATATCGTTAATGCGGTTAATTGTTGTCTTTGCATTAGATCGAACTCGCGTATATACCCATTGCCACGGTCCCGGGAATTTTCAGCTGAGGGTCAACAGTTTGCTTGCTTGCTTGCTTGCTTGCTTGGTCAAACAACTCTCGAGCATGGCAGTCGCTGGCGATGCAAGAAACGAGCAAACAGGGCAAACACACAAGTGCGGATGCGCCGGAATAAAGTGCAGCCGGCCCCGGATTTTCAGCCACACGCCCCGCGGAAAAACCGTTGTCCCGCACGTCACCCGGAGATACTCTTGGCGCGTCGGCGGAATCTCCGAGGGTTTGGCGATAATTACTAGGTGTAAGAAACGACGTAACTTTGATACACGTCATCTGGTGCGGCTCACCCTGCGTAATACGCCCGATTACATAGTTACATCCCGACCGCCACGGGGTCGTCACTGACTCAGCCACTCCCCATCGCCCCGGCGCCAAGCCAGAGCTTTCCACCACCTTTGCCGGGGGGAGATTCCTCATATCTCGCTCAAACTCCCCTTCGCCGCCTCTCACGAACGCAGTGGCTGCTTCCATCCCATTCTCCCATTCCGTATCCTAATATACATATTGTGCTGTCAAGGCACGGGAGTCCACAAAACACGCCTCGAATCCGCGGACCAGAGCTTCCTCCAGGGCTGACTTGACGCTTCTGCCGCAACCATCCGCTTTTTCTCCTCCTTATCCTTATCTTGCTCATCAGCCACTTTCCCCTCTGTATTCATACCCCGTTACATCCATATATATATCCGTGGCCAAAGTCACTCCCCCCGTTCCCTCTCTCCCTTCTCATCCATCCAAGTTTTCGAATTCCCTGTCCAACTAGCAACCACGGAAACATGCCTCTAGGAATTCATAACCCGTTGCCGTCTTCTATGACGAGTGAGTTATACCCCACAATTGCTCTGTAGCCCTAATGCAACTACCCGTGTGATGGGGACTGATATCCTGCGGAAAATAGGCGAATGCAGAAAAGCTGGAAAAATCCTTGCTTCTTTCGTCGATCCCCGTCAAGCTTTCGGGCCAGATAAGATCATTCCCCCGCAGATATTAGCGAATGCAAAGGTGTGTGATAGCCCCTTGCATGTACTGTACATGACGAGGGAAACCCACACGTACAATCTTTTGCTGAACTTCTTACGGAAAACGGGATTGCTGACTGTTGCGAGGTAGGGTCTTGCGGTCCTTACCGTGATAAAAGCGGGCTTTCTAGGCTCTGCGCGATTTGGTTCAGGTATTGTCGTTGCCCGTTTGGCAGATAATTCATGGTCTGCGCCGTCCGCAATCGCCACAGCCGGAGCGGGATTCGGTGGACAAATCGGATTTGAATTAACGGATTTTGTTTTCATTTTAAATGACTACAATGCCGTCCGGGCGTTCTCTCAGGCCGGTAGCATAACATTAGGTGGCAACGTTTCAATTGCAGCTGGACCCATTGGGCGCAACGCTGAGGCTGCTGGAGCTGCGAGTATGAAAGGGGTTGCTGGAGTTTTCTCATATTCCAAGACAAAAGGTCTCTTTGCGGGCGTAAGCTTGGAGGGTAGTGTACTGGTGGAGAGGAAAGATGCAAATGAACGCCTTTATAATTCCAAAGTTTCTGCTCGCCAGCTGCTTGAAGGATCGATCCGTCCGCCCCCTGCCGCAGACCCTCTCATGCGCGTCCTCCAATCACGTGCGTTCTCTGGGAATGTGGCCTCTGGTAGTGACTCAATGTATAACGATATCCCCGTATATGACGACTCGCACGATAGAGTGGTTTGGGAAGGAAGGCGAGGCGATGCGATGGGAGAGGGTGTGCGGCGCGACCGCACCGGATCCTTGAATTCGCGAGACGACTATCAATACCATGATCGACCAAGGCGTGCTAACACTTGGGCTGATGATGTCTATGACAGGTCGCCCGGCAGCGCCGGCGGCGGCATAACCCGATCCTACACCACAAGGGCTAATCCAAGAGAGACTTTTGATAATTACAGCCGTGGCAATGATGATGGTTATTCGTACAGTGACAGAAGGCCGACACGACCCACAGCCCCCAAGCCAGTCTTCACCCCGAAATCGGCCACCTCTTCGTTGCAGAAGGATCAGGCCGTAGCACTGTTCACTTTCGATGCTGACCAGGAAGGAGATTTGGGTTTTAAGAAGGGCGAGATCATCACCATCCTAAAAAGAACAGACAAGCAAGAGGACTGGTGGACAGGGCGAATAGGTGATAGAACCGGCATCTTCCCCAGGTAGGGACCCTACTTTACAGACCCCCCTATCCCCCAGAGCCATCTAAACGGTTCTGCTTGATGCTCTATGCCTGTCTATCAAGCTAATTATATACCCACTTTAGTAACTACGTCGACGCCTCCACCCTCTAACCCGCCATTTTCTTGAGAATGACCAGCATCATCCTGTCCTCCTGTCGATAGCACCTGCAAACAGACGATGTACTGTACAAGCATGCCCCTTTTCCGTACCCCATCTCATTTTGACCATTTCCGCCTTTCTCAGCAATGAATTACGGCTCGTCTAGCCTACGGCGGTGTCGCTCCACGATTACCCAATTTTGAAAGACCGGCCTTATCGCCTCCCGATTTACCCATTTTAACAGTTACATATACCCGCAGCTCTAAGTCAAGAGTATATTTATATACATGCCGATCTGGATTTCTTGGGTATCTTTTTGCCCTTTCGGCTTGATTTTTCACATTTTAGTTCCCCTTTTCTACTGCACCTCTCTTCGTTCATTTTTGGAATCTTCCAGCGCTTCTTCGGTTTGGTATATTGCTTACTTTGTTTCTTCCCGTATTTTTTTTTCTTTTTTGTAAATGGAGCCAACTCCTCGTATCTTGCATTTTCCGTTTCGCCTTAGGCCCGCACGTCTAAACTTACCCTCTACCCCCTTCCTTTTTTTCCTCCTCCTCAATCTAGTTCTAAATTCAACCATGACACATAAAAGAATGCTATGTTTATTGGTTAGGCCCAGATTCACTTTGGTACAGTTTGAAGAAAGTATTATCCATTACAGAGACAGGGCAAAACATGATTTTCTTTTCTTTTTTTTTTTTCCCCGCGGTGACAGCTCTTGCCTAGAAGCTTGATCACCGAGTCTGTTGCACTGCCCGGCGGCGAACTATCATACCCCCTATCGGGGTAATACTTTATCCACTGTTAGCTTCCCACTGCCCGCGTTCCCCAGGTACAGTACATGTACCCAGATACCGATTGCTCTCACTGCTATGGCGAGTGCAACCCGACGAGTACCTCTAGACGCATCAGCGCTGCCTAGCCGCGATTGATATGATTTAGAACGTCAGGGACATACATCGCCCTTCCTGGTCCGGGGTGATTCCCATGCACCATGCTATATCAAACATTCCACCATGCAAAACGTGCCATGTACGGCACATACCTTGTGCTGTAATTTACATGTATATTCTCTAGCGATTATTGGCCACACACAGCTCCGCACTCCCATCGGAGGAACACAGGGGGGGGGGTTGATCTGTCCTGGGTGGACCTTCAAGGGAAAAATTGAGTAGTTGATGTTCAGGCAAATATCAAATGGCTCGCCCCGTTTCCATCCCTCTCAAAACCTCCAAGCGGGAGGGAGACGAATTGATGGAGAGATGAGAGGATGGGCCTTCATTCGCTATACGCACCTGTCTATTCTCTGAAGTTGCTTCTGTAACAATTCCCATTCCATCAAACGGCTTCACTCTAGAAACACAAGAAACGCATGGCGGAAGAGGTTTCATTGGTGTTCTATTCATAAATTTCTTCCCAGCGACTATCTACAGGTACAACTCCCGTGGCTCCCATCTCCTGTTGAACAATTAAACATGCTGCCTTCTATCTCACTCATCAAGGGCGCCGTCTTGCATTGAGCAACCGAACCGCTACCGGAGGTTTCAGGTCATGCCCGTGCACACGTCTTGTTTACTTACCAACGAGCATGTCATGTTCCTTCAGGGTCTTACAGTCGTATAGAATGTGCAACTTGCTGTGAAGACCACATCCTATGTCGTTTGCATGAAGTTGATAAAGCCTACCTCTAGAGATATGTTTCACATGATGTAGTTCAATCTGCGATCTCGACGCCCGGACAAGCGATATGAGACCGTTGCCCGAGGCGAGACAGAGTTTTTCAAAATCATACCATTCCCAATGTAAAGATCTCTATTGGAGTTGCGATAGTATGTTCCCTCCTTCAGCTCGACTCTCAAGATGTCAGTTCGTAGGTTATCATAGCTGGATACAAAAGTACGATATGAGGAGCATCCGAAGAAGAACCACATTCGATGGGATCTTTTCTGTGATGTGAGAGGACGTGACACATTTTTGTTTCTATCGTAGGGTCAAAATCTAGGGATCTGTTTCCTTGGAGAATATGCTAGACGCACGCCAGAAGAGCAGATACGAAGGCGTTTATATAGGGTAACTTTATAGTTAAACTACCAGTTTTAGTGTATGGAAGTTATGCACACCAAAAGATGCACATGCACATCATTTAATAGTCTCCATTTTATCCACGAGGGGGTGAAAGTTATGCGAGAGGAGAGATAAATATAGAAATACATTAAATACAATACAAACGCGGGATAAGCTAGTTCAGGTCCATTGTCTATATTATTTAGATACGGAGGATTGAGCATTGCCTAGGTATCGAGTCAATTCAAGGGCTGAAACCAAACCTTGTGATCAAGAACCTGCCCATGATCGCAGAGGGTGACCATCATTATCACCATTATTATAGAATGTTATAGAATGAATGGTCATTGGGAAAGGAGTTGTTTTGTTCTCGCAGTCGAGGCCATCCAGCCCGTCCAATCTGAAATGTTGTTGTTTTTTTGTTTAAATATGGATAGTTTACAATTACCAGGGGCCGCCTTGCCAGCCAACTCCACAGAGTGACAAGAAGATGCCATGGTAAAAAGGATATAGAGTTGAATTTATCGACGGTAACTACTGCGTCCATAACCAGGAAATAATGTAAATCTCTGGAATATTCGTGGATAATGTTGATAATGCCCGAGTGTCGCAATCCTCTCTCCCACCCCAGATTAATTAAGCCAATTATTTAATTTAATTAACTAATTAATTTACCACCTCACGCCCTCGACCTCACCTCGACCTCACCTCGACTTCGCTCTCGCGACATCTCCAACTTCCCAACCTCCAACCTCCAGCCAGCCTCCACATCCTCTCCTCCATCGCGCATCCTCGCCGCCAGAAACAACTCTCTCCCTGCGTTGTTTGGGCTTCTCGTCGACTAACCCTCCCTCCTGAATCCTGTCCCATGGCGCCCACCGCTCCGTTCGCTTTTCCCTCGTCCTAGCGTCGCTCTCGCTCCCTGGTGGATGTATGCAACTACCGTTTGTCTTATGCGACTTGTTTAGTTCGTGCCCGCTGCCGCTGCTCGTCCCGTCCTCGCTCTCCCGCGCTTCGATGACCGCTCCTCCTTGAACCCCCGCCCTCGTCGCTGTTGGCGCTTCTGCCGATCTTCCAAAGTTATCCCCAAGTTGTCCGCTCGATATCGCTCATTTGCAGTGGCCTCTCTCGTCCTCTCCCTCCTCCATCCCCCGTCTCCCGCTTGCGGCTCTCCAGTCTGTTGGCTGCTCCCATGATGCAGGTGAGTTTGGTCGCGCATCATTCTCTGCTCGTTTTAAGTCCCCCTGGCTGCTTCGAGGTTGTGGCACTCTACATACATGATCGACTCCTACAAGGTGGCTGATCAATCCCTCCCCCCCCC
>PDNC01000228.1:0-13964 GCA_002572885.1 Blastomyces parvus
ATTTCTGATCTCTCCTCTCATTTGTCGATATTGCTTGTTGACAGATGTCAAAAACCTCCTCCTGCCTTACCTTTCATACCAAGACGTGTACGGCGTACCCTAGTTATCCCTGAAGAGAAAAAAAAAAAAAAAGGAAAAAGCAAAAGCAAGAGCAGAAAAACAAGGCGATTATCCCTTGTCGAACTACTCCGTACTCCATGAGCTGTGGCGAAAAAAAGAAAGTTCCAAAACAACTCTACAGAACCGACGACCTACCTAGCCCCATCCCCAGACTCCACTCGGAATCGTAATGGAGTTCAACGTACAAGGCGGCGGGACGCGGGAGAGGTGAGGGAATAGTTCCGCTTTTTGCCTGCCGCGAAACAAAACCAGGGTGGTTCGATGGGATTACATATGTAGGAAAGATTGAAATTATACAAAGGGCCAGAAAGTGGTAACTTCTATAAGAGAGAAGAAAAGAGGGAATCGGCTACGATCCCAACCGACCCATCGATCCATGGATGTTTTGGCTGCCCAGTAGTTTCAACCCAAGATTACCCTTTCAATCTCCGGTTCCAGAGGTTTTTGTTGTTTGGTTGAGTTTGATCCGGCTCGGTTTCAGGAAGTTAAGTTGATTCCCTTTTGTCTTTTTTTTTTTTTTTTGCGTGGACGGGCCAGGTGGGGGGTTTTTTTTTGCCTTTCAAGTTTATTTTATTTTATTTTATGATAATTTATGTTAATTTAACCATGTGAAGTAAAAAAATGAAAATGCCTAACTGATAATGGGTTTGTGGCGGACATGCTTTCAAGACCAAAAGAAGGCATCGCTAGGGAGTAACTACATACACTAATCTGGACTGGTGCCTTTTCTACTCTTTTTTCTTTTCTTTTTCATGTTTTTTGTTCTCTATTTTTGTGGCGATGCATTACTAGCTACAGGAGCATCAGAATACATACATAAAATGTAAGATAATTAAAATATCTCCAGCTGGAACAAGCAAAATTACACAGATACACAAAGATAAAACCAGCACAACCACAACCACCACAAGCTCAATAGTAGTAATGAAAAAAAGCACAACCCTTTAATTTTGATGTCCCACCCACTGCGGAACCGGTGTCAGTTTGCGGGTCTTTGGGGCGGGCAGAAATCTAGACTGGTCTCGACGGCTGCTTCGGTAACGCTGCCTGGCCCAGAAAGCTGCCGAGCGGTCACGTAAACCGAATACCAGACACAGTAAGTTACCGACACAACCTCTCCAAATATTTTCCATTTTCAGCTGTTCGGGCACCTAGGTACGGGTACGTAGTATAGTTAGGCCCCGAGGCACCCGAGGGATATATTTCTCCACGCTCGAATAATGGCAACATACAAGAATATTCACATTCGTAATCATAATAGTGATAGTCATCAGGCTCTCCGGGTCGCTGCGGGTAGTTAAAAACAGCAGCCTAAGTCACCGCCACGATGATCTACCGACGGAAGGATCTCTCCCCAGTTACTCTGTCAGGCCTAGGGGGATGCAGGGCTGGCGACGGCTGTTTTTATAGTCGCAATAATAATGTGCATTGAAGAGGTGCTAGGTTGCTAGCTTCTTCCATTCTCCAGGGGAGGAGTTGTTAACTATTCTTAGGGATGGGGGGTGTATAGTCCCATATACCTATTACCCAGGTGCAGTGCACGACATAAAGAGAATGACAATGCTGAAAGTACGGTATCGTACCATACCGTACAGAGCCAGGCCAGCCCGTCCCGCTGATCTCCGCCCGATTCTGCCGCCGCCGCAGTCCCAGACTCGCAGCCTCCGTTCCACTTCCAGGGCCCGGTCTGGGCCAGGCCAGGGCTCGCCCGTGCCTTTGCTGGCGTGACTGGACTTGGCTGCCTTCTTCTTCTTCTTCTTCTTGGGCACGTCTCCTCCTCCTCCTCCTCCTCCACAACCTCAACCTCAACCTCAACCTCAACCTCAACCTCAACCTCAACCTATCCTCAACCTCATCCCTCGTCCAACTTCCTCTCCTTTCCTCTTCTTCCTCCTCTTCTTCTTCTTCTTCCCTCTCTCCACGACCCTGTTCATTCCTCGTCGCATGCGTGCTCAGTCCTCTCCAGTCCCTCTGCCCTTCAATAAGCTTGTGTGTTTACAGCTCATAGCTTCTTCTTCGCCTCACTAGCCTACTTACTCCATTCCTCCATTTCCTCCGCCCTTCTATCCAACCTACGATATCTCTCTCCACCTTCGAAGGCGGCCTCAAAAACATTCCTTCCAAAACGTTTGGTGGTTCTAGACCGTTTCGCTTCCGTTTCACGACTTTCATTTCACATGCTCTCGTGCTGTACGCCTCGAGCTCTGTGTGTCTCGACCAGCGGCCTGCCGAATTGTCGTTGGAATTAGCTACTTAACCGCTCGACTGTCTACTGTCTGCTTGTCTAGACCTCAAAAAAAAAACCCCCCCTGTTCTTTTCGGCCGGTTCGCGAGAGTCCACGAAATTCTCTCCGTCGCCCTGACCCCTAGAATACCTACCTCGTGAATGTTCCCAGAGTGTGATAATGAGTTGGCCCAGTCGAGAGTCATGAAACCATTGGGCAGTGTTGTCACCAGCGTTGCCTCAGGGCCAATTCCTGCCTTTGCAAGGCCGAGTCCTCTAAACCAGTCCAATGATTCGTCGTCCACAGGAATACAAGGTTCACCTACAGTACAACAACATCAGCGGTGTCAGTTGCCATATATCTCCCACTCCCGCTCGCCAGAGGCCCAGAACAATCGAATGCAGATAGCTTCCACAACGCCCAGACAGTCCTCCAGGATTTCAAAACGTAGCTCGTCGTGCGAATCTCTGCGCACAGAACAAGTGCCCATGATGCGATTTCTTTCGAGGCAAAACCCCAATCTGCAGCTGCCACCCTTCGAATCTTTAGGCATAGCAAATTCTTCCAAACCGTCCAATTCTCCCCCTTCCTCCCTCCAAAATTCTAAACATCCCGCATTTACCGCTGGTGAGCCGTCTACCATCGCCATTCATCCACCCTCGTCTTCCTATACATTCTCCAAAACGCCATCCTCGCTTCCCTACAGCCGTTCCATTTCGCTGCCTCTCACACCCCCAGAGGAAATTGGATCCATCAAATGGAATACCGAGTCGGACAGCCCTATCTCTGATGTATATTCAAGCCCCCAACGGCATAGGCCATCACAAGTAGATAATTTCACGAATGGGGATTCGCCTTCGCCAAAGGAGAGCAATTGTCAAGCTCCAGACTCGACTTCGCAGACGGTGAAATCAAATGGGACCATACAACCAAGCATGGAGCAAATTCCGTTCACCAATGATGATCCGAGGTCATGGCTTCAAAATGGAATTGAACTTGCTGGTATGTCCCACACATTCATTCATTCATTCGCTTAAAACCTTTTCCTATACTGTCTTGCTAGCTGCCTGGTACGATCTTAAATACTGACTTCGAAAAATTTGTAGTGTCTTCACTTAAAATTTCGAAAACACCAGGTCAAGCCGTACAGATGGTGTCTCAAACGCTGCCATGCCCACCTATCGACCAAACCCCAAGCTCCTCCCCCGTTTCCGCGTTTAGTAGCGTCGTCGAGGAAATCCAACGTCGACTCCAAGCTGACCAGTCTCCTTATATCAATATCATTCATGCAGTGCCCCCGAAATTCAGCCTAAATAATTTGCCAACTTCTCCACCTAGCACTCCAAACCGAATGTCTCCGGACGATGACTACTTCAATTTGACCGTGTTTTCTAGTGGTGCTCCGGTTTCTGCATATGCATCTCATCGTGACTCCATGTCAGATGATTTAGCTGGATCCACACATACTCCCACACCTATTGTCCCTCCATATAGTGTGCACATCTCCATAGTTGAACGTTATCTTCCTCCTCCCTCGTCTCGAGAATACCGAAATCTTTTCTCAGCCACCGGTCCCTCCGTTCTAGTCGACCGTCTGCGTGAGCTATCACCTCAAGGAGGCAACCTAGTGTTGATATATCCAACCCAGCAAGGCGCCCGCACATTCAAAAATCAATACCTAGGCCCAATTCTCGACCCCCTTCTTCGCCAAATGGTTGTAGTCAACGAATTATCTGCGGATATCAGCAAAGCTCTCGGCTCGATGCCTGCGATAGCCGAAATGGACGATTTTGAATCCATGCAGAACAATATCTTGCGGCTATGCGAAAATCTACGACAACGCGAGTCGTCACTGGCTGGTCCATCCCCGACTCGCAGCTCCCGGTTTACCATGGTTTATGGCGGCAAGGGCGAAATCTGCATGGATCGCAAATCGTGGATCGAATGGTATATCCAGCAAGAAACGCCACGGGCACGGGACATTTTAAACGGTTACTGGCGGGCCGGTTACCAACTCCCCACCAGCCTTATGGCTTCACCGGGGACCCTCAAGTCGGGGAATCGGGAAATATCAGGCCCGTCGCTTCTGCAGGTGCTTTTCCAGGGGCTCCGGAATCGAGCGAGTGCCGACGGGTCGCCCGGTCTCGGGCCAAGCATGGAGGTTGGCGTTTTTGTTATTCGCAGATCGTAGTAGCTACGTACTACTGACTCATGCTACTGGTGCAGCGAGATAGGAAATGGCGACCGTTGGCGTTTGGATTTTTAACGGGGACTACCTTTTTCTTTTTTTTTTCCCCTTCACTCACCCCCTTTCTCCACTTTTTGCAAAATGAAAAAGGGGAAGGAACGGAAACAATATGGAAAAATTATGGAAAAAATGGAAAACTCTTTATCTTAAGGGAATTTCTTTTTACAAAATGGCTAGTGCAGCGAAAAACAAATTTTCCCTTGGGGAAGCAGGTATAGCTATTCATATGGCGCTATTCTTTTTCTATTTCATTTTTCTTTTCTTTTTGGTCCGACTTTTGGCCGTTGGGGTATTTTGTTCCCGATTTTGGTTTGAGGTAACTCACTAGCATATGATATGAAAGCATCTGAAACCCAATTTTCTTGTTTCTTCTTGTTTTCTTTTCTCTTTGGACAAAGTATATACATCTCTATCTAATGTTATATTTTTTTTTTATTTTTATATATTTTATATTTCTGTTTTTAATATACCTCCTTTCTCTCCTTTTTCTCATTTTTGCCCTTTTTCGACATTTTTCCATTTAGAGCGGGGATAGGATGGGATAGGACAGGGACGGGACGGGACGGGATGGGATGGGATACGTGAGAAGCCGGCATTTATTATTATTATTATTATTAATACTGCTATTGACTATTTTGTTTCATTATTGTTTTGTGATTATCATATCATACCCAGCCATGGCCGGTAGGTAACCTTCTACAGACATGAATTTGAAAGAAGAAAGATTGAGCGCCTATATCCTGTGCAGCGTATTTATTTAACATATGTAGAGGTATGTAATCTCCCACTTTCAGAAGACAGAAGACAGAAGACAGAAGACAGAAGAGACAGCACAGTTTTATCTATTCAATTGCATTCATTGATGAGTTTTAACTATGGATCTTGCAGCAGTGGAGCAGGTAGAGATAGAGACAGAAGACGGAGCCAGAGAGAGGGCATCTGCATGATAGATGATTGATAGATCTATGTACAGCGCACTACATGTGTGTGCATAAATGCACGCATGCATGCAGTGTAATGGATGTAATATTGTATATATGTATGTACATACATGTGATAATATAGTAGGAATACACTTTTTGATATACCCGCAAGACGCAGACCGGCCAGTGTTCATCTGTTTTAATTCTTCCGATGTCTGCAAGCTTTGAGAGAAGTCATGGATGGATGGATGGATGGATGGTGTGGTAGATAACTAGGGACTGTTCGCGAATGATGAGAGTGTTGATGATATTGATTGAGCTTTATTTTATTTCTTCAGCAGTGACTAAAACATGCGAGTTTACTATACATGTGCATAGCAAGGTCCTTCGTGGCAATAAATAACAATATCAGGGGGAAGGGGAAGGGGGAGTGTTGCTGTATATGGCGTATAGTGTAGTGTGCATATAGGTGTGAAGCAGATGAATGGAAGTTTGAGGATAATAAGTGCCAAAAAACCAAGAAGAAGGGAAAGGAAACAGGAGGTTAATGATTAATACAGGAAAATGCTTCTGGCAACACGAGAAAACCCCAATTGCGCCTCGGAGAGACAGAAGAAAGAAGAAGAAAATTATCCCCACTCAAGCCGGCGTGGGAAGGGAACATGGGTTTGGGGGGGTGAGGGATACATGTAAATAAACGCAAACCCCATCCTGTTTATTAACGCCAACCTTGGAACGCGAGCTATAGATAGATAGATAGACAGAAGAAAAGCAAGAAGTCCTAGGACCAAGAGCAAAAAACGCCCCAGCATAGACGGATTTACGGGTACGTGTAATCCCCGTCCGCCGCCGACGCCTACAAAATAAAAAAGAAGAAAAATATCAGTACGTAAAATACCAGTACCAATAACCACCCTCCACGTCCAGAGCATTAAAATAATGAAAGACGGGGCCGGGGTAGGTATTTATTATATTCACGATTCCTTGCGCGGATACAGCCGAACCAAATGCACATCCATCTGCGCAGGGAAATCCGGATGCAGCGAGCCAAACCTCTCCGAACTCTCCAGGAAGATCCCATCCACCATCTCCTCGTGCTCGTGCTCGTGTTCGTGCGTCGCGTCCACGAGCTCGTTGACAAGGCGCGTGTCGATCCAGCCGCGCGGTTTGCTAGCCAGCCGTTCGATGCGCGCGAGATCGTCTTCGATCTCATCGGGCATGAGCGGGGGCGGCGGTGGGGCGGAGCCGGACCCGTTCGGCCGTGCGTGGTAGTTCCCGAGAATGAAATAGGGTAGGTTGGGTCGGGTGGCTGTCTTGTCTGCCAGCTCGCCGAGGAGGGTTAGCCCCGATGTGCCTGTGTTGCGTGTCGAGCGAGTGGCGTGGTAGCCCTGGCTGGCGGTTCGTTCCATCTCAGGCGCTGCGCTGGTGTCTTCCTGCCCGCTGCCTCCGTCAGCGCCAGAGCCGGCTAGGTCGTCGCCGTCGGCGGTGTTCTGTCCGTTTGTGGCTGGCGTTGATGCTTGTTTCGCCTTTTTGGAGGCAGCGAGGAAGTGGAGGGCGGCGACGTGCGCGCTGTTGCTGTGCATTGCTAGCTCTTTTTCGGTGAAGAGGGACGATATGTGATAGCTTGCAGCGTTCTGATGCTGCGTCATTCGCGACTTTGCTCGGTCTGCCGGCGTTGACATACCACCGTCGCGCGCGGGAGACCCAAAGTCATCCTCCAAGGGACCTTTTCGTTTCCGTTTATTGGTTGTTTCCGAGCCAATTCCATTTCCCATGTCGTCTATATCAACCCTATGGCGCGTGTGGCGAGTTTTTCGGTTGCTCTGCAGGCCCCCAGGGCTTGAAGGGTTTGCAATAGAAAATTGATTTGGATGCAAGAGGAGAGCGTTGGTATCAGCAAGGTCGAGTTGTTCTTTTTCCTTCATTAGTCGGTTTTTCTTTTGTGAAATTGACATAACCAATCGTTCCCTGATTGTCTCCCCTAGTTTGGCGCATTCCTGGTGTGCGAACTGGATTTTGAAGTCGTGCTCCCGTTTAATTCGTGAAAATTGGTCGCGATGACGATTCTATGAAATGATGGTCAGGTCAAGGCTCCTTGCGGGAGGAAAGCATAGAGCTGTGAGAGAACACGAGTTGAGTGGGACGTATGCACCTACCATAAGTACGGCGAGTTCTAAATCTCGCTGCTCTTTCGTTTGATTCATTTCCTGTACAAAATTGGCATACCACTTGCCCGAAGGAATCGTGTCAGGCACGAGATGCCCAGCCGCGGAGAGTTGTTCAATGAGTTTCGAAATGGTTTCTGGTGAGTCGCTCAAAGGTTCTGTGTCATACAGCTGGGAGCTGGAAATAAGGGACATTTCATTTTGCAAATCGTGGACTTGTTTGCGGAAATGGTAATCGCGTTCGTTGCTGAATGTTTCGGTGAGGTCATGGACCCTATCTTGTAGGGCACTTCGTCTTTTATCGCGCTTCGAGACGGGCTGAGGGTTGGAGGTGGGAGATCTCGAACGGTTTCGAGCATTGGATGTCATCATGTGCGGCTGGGTTGCGCCCATTCCATGAGACGGGCCTGCTGCGGTGTTGGGGGAAACCGGAGGCGGGGAATAAGCCATCGGCATGGTTTGGCTCTGAACCCGAGGGTTTATGTTATTTTAGAAGGCTATGGCACTTCGCTGGGAGACGGTATAGGAGATAAACTAGAGCGGTAATCGATATCGAGGTCAAGGCGAGGATGGCACGGTTGAACAGCCAGGACACTAAAATGGGTGTTTTTTTCGGGAACGAGTACAAAGGATTGTGTCAAGGCAATGGAGAACAGTACTCGGCTTAGAAAGCGAAAGCACACAGCTATTCAGATACGGCTATCGAATACTGCAAGCACAGAATATCAAAGCTGAATCAAAAGCACCATAATACCGTGGTCAAAGGCTGGGACACTTTTTGACGGTGCTTGGCGATAAGATGTAGTGCATGGATCGATGGGAGTAGGACGGTGCGCCGTAGGAAGGCCAAATAAACATAGATGATAAGAAATCTATTGATGCACACTTTTTAGTAAGAATATGTATGAAATGGAATAGGAAAACGCAGTGACAAGGAAAGGAAGATGTTAAGCAGACGAGGCAAGGTAGGGAAACAATTTCTGGTGGAAGTTAATTAACGGAATGCAAGACAAACAAAACAAACATACCTGCGGCAGAACCTCGGAGCCCTAGCGACCGCTTTCGCTACGGCAAGCTTCCAGTATGAGCTATATGACACCAGGGAAGAATTTAAGACGTGTGCGGTGGTGGCAGGAGTGATGTAGGGGTTGTTTCAGGATGCCACTGATGCTAAATACGCTTGCGGGGCAGAGGATGCGGTGTTTCGTTTCAACGGAGGAGGCAGCTTTGTCTGTGTACTGAGGAGGTGGAGGAGGTAAGATCGGATCAACGCTGACGCCTCAAGGGATATAGAACCGATACTGGCGATTATCAGCTAATTCGCTACTAGATATCAGTTCGAAAAGAAGTTTTATGGAGTATTGAGGCCTGTGGACGGCGACGTCAAGTGAAGTAAGTGGGCCAACCAGCGCTGGGTTTGAACGCCAACGCGACTGTGAGGACGGGTTTTCGGGTTCGGTTCGAGGCAGGAGGGAAGCGAGAATAGAAGCAAACCAAGATTGGAGAAGAGCAGGGATCGAATACAGCAGAGATTTATCCCAATCAGAGAGTGGTGACAATTTGTTCAAGCCCAGCGCAAGTTGTGGCTGCTCTCTGCTGTCCGTCCCCAGCATAGATGACCTCAGCCGACGGAAGGGGAGGAACTCCGTCACGTGATTTCATATTTGGCGAGGCTGCTTTAGCCATAAGAGGTCTAGCGCGAAATGATTCACCTCCCCGCAATTGTGTAGATGAGTCAGCAAGGTTGAGGCTCGCCAAGCTTGGATACGGACGGACTCCGATTGGCAATACAACACGACGACATCGAGACATCCGTCGATCAAAGCAAAGCGCAATGGGAGGAGAATTCACACTCTGCGCACGCTGCTTGTGCTGCAATTCTCCCTCACCCTGAGGCGTTAATTCTAAATTCCGTTGAAAAAGACGTAATTGTTTGGCGCAGATTGATAACCAACGGTTGAAACCAAGATCCTCCGAGGGCCTACCGAATACTTTGTTGCCGTAACTAGCTCTCGGAGTCTTCTTCGTCTTGGCGCATCGGAGTTCAAGGAGTTGCTCATAATATTAACCCCTTGTGTGCGTGCAAATATGACGCCAATAGCAAGTCATCCACAGTGGGCGAGATTTGCACCGGGCTCTAGTTAACGTATCCGACGAATGCATGATTTGAAATCGCATCCTTACATTTTCCCATTGCACCATTCAAACGCTATCTTATACCACAGCAGGGTATTATTGCGAGCAAAGAAACAAGTCTCCACAGCCATGACGCCCACCTGACTAATCGAAGACAACGACCTTCTCCCTCTGACGCTGGCACTTTTTAGCGATTTGCGGAGTAGCGTGCGCGTCTAATGTGACGTGATGGCTAGGCAGCGTTTCGCTTAGTAATGTTCGGAGACAGGGGAGGGGGGACGGGGTCGAAGGAGACCAATCCGTGAACGCCTGAACAGGTCTACTCCGTATAGTCCGCAAGAAAGAAACACAATTTTTTGATTTCAAACACAGACCCATGATATACGAACCGGGATATAGATTTCAATATGGCCCAAACGTCACTCCCAGCATGTGGCATGTGGACCGCTCAAGATAAATACCTTGTCCTCGCCCATCAAAGGAACAGGAATTTATATCAAAATCATCAAATCCTTCCGTTTACAGTTCCACTATCATAGCGCTTTCCAACAATAATAATCTCTAAATAACTGTAACCTACCGCCAATTGCGTGTCTTACATCCTCATTTCCCTCGATATTCATTCCCTGCATTATCATGTCGTCGACAACAACAACTACCGCGCCTTCTTCAACCCAGCTTTCCGGTTCTGACCAGAATGCCACCTACATCCCCCGCGGCCCAGTGGAAGCAAAGATATTATTTTTCAACCCTCCTAGTGACGGAGCTCGGCCATATCAATATGTCGAGCCTCCTCCAGGGGTAGAAAGACGCAACTTCTCGGACTCGCCACACTCAGTTTCCATAACTGACATTCGCAACAACGAATCCCAATTCACCTTGGACCACGACGCCTTCCAGACTCTCGAAAACATCCCGTCCGCAGCAGAACCCTCTTTCATCGACGAAGAGAACATAAAATCAGTCTACTACCCCGAAGTAGAGAAGCTGATCCTCGACAAGGTCCCAGGGGCAAAGCGCGTTTTCATCTTTGACCACACAATTCGCCGCTCCTACGAGGGCGCCAAGCGTGCGCCAGTTTTGGTAGCACACGTTGACCAGACCCCCGCCTCCACAGAATCGCGGGTTAGGCACCACCTTCCCGACGAAGCTGAGGAGCTTCTCAAGGGCCGCTATCGAATTATCAACGTGTGGCGCCCGTTGAATGGCCCCGTGCAAGCATCTCCGCTAGCTTTTGCAGCAGCAACATCAGTGCGCGACGAGGATGTTGTGCCTGTTGAATTCCGGTATCCGCACCGCAATGGCGAAACGGCTTCTGTTCGGCATAACGCAGACCAGAAATGGTACTATTGGTCGGGCATGACCAATGATGAGAGGCTGCTGCTGAAATGCGCGGATTCAGCGGATGTTGCGGGGAAGCGCGTGCCACATACTGCGTTTGTTGATTCTAGGACACCGCCTGGCGCGCCTGGGAGGGAGAGCATTGAAGTGAGAACTTTGGTGTTTGGATAGAATAAAAGGGGGGGCGGGCAAGGGGAGAGCAAAGTGAGTTTATGATTTTATTGATCATGGAACGAAGTTACGTCTGATATTTAGCTGTGTTGGCTGTGGATTTTAGTACTTTTTATGTTCTTTTCTTTCTTTTGCTTTACGCGCACACGAGGCGTACAATGGGTCTTTCACAATCTCCGCCTAATGATACAATATATTATATCAATAATCAATTCTACTTTTAGTCTTCTTCCAAAGTTTCTCACTGGCGGTATGCGCTAAAGGCTACCATGTGTAACACATACCTGCATAATGTTTGGAGTCTATTAACTGGGATCTTAAATTTTTTTTGATGCTTATTATATTATCTATGTACCAGATCCTACCTCTCCCCTAATTATTGTCATTATATCATACCCACATGATCTAGACACCATCTTAGCTTTTCTAGGAAGTTAAATGATTCTCGAAGGATGAGACAAAAGGGAATGAAAAAACAGCCTCTTCAGGAGAAAAACAGACAGAATATAGAGCAGACAGACATATCTTATATATTATTTAACGGAAAAATTTCCCAACCCCATGTGTTCTGGTCAGGAGAAGAAAACATTGTGAGAAAGGAGAACTGATGCATGCAATAGATGCAACCGAAAAGGAAAAATACACGAAACCTATTCTACCATATGTATAACAAAGAAATTTTCAAATACAGAGGCAAGGAGATAACGAGAGAGGGAGGAAATAGTGATGACACACCACTTGAATAAATGGGTAGGGTAGAAGTGAGCTCTAAAAAAATTGGAATCAAACACAATTCAGTTCGTCTATAAACTACTGCAAAACGCCCATAGCAATGGTGACGGCAGAAAGGATCCACAAGCTAGATGGAATAGACAATGAGAAAGCACCTCCAGTTCCGATGTAAGGGGTGAGAGATTCACTGGCTGTTGGCGAGACTGGAACAGTGGCGAGGGTTGAAGGCTGGTTTACTGTCGGGTATGACGGTGGGCCGTTTGTCGGAACCCCTACAGGAAGCGCTGTCGTGCCTGGAACAAGCCCGACATTGACACCAGTGGTTGCACCAGATACAGTTTCCGTGACGAATTGTACCTGTGGGACCGTGACTATGGTGGTGCGGGTGGTAGGCTCCGATCCGGAGACTGTTATCACTTGGGAGATTGTAATCGTGGTGCATGGGGGCTGGGGTGGAGGGGTAACGACTGGTGGACTGCCGGTTTGAGCTGCGGGGGGCGTTACGGCAGGTGGTGGGGTGAGGGTAATTGTTGACGGGATCGCGGTGATGATCCCAGGGTTTTTCGGGACGTCTGCGGCGCAGATGCCAGTGAAATAGGAGAGAGCGGATTGGATTTCATCATCAGAAGCACCCCAGGACTGGATGCATGCGATCACTGCGGACGTGAATTCGGAGGAAGGACAGAAACAGCTAATATCGCTGTTCGAGCTACATTTTGGAACCAAGTTGAGCCAGGTGTTTAAACACTGTGGGACAACTTTGGGGCATGGAGCTTCGATAGGGATGGCTGGTGGTAAAGTAGGAGTTGAAGGGCTAGGTGGATCTGTAACTGGGAGTGCAGACGAAGGAGAAGGTGTTGCTGATGCTGAGGGAGATGGATACGTGATGGGAGGTGGCGGCGGTGAACCGGCTGGATAGGAAGTATCGGGTTGGCCTGGAGATGTAGGAACTGGGCATCCAGGACACACGGTACCGGTGGTGGTCACCGTAATAGTAGAAACTGTATTGGAAGTAACTGTTATTTCGGCGGTACCGGAGGTGATAGTTTCTGTTACTGGGCAAGTAGTAACAGTGGTGTATGTACTAGAAGTTTTGCATTGATTAGCATCCCTGATTCAAAATTTCTAGAGTACCAATATAGTGAAGTCAAGGTTGTACTTACATTTCCGTGACAGTCGAATCTGGCGGAGGGGTTTGCGTGACAGCTGACTCACTGGAACCAGGTACGGTTGCCGTAGATTCGCCGATGGGGTAAGTCGAAGTTTCAGGATTTGGAGCGGTAGGGATAGGAGGGCTGGTAGAATCCGCAGGGCCCGTGGGAGTTGGATATGCTGGGGTTGGGCTGGTAGGAGTTGGGCCTGTAACGATTGGCTCCGGCGATGTTGGCGTGATAGTTATTGGGGAACGTGTGGTTGAGATAGCGATCGTAGTAGTGACGACTCCAGTAGAATCGGCAGGACATGACGTGATTTCTGGCGCACAGCTAGTAACAGTAATTAAGGATGTAGTAAATGCTGTCGAGATGGAGTAAGATACAACCTCTGTTGGAGTTGGGGTTGTACCCGGAGGAGTGACCACAGGAGGAGCAGTTCCAGGAGGAGTTGCTTCTGAGGGAGTGCTTCCTGAAGGTAAGACTTCCGAAGGACTCGTTCCCGGAGGTGTGGTTCCTGATTGAGTGGTTCCCGGAGGTGTCGTTTCTGAAGGAATTCCCGGAGTACTTCCGGGAGGATATGATTCCGAAGGCGTCCCAGGGGGAGTTCCCACGGGATAGGTTTCCGACGGCGTTCCCGGAGTATCTTCCGGAGGGAAAGTTTCTGATTGAGTTGCCGTAGGGGGGTATGATTCCGATGGGTTTCCTGGAGTAGCTCCCGGAGGGTATGTTTCAGATTGACTTTCCGGAGG
>PDNC01000229.1:0-13720 GCA_002572885.1 Blastomyces parvus
CAGAATTAGTTTTTCATCTTTCAGAAGTATGTATAGTGCATTTCTAGTACTGTAAGATGTTGTATATTATATATATATAGTATATAGTTTATTATATATTACATATATCTAGTATATAGACATGCATTGAGCATTTTTTCTCTAAAAAGAGAGTGCTTGAAGCATTTTTTAGATTTCAAATTAGTATTTTCTGTATTTTGATGAGAGATTTTGATGAGATTTTCTCTCAGCTTTTTATTCTAGAAATAAATCTAGTGCTTCAGTGTCAGTGATATATTTCTCTGATTTTCAGATATTACTTAATGATTCTCAGTCTAGTTATCTGATAAGATATTGAGTTTTATTTCTATACTTATACATTTTGAGAATAGCTTTAACTTGATATTCTTCTTTCTCATCAATAAGATCAGATTTTGACTTCAGTAAAGCTTTTTCTCTGCAGTTATAGAGTTCTAATAGAGATATATAAAATACTGAATGTATACTTCTGAAAGCAGATAATAGATTAAGTTTATATATTTATTTTTCTACTGTAGTCACAATCTTGAAAAAATCTATGTATTTATAATTCAATTTATACACTGAATATATCATCTATAAATTCTTAATATTAACAGTGATATATTCACTCATCTTGAATATTTTTGACTTATACTTAAAATTATAATAGAATTTTTGTAATTTATATACATTTTATAGATTTTATTGAAGCTTATTATATATTTCTTTTATAAACTTGATGTATTGAGCAGCATTAACTGCTACTGAAGAAGAAGATTTACTAATATTGATTTTAAAATCTGACTGATAATTCATCAGAACTTCTGCAGAGATTTATTTAGTGAAACTGTGTTAAGAGATATTATAGATAAATTATATAAGAGATAATCATCTAGCTCAATTATTCTGATGATAATTAATAAAATAGTGAAGATAGTGTTCAAGAGTTTGATTTTAATACTCTATTTAATTATCAGTTTGAGAGTGAAAGATAGTGAAAAGTTTTTATTAAACTTTTATTATATAGTAGAAAGTTAATCAGTATTGACTTTGAAAGAGAGAATCTCTGTTAGAAATATGATTTCAAGATACATTAAAAATGCTGTAAAGCTTGAAGTATATAATCTCTACTAGTTTCTCTGCATCAGTATTCTTTGTGTATGAAATATATAGATAAAACTTGATGAAAAGATCTATCATCATCAGTATAATATTATATATTTATTGAAGAAAGTTAAAAGTTAACAGCTCTGTTATGAAATTCATGAAAATGATTTTAAAAAAACTGAAAGACATTGAAATTGTATCAAGTTCATCATATTATATATGATATTTTAATTTGATATGTTGACATGTATTACAGATGAGTATATATTGAATCACATTCTTGACTAAATCACATCAATAGTATTTATCTTGAATGATCTTGATAAATTTCTTAGTATTAAAATGACTCTCTTACAGATCATTATAATTGATATATATAAACTCTTGAATAAAAGTTTATTACTTTGAAATATATACACAGTCTTCTGTATATAGTATATTATTCTCAGCTAAGATTCATAATATATTATCAGCAGTGTATATATCATTTCTCTTAAGCTTCATCTTATAATTAATTATAAATGAATTCAAGCTTTGTACTCTCAGAATTAAGATGAAAAGAGATTCAGATATGTCACTGTATACTGACTCTTCAATAATAGCTTAATTAATCAGTATTTAGAGTATGTATTAAGAAGTTAAACTGCAGAAGTTCATTGAGCTGTAAAAGCTCAGTGAGTCAGAGCTTATTATATAATACTACTTACTAGAGAGAATATTTATTACATTTTTAGAGTCAGAGATAATATACTGTAAGTATTTCTGTAGAGAAGTGAATATACTTATAGTATAAAAATTTGATATTAAGTATACTTATTGCATGAGCTAATTATAATTTAATACTGTTTAACTTTGAACTGTAGAGTTCTGAACTGTAGTATAGAAAACAGAAGATTATAAAATTTATAGATTTTATCTTATACTGATTTTATATCTAAGTTTCTATTATAAGATAAATAATAATATCTCTTTATCAAAGCAGTCTTGATAGTCTGTATAATAACTAGATTCATCTACAGAGTTTCTTTTCTCAGAATAGTGCAGTATAACAAAGTTATAGACTGATAATACTTTCATTCATCTAATCTGATATCTGTTCAGTGCTTTAGTTATTATAAAGTACTGAAGATTGATGTGATCAGATTAGATAAGTACTGAGTATTAACTTCTTTTTAAATAATATCTTCAGTACTTAAATACTGCTATAATGATTAAAAACTTCTTATTATAAGTGTTATAGTGTGTTTCAGCTTCTATTAACTTTCTTAATCAGAAGATAATTGAGTGTCATTAATTATTCTTTTATAGTTGAGAGATAATAGCAGCTACTGTATAGATGAATATATCTAACTCAATTTAAGTATATTTTACTGAATTAAAATAAGTCAGTACAGAAGTATATATAAAACATTTCTTAAGCTTCTGAAATATATGTTAAACATCTTCTGATTATATAAAGAGTATTTATTATAACTGTTTTTCTTCTTTCTTAATTTCTTTTATAAGATCAAAGAGTGAAACTGCTATTTTAAAGTAGACTGAGATGAAGTATTGATAGAAGTTTATAAAACTTAAGAAGAATTACACTTTCTTAATTGATTTTAACTCTGATTATTCAAGTATTATAATTACTCTCTCTGACTTCATCTCTATATTATTTGAACTGACTATAAATTTAAGAAAAGAGATTTTAGTCTTTTTAAATTCATACTTGAAGTGCTTGATATATAGATTTATATATTTCAGCTGTTCTAGCACTTGTTTTATATAAATCTTATACTCTTTCAGAGAGTTTGAGTATATAAGAATATTATCTAGATAGACTATATAGTATATATTTAGAAGATCTGATAAGATTTTATTGATATAGATCTGAAATGTAGCTGAAGTATTTATAAGATTAAATAATATCACTGTATATTCAAAATATTCATACTGTATATGAAAAACAGTCTTTTATCAGTCTTAAAGTGCAATAGATATATAATGATAAACATCTTATAAATTTAGCTTAATATACATTTTTACTTCAGAAAGTCAGTCTAGTATTTCACTAATAAAAGATAATGAATATCAGTTCTTGATAATAATTTGATTTAGATTTCTATAATTCACACACAGCTGTAGACTCTTATCTTTTTTAAATATAAAAAGAATTGATATATCTACAGAGCTGATGAATAATTGAATTCAGCTCTTTTTCAGTGTTTTATAAAAATATTCTCAAAGAGTAGCTAATTCAGTCTTGAATAGATTGTATATTAATATAAAAGATGATTCTTTTTCTGATTCTAGATTAATACTATAGTCTGCTTCTCTCAGTGCTTGAGTCTCTGCTGCAGTTTATTCTGAGAAGATATAAATATAAAACTTAATATAATCAGATAAGTTAATTGAAAAATTAATATATATTTTTATAGATTGAACTGAGTTTTCAGAAGAGAAATCAGATATTATAGTAACT
Source organism: Blastomyces parvus (assembly GCA_002572885.1). NCBI lineage: Eukaryota > Fungi > Ascomycota > Eurotiomycetes > Onygenales > Ajellomycetaceae > Blastomyces > Blastomyces parvus. The sequence goes on from PDNC01000229.1 coordinate 3,572, forward strand.
ATTTCTACTTATACTTCAGTAAAAAGTTCAGTTACAGCATCTTCAGCAGATATAATCTCAGATTCTTATTCAATTAATTTTTAGAAAGAAAATTCTTCATTTAATTAATCTATCACTGAGTTACTGTTTTATAGTCAAGAGAAGCTGAGTATCATGTCATAAATAAGTAGTTATATAGCTTAAAACTCATGATATACTTATTACTTTTCATTATTCTTGTCAAAGATACTTATTGTAAGATTGTAAATACTGAAGAAATATATCATACTTTCATTAATTATCTATATAACTCAGAGACTTCAATTTATAGTCTCAAGATTGTGTGTCTTTACTCAGAATTCACTAATAAAATTGATTTCAGCTTCTGAATCAATCAGTGCTAAGAATTTCTTAAGACTCTTTAAGATATTAACTTCAACTGATAGAATAAAGAACAGTGATGTTTTATATCTATTATAGATTATTTCAGCAGTTATAAGAGCTTCTATGAAATATCTTAGACATTTTTTAAACTACTCTTTACTTCTGTGAAGACTGTATCAGACTTCATCTTATATTCTTCAGTAATATATTCATATAATTTCTTATAATGAGTATATTATTTAAAAGTTCTCTTATCATCTGTTTTAGCAGAATTTTTATTCTTACTAGTGTCTTCTTATTTTCTCTTAAATTCTTAAGACTTTTTATTATTCTTATTTTCTGAAGAATTGTCAGAGAATTTATTAAAGTTTAACTTCTCTTTTAGTTTCTTTTGTCTTTCAGACAGATTAGTCTCAGCTATTATCAATTAATATAGTACTTTTTCATAGCTTAAATTTTTGATCTTATCAGTGTATTTATTAAATTCTTATCAGACTTGAGATAGAACTTTTATATAGAGATAAGATTTGCAGTGATATTCATTATATAAATATCTGAGTTATTCTTCAATTATTTATAGCTGACTAGTAAATTACTGTACTGATTGAGTCTTCAGCTACTTCATTTTTAAGTACTTTTCATCAGATTTATGAAAAATCTTAAGAGAATCAGTGATTTGACTTTATATTCATTTTAAGAACTTATGTTAAGAGAGTAGAGCTGATATATTTTAAGTATACTGATATTATTATTTTTACTGTTCTGAGTTGAAATGAGTTACTATCTCTATAATTTTCTGATAATCATATTTATTAAAATAGATAATATCACTGATATAAAATACTATGACAGCAGTAATAAAAGTTTTGAATTTTTTCATATTTTTTATATAAAACTTCTTCACTTATTTCTGAATAGATTTTTCAGTCATGTCTGAGTCTTATAGAAGATTTTATTATAGAGAAACTTATTCTTATAGTAGATTTATTCTATGAATTAAACTGTGTTGAGTATCTTATTCTCTCACTGAAGAATACTTATTATTTCAGAGACTAGTGTGAGAAGTGACTGATACTTCTTAGATAGATGATATTATACTTACTGTATTCAGAGACTCAGAGTCTATATTTATTACATCTCTCACTGCAGATATAGATGCTTCTTACATCTCTATCATAGATCTGATTCTACTTAAGACTCTTCTTAGAAGTATTTCAATTTTCAGTGTAGTTGAGTAATCTTTTCTTTTATTTTCAACTCTTTAATCTTGAAGAGTAGTTCTTATTTCTCTGTTTTTATAGTTTCAAGAGTGCTTTGAATATTTCTAGATACAGAGCTAGAGATATCACTTACTTACTAACTCTCATTCTCAGACTCTGCTAAGTTTAAAGATTGAGAAATTGATATAGCTACTATTATTCAACAGATTATTACTTAAGAATTTTTAAATGATTAGAACTGTAAGAGTAGATTCAACAGTGTAAAGAACTAATAGAAACTATATCTGAAAAGAATAAGAAGAAGTTATCAGTATTATATTATAGTTAGATCAGAATATATCAGAGCTAATCACTGAAGAAAGAAAGAAAGAGAAAAGACTTTTCTCATCTTCTTCAGTGTAGATATATATATATATAGCATGAAACACTCAGATGATTAAGTTTCTGTGATTTCTATACTGTATTATAGATTCTCTGATGTTCTAACATTATAAGAGATTTGTTTAGTGAAACTGTGTTAAGAGATATTATAGATAAATTATATAAGAGATAATTATCTAGCTTAATTATTCTGATGATAATTGATAAAACAGTGAAAATAGTGTTTAAGAGTTTGATTTTAATACTCTGTTTAATCATCAGTTTGAGAATGAAAGACAGTGAAAAGTTTTCATTGAGTTTCTATTATATAGTAGAAAGTTGATTAGTATCAACTTCAGAAAAGAGAATCTCTGTTAGAAATATGATTTTAAGATATATCAAAAATACTGTAGAGCTTGAAGTATATAATTTCTGCTAGTTTCTCTACATCAGTATTCTTTATATATGAAATATATAGATAAAACTTGATAAAAAGATCTATCATCATCAGTATAATATTATATATCTATTGAAGAAAGTTAGAAGCTGACAGCTCTGTTATAAAATTCATGAAAATAATTTTGAAAAAACTGAAAAATATTGAAATTGTGCTGAGTTCATCATATTATATATAATATTTTGATTTGACACATTGACATATATCACAGATGAGTATATATTGAGTCATATTCTTAATTAAATTATATCAATAGTATTTGTCTTGAATAATCTCAATAAATCTCTTAGTATCAAAATAACTCTCTTGCAGATCATTGTGATTGATATATATGAGTTCTTAAATAAGAGTTTATTACTTTGAAATATATACACAGTCTTCTGTATGTAGTATATTATTCTCAGCTAAGATTCATAATATATTATCAGCAGTGTATACACTATTTCTCTTAAACTCTGTTTTATAATTAATTACAAATGAATTCAAGCTTTGTACTCTTAGAATTAAGATAAAAAAAGATTCAGATATATCACTGTATACTGACTCTCTGATAATAACTTAATTAATCAGTATTCAGAGTATATATTGAGAAGTTGAACTGTGAAAGTCTGTTGAGCTATGAGAGTTCAGTGAGCTGAAGCTTGTTATATAACACTGTTTACTAGAGAGAATATTTATTACATCTCTAGAGTCAGAGATAATATACTGTAAGTATTTCTGTAGAGAAATGAATATACTTATAATATAAAAATTTAATATTAAGTATACTTATTATATAAACTGATCATAACTTAATATTGTTTAATTTTGAACTGTAGAGTTCTGAACTGTAGTGTAGAAAACAGAAGATTATGAGATTTATAGATTTCATTTTATACTAATTTTATATCTAAGTTTCTGTTATAAAATAGATAATAGTATCTCTTTATCAAAGTATTCTTAATAGTCTGTATAATAACTAGATTCATCTGTAGAGTTTCTTTTCTCAGAATAGTACAGTATAACAAAGTTATAAACTAATAATACTTCTGTTCATCTAGTCTGATATCTATTTAGTACTTTAGTTATTATAAAGTACTGAAGATTGATATAATCAGATTAGATAAATACTGAGTATTAATTTCTCTTTAAATAGTATCTTCAGTGCTTAAATACTACTACAATGATTAAAAGCTTCTTATTATAAATATTATAGTGTGTTTCAGCTTCTATTAACTTTTTTAATCAGAAAATAATTGAGTGTTATTGATTATTCTTTTATAGTTGAGAGATGATAGCAGCTACTGTATAGATGAATATATCTAACTTAATTTAAGTGTATTTTACTAAATCAAAATAAGTTAGTATAGAGATATATATAAAGTATTTCTTAAGCTTCTGAAATATGTATTGAGTATTTTCTAATCATATAAAGAGTGTTTATTATAACTATTTTTCTTCTTTCTTAATTTCTTTTATAAGATTGAAGAGTGAAGCTGCTATTTTAAAGTAGACTGAAATAAAGTGTTAATAGAAGTTTGTAAAGCTCAAGAAGAATTACACTTTTTTAATTAATTTTAACTCTGATTATTTGAGTATTATAACTACTCTCTCTAACTTCATCTTTATATCATTTAAGCTGACTATGAACTTAAGAAAAGAGATTTTAGTCTTTTTGAATTCACACTTAAAGTACTTAATATATAGATTTGTATATTTCAGTTATTCTAGCACTTATTTCATATAAATCTTATACTTTTTCAGAGAGTTTGAGTATATAAAAATATTATCTAGATAGACTATACAGTATATATCTAGAAAATCTGATAAGATCTTATTAATATAGATCTGAAATATAGCTGAAGTATTTATAAAACTGAATGATATCACTGTCTATTCAAAATACTCATATTATGTGTGAAAAGCAGTCTTTTATCAGTTTTAAAGTGTAACAGATATGCAGTGATAAGCATTTTATAAATCTAACTTAATATACACTTTTATTTCAGAAAGTTGATCTAGCATTTTATTAATAAAAGATAATGAGTATTAATTCTTAATGATGATTTGATTTAGTTCTCTATAATTCACACACAGTTGTAGACTCTTATTTTTCTTAGATATAAAAAGAATCAGTGTATCTGCAGAGCTGATGAATAATTAAATTCAGCTCTTTTTCAGTGTTTTATAAAAATATTCTTGAAGAGTAGCTAATTCAGTTTTGAATAAATTATATATTAATATAAAAGATGATTCTTTTTCTAACTCTAGATCAATACTATACTCTGCTTCTCTTAGTGCTTGAGTCTTTACTGTAGTTTATTCTGAGTAGATATAAGTATAAAACTTAATATAATCAGATAAGTTAATTGAAAAATTAATATATATTTTTATAGATTGAACTGAGTCTTCAGAAGAGAAATCAGATATTATAGTAATTATCTCTATTTATACTTCAGTAAGAAGTTCAGTTACAGTATCTTCAGCAGATATAGTCTCAGACTCTTATTCAACTGATTTCTGAAAAGAAAATTTCTCATTTAATTAATCTATCACTGAGTTACTGTTTTATAGCTAAGAGAAGCTGAGTATTATATTATAAGTAAGTAGTTATATAGCTTGAAACTTATGATATATTTATTACTTTTCATTGTCTCTGTTAAAGATACTTATTACAAAATTATAAATACTGAAGAAATATATTATATTTCTGTTAATTATCTGTATAACTTGAGAGTTTTAATTTATAGTTTTGAGATTGTGTATCTTTACTTAAAATTTACTAATAAAATTGACTTCAGCTTCTGAATCAATCAGTATTAAGAGTTTTTTAAAATTCTTTAAAATATTAACTTCAACTGATAGAATAAAAGACAGTGATATTTTATATCTATTATAGATTATTTTGATAATCATAAAAGCTTCTATAAAATATCTTAGATATTTTTTAAACTGCTCTTTACTTCTGTGAAGACTGTATCAGACTTTATTTTACATTTTTCAGTAATATATTCACACAATTTTTTATAATGAGTATATCACTTAAAAATTCTCTTATCATCTGTTTTAACAGAATTTTTATTCTTACTAGTATCTTCTCATTTTCTCTTAAATTCTTGAGACTTTTTATTATTCTTATTTTCTGAAGAATTATCAGAGAATTTATTAAAGCTTGATTTCTCTTTTAATTTTTTTTATCTTTCAGACAGATTAGTCTCAGCTGTTATTAATTATTATAGCACTTCTTTATAATTTAAATTCTTGATCTTATTGATGTATTTATCAAATTCTTATTAAACTTGAGATAGAACTTTTATATAGAGATGAGATTTATAATAATATTTATTATATGAATGTCTGAGTTATTCTTCAATTACTTATAGCTGATTAGTAAATTACTGTACTAATTGAGTCTTCAGCTGCTTTATTTTCAAGTACTTTTCATCAGATTTATAGAAGATTTTAAAAGAATTAATAACTTAACTTTGTATTCATTCTAAGAACTTTTATCAAGATAGTAGAGCTGATATATTTTAAGTATACTGATATCATTATTTTTACTGTTCTAAGTTAAAATAAGTTACTATCTCTATAATTTTCTGATAATTATATTTATTAAAATAGACAGTATCACTGATGTGAAATACTATGACAGCAGTGATAAAAATTTTAAATTTTTTCATACTTTTTATATAAAACTTTTTCATTTATTTCTGAATAAATCTTTCAGTCATATCTGAGTCTTATAGAAGACTTTGTTATAGAGAAACTTATTCATATAGTAAATTTATTCTATAAATTAAACTGTGTTAAGTATTTTATTCTCTTACTGAAGAATACTCATTATTTTGAAGACTAGTATAAGAAGTGATTAATATTTCTTGAGTAGATGATACTATACTTACTGTATCTGAAAACTCTGAGTCTATATTTATTATATCTCTTACTGCAGATATAGATACTTCTTATATCTCTGTTATAAGTCTAATTCTGCTTAAAACTCTTCTCAGAAATACTTTATACTTTTAATATAGTTAAGTAATCTCTTCTCTTATTTTTAACTCTTTAATCTTGAAGAGTAGTTCTTATTTCTCTGTCTTCATAGCTTTAAGAGTATTTTGAGTATTTCTGAGAGTGAAGCTAGAGATGTTACTTACTTACTGACTTTTATTCTCAGATTCTACTAAGCTTAAAGATTGAGAAGTTAATATAGTTACTACTGTTCAATAAACTGTTACTTGAGAATTTTAAGTGATTAGAACTGTAAGAGTAGATTTAACAGTGTGAAGAATTAATAGAAACTATATCTGAAAAGAGTAAGAAGAAACTATCAGTATTATATTACAGTTAGATCAGAGTGTATCAGAGCTAATCACTGAAGAAAGAAAGAAAGAGAAAAAACTTTTCTTCATCTTCTTCAGTATAGATATATATATATATAATGTAGAGCATCTGAGTGATTAAGTTTCTGTGATTTCTATACTGTATTATAGATTCTCTGATATTCTAACATTACAATATCACTGACACTGAAATACTAGATTTATTTTTAGAATAAGAAGCTGAGAGAAAATCTCATTAAAATTTCTCATTAAAACACAGAAAATGCTAATTTGAAATCTAAATACTTTAAGCACTTTTTTTAGAGAAAAATGCTCAACACATGTCTATATACTAAATATATACAACATGCAACATCTTACAGTGCTAAAAACACACTACATATACTTCTGAAAAAGTGAAAAACTAATTCTGATAAGAAATATTCAATATATATATATAAAAAGACACAAATTTTATACAGATATGAAAAGTACTCTTTTCACTATATAAAGTCTTTTTTTTCTACAAGATTTTTAATCTACAAAGTGATTTTAATAAGACTGAAAATTGAAGTAAAAGAAAAAAAAGAAGATTTCAATTTTAAACTCTGAAGAGTGAAAATAAAACTAAATATAAAAGAAATAAGTTCTAAGAAATATCTTATAACACTCAGTTCATCTCAGACTCTAAGAAATACTGAAAGTATTTAGTCTGTCTACTTTACATTCTCAATTATTCTCTTAAACTCTCTTATTTAAAATATCTTCTTCAGACTTCTCTAAGATATCACTGTCTCAAATATTACTGTCATCTCTTACTTATAACAGCTCTACTTTTTGATATTTTTTATATACTGAGTTTTATGAAAAGTGATTATTATCTGTTATAAATTTACTGAAATCTCTGTTTATACTGTAGAATTATAAGTAGATATTTCTGAGTATATTTCTTATATTCTCTCTTCTGCTGTCTCTGCTGTAATATATATTATTACTATTTTTATCTTTATACTCACAGTATCTGCATCTCTGCTACTTACTGCAGTATTCTTCTTCATTATCTTATTCTTACTACTCTCTGCAGCTCTCTCAATCACTTTTATATTTTTTTTAGAATTTTCTAACTTCTTTTCTTTCTCTTTCTTCTTCTTCTCATTCTTCACTGCTGTTATCATCTCTGCTACTCACTGATAAATTTATCTGATATTTATAATATTATATCTGTGAGCTGATATTTACTCTCTGTAAGAAATATTCAGATAAATTATTAAATATACTAGTTATATAAATACATTCTCAATCTCTTCATCAGTATGTATGTCAGAATAAATAAATATCTGAAAATATATAATTTACTGTATAAAACAGTTATTTTACAGCTAAAAAATCACTATATTAATAACTAATACTTCTAAAATTAGTAGAAATAGATGCTGAAACTTACTGTGAAACACAGCTATTCAGTATTATAATACTGACTATAATAATTAATACTCTCAGAGAGTAATATATATTACTGAGAAATATCTTTTAAATAAAAAATATAGTGCAGACAGAGAATTTTTCTATATTTTTATATAAAAATTATTAATAATCACTTTTAAGATATTTAAATATATTCTCAGTCAATATAATATATATAATAAATATATTCATACAGTATATAATATACTATAAGTATATTTATAATTATTAAAATATATAATAAATATCTATATCACTTATATATAATATTATAAGTATGATATTATAATATTAAAACTGTAAAAATTATAAAACTGAATAACTGAAATGTATATAATATATCACTTAATTATTACTGTAATTTTCAGCTGTTAAAATTATATCACTAAATCAGAAATAGTGCTGTATTATATTAAAATATCTCAGTATTTACTGTAGTATATAGTTAGATTAAGTACTGTAAACTATAAATATTAGTGAAAAAGAGAAAGAGATAAATAGAAATAATTTATTTAAAATTAGAAATAGAGATAATTATTTTCAAATAAAAAATTAATACAGAAGAAATCTGTAATATCAGAACATTGAAGAATCTATAATGTGGAATAGAAATCATGAAAACTTAATCACTCAGATACTCTATGTCATATATATATATATCTATACTGAAGAAGATGAGAGAAAGTCTTTTCTCTTTCTTTCTTCAGTGATTAGCTCTGATATATTCTGATCTAACTATAATATAATGCTGATAGCTTCTTTTTATTCTTTTCAGATATAGTTTCTATTAGTTCTTCACACTGTTGAATCTACTCTCACAGTTCTAATCATTTAAAACTCTTAAATAACAGTCTGTTGAACAGTAGTAGCTATATTAATCTCTCAATCTTCAAGTTTAACAGAGTCTGAGAATAAAAGTTAGTAAGTAAGTAACACTTCTAGCTTTACTCTCAGAAATACTCAAAGTACTCTTAAAGCTATGAAGATGAAAAAATAAGAACTACTCTTCAAGATTAAAGAGTTAAAAATAAGAGAAGAGATTACTCAACTATACTGAAAGTATGAAATATTTCTGAGAAGAGTTTTAAACAGAATCAGATCTATAATAGAGATGTAAGAAATATCTGTATCTACAGTAAGAGATATAATAAGTATAGACTCAGAGTCTTCAGATACAGTAAGTATAGTATCATCTATCTGAGAAGTATTAACTACTTCTCATACTAGTCTTTAAAACAATGAGTATTTTCTGATGAGAGAATAAGATACTCAATGCAGTTTAATTTATAGAATAAACTCACTATAAGAATAAGTCTCTCTATAATAAAGTCTTCTATAAGATCTGAATATAACTGAAAGATCTATTCAGAAATAAGTGAAGAAGTTTTATATAAAAAGTATGAAGAAATTTGAAACTTTTGTTACTACTATCATAGTATTTTATATCAGTGATACTGTCTATTTCAATAAATATAATTATCAGAAAATTATAGAAACAGTAACTCATTTTAACTCAGAACAGTAAAAATAATAATATCAGTATACTTAAAATATATCAGCTCTACTCTTTTAACATAAGTTCTTGAAATGAATACAAAGTTAAGTTATTAATTCTCTTAAGATTTTCTGTGAATCTGATGAAAAGTATTTGAAAATAAAACAGCTGAAGACTCAATTAATACAGTAATTTACTAGTCAGTTATAAGTAATTGAAGAATAACTCAGACATTTATATAATGAATATTATCACAAATCTCATCTCTATATAAAAGTTCTACTTCAAATCTGATAAGAATTCAATAAATACACTGATAAAATTGAAGATTTAAGCTATAAAAAAGTGCTATATTAATTGACAACAGCTGAGACTAATCTGTCTGAAAGATAAAAAAAACTAAAAGAGAAATCAAGCTTTAACAAATTCTCTGACAATTCTTTGAGAAATAAGAATAATAAAAAGTCTCAAGAATTTAAGAGAAAATGA
>PDNC01000023.1:0-222765 GCA_002572885.1 Blastomyces parvus
CAGACACCATTATCACGGGCAGCTGAAAGGGGTCATGTGCCAGTGGTGAAGCTGCTTCTTGAATGGAATGCTAATATTGACACCAAGGATGATACATTTGGCCGGACACCATTATCGCGGGCAGCTAAGTGGAATTGTGTGCCAGTGGTGAAGCTTCTTCTTGAATGGAATGCCAATATTGAGGCCAAAGATGATAAAACTGGGGAAACACCATTATCATGGGCAGTTATGGAGGGTCATGAACTGGTGGTGAAGCTGCTTCGTGAAAAACAAGCCGCTATCGATAGGGCTCGATATCAGCATTCCTCGCAAGCAGCAACCTCCCCGACTCAAGACTTTCCGCGAGAAGAGCGACTACGGCCGGATTCCGCTCCCATGCGCGACGGGGAATGGGTATGAGCAGATAGTCAAGCTGCTGCAAGCGGCGGAACACCTATCCTTGACTACCTACCCCCGTTGAAACTTCCCAGAAGGGCCTGCGAGGCATAATCCATCCATGTTATCGACTCTCCTTCTTCTTCATTTCAATTGATTACAACTTTCGGTCACTCCTTCTTTCTATTTCCTACCCTGCCAGTTCCGACTACGTGGTCCCTGGGGGAGTGGGGGTGGGGGGTGGTGGGTGAGCAGATATATTTTATACCTCTCTTTCCATCTTTCTCTATTGATGATTTTGTATCGCAGTTGGCTACCTACCATCAGAATGTCCAAGCAAATGAAACAAGAAGATAAAATAAACCACCCCATACAGCCTGGCGTGCTTGCTTGTCCTGTCGTCCGACGTCTAACTAACGTCTAATGACTCGGCTGTCCGATTCGATTTGAGTCGACGTAAGGTCCGGTTAAGGGGGTGGCGGCGACTCCCAAATTCACGACCAGTAAACAGGAGCGCCCGTAAACGAAAGGTGTTGGAAACCCGTTCGCCTGAACCAATTCTCGGGTTCAGAGCGAGCAAAGAAGAGGCGAGTGAATTGAATAGACCGGAAGGGGAAGGGGGCCGTAGACGTGACGTAGACGCAGAGGCCTCTTTATTGCTAATGCTAATGGTAATCAAATCATGTTTCTATTATTCCCCTATAGAAAGCGACAGATGGGCGTCCCGCCCCGCTATATATATAGTCGCTCACAAGAACAAACTGTTTCGCCCTGGTAATATATGAACAGATGAACATATGAACAGATGGACAGGTTCCTGCGTACGCGGAGGAAGCGCTTGCAGGGGCCATAGAAAAGAAAAGGGGGAACAGGGGGAAGAAACAGGGGGAGGGGGCGGAAGTTCGCAGCTTCCGCTACAATTTGAGGAGGATAGGATATAAGATGTTACAACAATGAAGAAGAAAGAAGACTGGGTGTTGTTTATAAAAAAGCAACAGCAGGTTTAAAGAGTCTTAAGAGAGAGAGAAAGAAAGAAAGAAAGAAGAAAAAAACGGTATACAAAGCCCCTCCTACAATTCACATCGAAATTGAAACATTTTATCAGCGATGAAGAGAGAGAGAGAGAGAAGATACCAAATTAAGAAGAAAAAAATCCAGCATGAGATTTTTTTTACACAAAAAGTAAGTAAGCAAGGAGAAGTTGAAAATTATAAGAAAAAGTGAAGGCAATTTTTCAAACCCCTATCAAAGAAGAAGAAGAAAAATACAAAGTTACAATAAAATAAATAAACACTTGGCAAATTTTTGACAAAGACAAAAATAAACAAACACATGAACAGTGAGCAGTGAACAGTGAACAGAGGGGGGTCATTCTTATCTCATCTCATCTCATAATAAGGCGCACATGATTTTCAAATTGAAAGAGTTACAAAAAAGGAATTGAAACACAAGGCGATAGATAGACAGACAAGACAGGGTGAAGCTAACAACAACAACGGTTTAAAAGAAGTTTTCTTCGCGCGCAAGAAGACATACATAAGATCAATAGCCAGCCGCTCATGAGAAAATGGAATGGGGAAAAGGAGGCAGAGAGAGGTAATACATATGGCCTAGCACTTTAAGGAGCTTGCAGTAGCAGTAGTTGTAGTGGAACAGATAAGAGGAGAAGTCGAAGTAGAGGAAGTCAAGTAAAATAAAAGTAATCAAACTGAAGTTACAAGTAAAATACGAAAAGATGAAGAAGAGACAAAAAAGAGGACTGGACTAGAAAGGAGGAGAGGAGGGTAAAAAAAGAACCCCCCCGCTCGCTCACATACGCACACAGACAACAGATGAAAAGAAGAGAGAAAGAAACAAAACAAAAGAAAAGAAACGAAGCCAATTTTGAAGAGAGAAATCAAATCAAATCAAATCAAATCACACTCATCAAGAGCTTTAAAGGAGTAGATAACATGAGTCTTTGGAAGAGGGGGGGTGGTTTTGTTCGGGAGACGTCAACGCGTCAACGAGGAAAAAATAGAGAAAAAAAAAGAAAAACAACAACAAAAATTTGACCAGGGCGCAGTTTTTCCTTTCTTTTTATTTGATACACGCAAGAACCAAAGACCAAGACCCATCTTTTTTTTCGAAAAGAACAAAAAAACTCCTGCTGGTGCGTTCACGAAGAAAGGAACACGTTTACTGCTGGAAAGTTACAGGGTCGTTAGTGAGGAAGTAGTTCTCTTTCGCGTAAGGACGACGTTGGAACGTTTAACGGGGTAGGGGGGGAAGGAAAATTTAGCACAAGCGTACCTTCATTGGTGCGAAGCCACCGCCGTACGAGTGGGAGGGTGGCATACCCATGGAGGGATACATGGGAGGCGGGGGAGCGGGGCGGTAAGGCGTTCCAGCGGGACCAGAATTGTTCTGCGAACGACCCCAGCTAAGCCTGACACGCGAGTTTCCAATCGGATATCCTTGCATCTGGTTGATGGCCATCTCAGCAGCGTGGCGCTGGACGAACTGGACGAAGCCGCAGCCTTTTCCTGGGGGAATCTTGACGTAGGTGATCTCGCCGAAGCCCTGGAAGAAAGAACGGAGCTCATCCTCGGTAACGTAGCCGGAAAGTCCTCCAACGAACACGGTGGTGTTGTTGGGATCTGTGAATTGGTTCATTGGCTGAGGAGCACCGTAGTATCCCATTGGAGGGCCACCCATGGGAGGGTACATACCAGCGGGACCAGCTCCAGGCATACCCATTGCGCCAGGTCCAGCGCCAGGGCCCTTGTTCTTGGGAGTAGCGGTGGAGATGCGCATGGGGCGGTTGCCACAATAAACACCCTGCATCTCAGTAAGTGCGCGCTGCTGGTCGGTTTCGTCAGAGAAGCGCACAAATCCATATCCGCGCGACATGCCACTAATGGGGTCAGTCATGATCTTAGCGGATTTGCAAGATGGGAAGCGGCTCTGGAAGAGCGAAACCAGGACGTATTCGTTAACCTCGGGGCCAAGGTCACCAACGAAGATGGAGAACTCAGGACCACGCTCCTCACGGCTAGTGCGGGAAACGAGTCAGTAAATGTACATTATTGTACACGGAAAGTAGCGCATTTGTACTGGTACCTACCTGCGATCGGCTAAACCACCACCAGAAGCCCAGTTGAGCTTGAAGGTACGGGAAGTGTTGGGAATAGGAGTTCCGCTCATGGTCAGAGCCTTAGCTGCGGCGGCCGGGGTAGTGAAGTCGACGAAGCAATACCCAGCATTACTTCTAGGGGCATCAATGTCAGAGCGCGATTGCTTTTTACCATCGAGAGACGCGGAGAGAATAGGGAGAGAGATTGAACGGAAAACTTAGCAGCCTTGGAATTCCATTACGTACCCAGAAAATTTGTCGCGGATCATCTTGACGTTAACCTGCTCACCCATCTGGAACCAGAGGTTGCGGATGAAGTTCTCATCAATCCAGGGCTCAAGCTCACCCATCCTATTCAAAACAACGAGCAAGAAAGAAAAAAATCAGTCACACTCTCAAAAGAGACGTTTATATCGCGCGACAGAAAAACTTAACAAGCGCAAATCGAATTCAAGAACATACCAGAGAGTGGTTTTGGCCTCACCGCCCTGCTGAGCAGAGCCGGATGCAGGCTCACCAGAAGCATTGCCCTGGAACGGGGCAGGGGAAGGATCCGACTGTCCAGCCATGGCAGCGTCCGCGGTCGCAGGAGCACCGGATCCGGCGGCAGCAGCGTCGGTAGCGCCGTGCTGGTTTTGGAAAGTTTCGAAGTTTTGGAACGACATGATGAATGGATTTGAGAAAGTTTCAAAAGATGCGAATTATACAACACCAGGGACGTAGAAGTAGATCAATCGAAGGAAATATGAGAGACGAAGTGCTAGGAACCTAAAAATTAGAGAGCAGGATGGCAGTCAGTATGTGGTTGTTTCGGAGCATTGTATTTGTCTGGGAAAGGGAAAGAAAAAGTAAAAGTATTTTTTTTTGTTCTTCAGCGAAGGCAAGATTGTCGTCGCATGCTGGAAGGCCAACACAAAATCCGACAGCGGTCGCGACCTCGGGACAAGCGAGATGCGACCGCATTTGAACGAAAAAAAATAAAAATAAAAACACACACCTCTTGCGCCCAATAAAACCCTTGTAATGCGTTGGTATTCTCCGAACACGGCCGTTGCGACTTGAACTCGTAGGAGGGGGTCGTTAAGGAGAGACGAGCGATGAACACCTGGTTTTCGAGAAAAAAGTCTAGGATCGACAAGGAAGGATAATTCACGTTTCTGCAGTGGAGAATCGGAGAAAAGGATGGTCAGCAAACAGATCCAAGCTGATATAGTAGATGAGAGAAAAAGGCGCTTGAGGAGCGGGGAGCAGAGAGAATAAAAGAGATAAGTGGGGGGAGTGAAGGAGAGGGAGGAGTGAATATTAACCAGCGACGCTACAATAGAAGATTCAAATGGAAAAAAACAACGATGAATCGAACCACGCGTCGAAAGCGACAGGAAGTGACAGCGATTGTCAGAATTGAAGGAACACGGGTGGTGGGAATAAAGAACAATTAAGCGCGACACACGAAAAAAAAAGGGCCAACAGCGACAATGACAACACGAAAAAGGAGGAGGAAGGGTGAATGGAAGAAGAAAAGTGAAGAAAGACGATGGAGGAAAAAAGAGAGAGTGGTGAGTGGATGCGAACGACAAGGTGTGTGGGGCGGGAAGAGGAGGAGGAAGAAGAAGAGAAAGAAAAACGAAGAAAAAGCAAGGCAGAAAGAAAAGCGGAGGATGATTGATTAGTGATGAATCAGGTACGGGAGTCCGCGCAGGCTAGAGCAGCAGCTAGAGCAGCAACTAACCACGCCTAGTCGGGGCACGCAGCAGCAGCAGTGATATTGGTTGTCTGGTTGTCTGGTTGGTTGCAGCAGTGGGAGATTGGCCAAGTGCAGCGTGGTAGAGCCTTGTTATTCGCGGGAGAGATGGATTGGGGAGTGGAGATAGAAGATGATGATGAACGGGAGAAGGAGATGGAGTGGAATAATGAAATGGGTTGCCGGGTTGCAGCGGGATCAGAGAACGAGAACAACAGTCTCGTAGGTGCTCATTGCCATGGTGACTGATGTTCCCATTCCCCCTTTGAAACCCTCTGCTTGGTTATAGAAATGTGTGTGCGTGTGTGAGTGTGTGGGTGTAGTTGGTATGCAGAGATCGCTGCGGTGGAGTGTGTGGTTGTTGAGTGCTCCTCAGCCAGCCATGATATCCTTGCAGTCCAGCCAGTTCAAGAATGGGAAAACACGAGTCTCCCAACCCGACAAGACTAGCATGCTATACCACCAGGCAGAGGCGAGGGGTGAGACGGATGGATGGATGGAGGGAGGGATGTGTGTAGATGGATGGGGCTGATGCTGGCTGTGGCGGTGATGATGATGATGCTGCTGCTGCTGCTTCCCCTCTGCGGCTCTGCGGCGATTCGACGCGCGCAAATCCCCTTCCACAGAGCTTCCACCCCTCTTCCACAGGCAATTTGGGGGGAACAAGGAAGGGCATTGATGATAGATGATGATACTGGGTAGATTCGAATACAGAAAACAGGGCAATAAATAATAATAAAATAAAAAAAACTCACCACAACTCCGAACTGGATCCCAGGATAAAACAGACCGAAGCGAAGAAGATATCAAAGGCTGCTGCTGCTTATACCAATAAAATACACAGCAAAAGAAATCCTTGTTGTTGTTCAAAAACCTCCCTGAAAGTAAAAAAAAAGGACGAATTCGCTTGATGAGTGCTTTTCTCGCTGGAATCTCTTTTGGACCGGGGTGTCGAAGTTAGGGAAAAATTGGGAATTTGCGCGCTTTTTTTTCGCTCTCTTTCTTTCTCAACGCTGACGACAAGAAATCGGGAAGTCAAAAAAACTCCTGCGGCGCAAAAACGGGGAAAGATGAAGGCGACGACGAAGACGACGACGACGATGAAGAAGAAGGAAGAAGGAAGAAGAAGAGGAAGAAGCAAAAGATCAACCAACAAAACAAGAAGAACGATGCCGTTTCCTTTGTCGACGGGGGGTGGGGGGGGAGAAGGGGGATGAGATGAAGAGAAGAGGAGAGGGAGAGAGAGGTGGGAGCGAGACGGCGAAAGAGGAGGGGGTTTTTTTCCCTGCTAAAAAAAGAAAACCGAATTATTAACAAACAACAAGAAAAACCCGAGCGAAACTCTCTTTTGCCGGCGGGGGGATTGGGTATGGTGGGGCGGCGAAAAGAACGAGAAGAACAATGAAGAATGAAATAGAGACACTGGAAGAACAAGCAGGATAATTATGATAATTAAAATAATTATATAGTAACAGAATTATATAACTACTTTATTTTTAAATAAATAAAAGGTAAAAGAGACAATGAAAACTAACCAGGAAAACGGGAGGAGGAGGAGGGGATAACGTATAGCGCAAGGGCGGAGGATCAAATGCTGAACAACCAACGACCAACAACAATGCGAACGCAGAAGCAAATCGATGGTATAAGATAGACGAAAAATGATAAAGAAAGAAGAAAGAAGGAAAGACAAGAGGACAGGGCAGACTCTCTCCTCTAAAACTCCCGTTTTAGAGGAGAGAGGGGAAGCAATAGTTACCGGCCTGCTGCAAGGGACGAAAAGATACACGGGGCAAAAAAAAAGAAAATATGCAACAAAAAGGTTAAAAAAGAGACAAGTTCGAAGAAAGAAGGAAATAGAAGCAGGAAGATGTAGGGAGTTCTTGAGTCTTGTTCTTCAATTACACTGTCTACGATCAGGAATCTGGTTTGGTTATATGCACTGATACCTAGGTATCGACTCTCCTCTCCACTATGAAGAAGGCAGAGATTCTTCCTTATATGGATATGGATATGGATATGCATACATGCTTCCAATAACCTGCTCAGATATGTCTGATATCTCCAGGTACTGTACAACTGTTATTAGCAAACCCAGCCATGTACCCTATAATAAGACACACCGAGGCTGGCCCACGCGCATCTAACTTATGTATCTATCTTGCCATATCTCGGAAGCGAGAGGAAATTTAAGAAAGTTTAACAGCACGCCGCCCACAACATGAGAGCTTTTGGAAGACATCACAGGGAAATCAGTTAAAATTAAAAACCTTACCCAGCAAATAATGCCTTTGATCTTTTTATATGAACTGGTTGTCAGACTAACTCATAACTATAACATTATATCCCAGTATATAACTTAACTATAGTTAACCACTCCCCATCCCTCATCACCGGCGCCTAGAGCGAAAAAAAAACAAACCAAAATACCCACAACAGGGCACATCATCATCACTCCGGACGTTGGTCAGAACTCATCTGTACCTAGGCACAGCGGGTGAATCGTGATTTCATCATCCTGCAGCGCCCCCGTTAGCGTGCTTCTTTTATCGCCAAATTCTTATCCCCTCCAACAGCCAATCGCGAAGCGAGAAACAGACAAAAGAAGGCAAAAAGGAACGAAAACCAGACCAGACCAACCGCCGGCTTGCTTTTGTGCTTTGTTTGCAGGCGCGTAGGGCGCCAGGCTACTAAGGCTAGCCAGCCCTGTAGTTTAAGAAGATATTATTTCAGGGAGGGATGGTGGAGATTTCAAAAATGAACATCAAATAAAAGAGGGAAATTTCTTTGTTATCACTGTTCATTTTTCATTTGTTTGTTTAACTATATTTATGTAGCACCTTTATCTTCCAGAAGGGGGGCGGGTGCTTGACTCAACGTCCAACCCCCATGGCTGGTTACACATAAATGCAACGAAAAGAGCCCATACAACCCTCTCACCTGCTTGCGCACAATAATGAGCAGGCAATGAAGAGAGCGTGGGCAGCCTTGGAATATCACCATCATCATCATCATCATCACGATGATGGGGATCATAATTTAAAGCCACCATCTGTCTCGCATCATGCTGCCTCCAATCGGGATGATACCCAGGAACGAGGAGAAAAGAAAAAAAAACCAGGCAAAAGACAAAAAAATACTTAGAATGGAATAATTGCACTCTACCTGATTTGCGGGGGTTTGAAGGTATATTATGTTATATCAATTGACCGCAAAGCAGGGACATGAGACATGACCATATGTATGAATGTTATGCGCATTTCTTGATTGCCATGAACTGTTAAGTACAGTACATATAAGTTACCTGCCCTGCAAGCGGATAGTATATGCGGGCAGCCAGCAAGTTTACTCTACTAACGTTATTGAAGCCAACTATTTATTCCAGAAGTAAGTTACGCTAACTGAATGAAAAAAAAAGGAGGAGCACGTTGAAGATGGCTTAACCCAACTTATACTTATAAGAGTCCACCACTAATCAGAGTCAAAGAACCGGTCGGTCCGTCCCGCTTGATATGTTTCCTACCATTTCTTGAAAGTTACGGACCTCGCGCCCCAACGGGCTGATTCATTAATTGATCTCATCCACGTGGCGCAAGCTCAGCTTTGGGGTTGACAACCTTATGCAAATAAGACTTATAGGACTGACTGGCCTGGCTATATAGATAAACCCAGCGAGCGCCGACCTTCTCCAATCCATCCCGATGGGTTCAAGCTTTTATCCACGGGCAACTCGACGGCACCTCTCATCTATGGTGGTGCGTTCATTCGATGCTGCTAGCGCTTGTGAACATGGTCTGCAGCAATACATCGGCAATACTGCGTGGATGGGTTTGTTTTCCCTGTGGAAGGGTGGATGATGACCACGCCGATGAGAAGGGGTGTATTGGCCATGAATAGTTGGTTGATGCAGAGTACGATTTGCAAATTCCCCGGAGCCGTGAAGTGAGCTTCATCACAGCTGGCCGGCCGGCCCCCTTATAAGCCCGAGCCCAGGACAGGGACCTTGGACAAAGACGAAACGCCATTCGTGATAAACTTGCGAATCGACTTGGACAATTTGACCAACCCTCAATTTCCAGCCATCCCATGGCAAGGGCGAGCAATGCGCCAAACAGGGTATTCTAGCTTCGTGAGGCTTACTACTCCGTAGGTAAGAAGGATAGGCGGAGCTGGATGGATCTGACAGCCCGGAAGAAATGTGGTCTGAGTGGCATCATGGGAACAAGGCGTGTGTGTTGGCTTAACCCCGTCTTGGAGAGCTTTAGTCTGGCCTATCATGATGGTAACCTAGATCAATGCCGTTGTCGACCCAGTTGTATCTTAGCTGGGTCAGTATGTATAGAAATGAGATATGTCCATTGCATGTTTCATACACAGTCATTCCTTCGTTATTTCGGTCGTGACTTAGAAATTATCATAAATCGCGTATCCTATACAAAAAGAAAATGGGAAGCCATTCAAGAGAGTAACGCACGAAGAAGAAGGAATAAGAGAGAAGAAATACATATCCCACACAGCTCACCCATCCTGCTTCCCCAACTCATCCCCCAATATCTGAATAGTCCTCTCATATACCCTCCCTGACTCCACCTCCCACCTCCCAAGCTCATCTCCAAAGCCCTCGAGGTCCAATCTGCCCCCTCCGCCACCCTCAGAATCCCCATCCCAATCCCCTCCTCCGTCGTCATCGTCATCGTCGTCATCACCATCATCAACCCTCCCCATACCTACACCGTCCTCCTCGTCCTCCTTTTCCTGCGCACTGACAACAATAATCCGCGCGCTCTCCGCAAGACTCTTAATCCTCACCTTCTCCGTCACGGAAACCACCCCAAGCTTGCCTTCGAAGCCCGGCAGGGGGTGTCCCGTTTGCAAGTCCTCCCCGAGCAGCAGAGATGCGAAGATGCTGTCGAATTTCCTGAGAAGTTTGAACGTTGCGCGGGCGGAGAAGGGGAAATCCGGGAGGTAGGTATTTAGTAGACCGGCTAGGGAGATGAGGTACGGGATTTGGAGTGACGCTGTTTGAGATTTTCGCCGGATATGTTAGTTGCGGATTGAGACGTATTCTAACGTATCGGAACAAAAAAAAGCAAATCAACTTACGAGTCCCACTAACCCAAAGCACATCAACAATCGCCTCAATGTCCTTCGCGACCTCGCGAAAATTCTCATAGCCCCGATCTGCCTCACTCTCGTCCGCGGCGAACGCGCTGCTGAATTTCTTCGCGTGCCGCCGGTTTATAGCTAGTATGTGACTGTCGACGAAGTTTATGACTGTCGTCTCTTTCGCGCTTCCTGGTCTAAGGGCTTGTTTTCTTTGTTGCGGGAGGTTCGGCGCGACGGTGGAGGTGGAGTAAACTGAAGATGCTGGTGGGGAGGGGAGGGAAGCGGGTATGAATCCTCCACCGCCAGCTTCATTTCCTCCCCCTCCTCCCACTCCTCCCATTATCACATCTGATCCCGATTCCATCACCGGTCCGACGTATATTGGGATTGACCAAGATAGAAGCAAGTCAGTGCGCCCCGAGTATTGATTATGCTTCGTGGTCTACTAGCAATGCGCCAATTTCAATCTAAGATGGGGTAGCAGCTGAGGTCGCTCCCCTTGCAGTGAGGAGGCGAAGAGGAATAAAGTAAAGATAGGTTCCAATAGGAATGTAAAATCTGAGAAAATGCTTGCGGAGTAGACGGGTTATCGCGAGGGGTATTTGTTGACACCAAGTTTACGCAGAAAAGGGGTTGCGTTTAGGTTTATGCAGGCTGCCTATAACGAGTCGAGCAATTGTAGGATTTACCCGGAAAAATATAAAATAGTTTGCTGCAGGTGCAATATTCTTTGAGTCATTTACAAACGTGGTCCAGCAATGTTGCCAGGAGGTGTGACGTGAAGGGGAACGGCGCGCAGATCTGAGGTGGTGACATAATCGGCCTCTCTCAGCGATGACGTAGGGCGCGCAACACGACTGAACGTCTTATCATTTTTTACTGAAACATAAATTTTTCAAAATTTAATCTTCTCAATGTGTGTATAATTATCATTAAAAGAATAATTATACATCTAGACGGGGGCCATTGATGTTATTCTCCTAAATATAATATATAATTATAACCAAGTGCAATCGATTACTGTAGAATCTGAGCGAGTTCATATCTCTACAGGTGGATGGAAGACACTGAAAAAATTATGGTAGGAGAATGAGTAATGAGTAGGTTTTAACAGGCCTGCAAAAGCTAGCTGATGTCGCGTCAAATTGATAGTAGAATTATAGGGTAATAAATGTAGACCGAACAGGTGTGGTCAATTCCATTCATTAATACCCAGCTTCAATCTCAAAAAAGAAACACGAAATGCGCTTGTTATCATCACTCTAGCATGGCCCTAACAGAAGCCTGTAAACCATATCGGATGTCTTCATCACCCACCACTGCAAGCTATTTTCGGATATCATTGTGTCCCGCAGCGGACCCATATTGGTGCTCACACACGTCCAAATTGACCTGTGGTGGCCGGAAGTATAGTGAGGAAATAACCCAAGAGCTACTTTTATAGGACGGTAACCTTGCCAGATCGAGAAGCAGGGGTATTGGTATAAGAGTACAGGAATCCGGTCATAAAACTGGCCGATCCCGCCGCGAAGGTAGACTGGGCCTGATAATATGTCACCCATACTGTCGTGCATGGCCTTGGCTGCCTCCCCCAAACCAAGGCAAGAGCTATCAAACTCCGCAGGAAAAAAAAATATATCATCATTGGCCGAAATATCGCACTGGCAGTCGTTTTACTCAGGCTGTATAAAATATTAGCAGACATAGCAAGGTAGGTAACCATCAAACAGGGCCGGATTCCAGGGGCAACAATCACATAAATCAATAAGTGTAAAAGAAAAGATCAGAAATGAAGCAGAGCAATAAAAAACAAGCAAGGAGGGAAAATATAACGTACCCTAACCTTCCCCCGCCTCCTCCTCATCTCCTCCACCTTCTTCTTATCCTCCTCAAACTTCCGCAATAACTCCGTCTGCCTCTCCTTCCTCTTTTCGCGTGTCTGGAACCGATAGAAGTCCTCCAGTCCCTTATTCTTCTCCTTATGCTTTTCCGCCAAAGCCTTCATCTCCTCCTCCCTGGCTACATCATTAATTTTCGGCCCTCGCGTAACCGTCACAAAGCCATCTTCATCCGGCACCTCAGCGCCCCTCGCCGCCTCGCGCGCGCGAGCCTCCTCAAACCTGCCAAATATGCTCATGTAATCGTTAACGGTGCGCAACAGCTCAGCGCGTGCGGGGTATCGTAGCTTGTTATGGGACTTGTATCGTTGGATTCCTAGGGCGGGGAAACGGCGGTCATCCTCGTTGTCGATTCCCTGGCCCCAAACTATCTTGGTGCGGTTTTTCGCGGCCTTCTTCGCGGCTTTGAGACTGGCTTCCATGCTGGGACGGTCAACGAAGACGACAACGGCGTGTGCGCCGCTGGGATGCAACTCGCGATCCCATGTTCGTGGGAGCTCTGTTGTGTCCAGCTCTACTTGTAATTCTTCGGTGGTGTCGCGTTTTCGTTTCTTGGGGTTGGTGACAGTGGTGGTGGTGGTGATGGGGGTGGTTGGTGGTTTTTTGATGGCCGCATCATGGAATTCAACACGCTCAACTCGACCGGAGGATAATTGAGCGCCAAACAAGTGTCGCAGATGCGTTTCTGTGGTGGTTACTGGAACATTTACAACGAAAAGGGAGCGGGCGGAGTCTGGGTCGGGGATTCGGGGTTCGTGTGGGCGGAGGTAGAGGTAGTGTGTCGCAGAGTTTGGAAATGAAGGAACTGGTGGAAGTTCTATGGGGAAAACTGAGTAGCCTGATATACTCAGCGGAAATACCGGCTTGGGTGCCATCTTGTAATCAATATATCCCGTCTGGTGTTTTTGTGTTCTGATTCTAGATAATTTTTCAACCTTGCGATAGCTCAATCGTTAAATTTAACTTTAGAGGATATTTTACACGGAGAAAGCTTGGCACTGCGGCTAATCTTTCCTCGGTACAGATGAGTTTCCATCCTGTCATGTTGAACCCCTATCAAAGCGAAAACACATCACAACTAATGATAAGAAATGAAATCGACACAACACGCAAGACCGCGAACTTGATTATACGTAAAGTTGACCATTGTTTGCAACATCGAGCCTATATCTTATCCGGGTCATTGATACCTCCATTCGTGATCACGTAAATAGCCTCTCGTTCCGGGCAATCTAAGGAGAGATTTTAGTGAACAAACTTGAACATCTCACCACCTGGTTTTGGATTTTTTGATTTTCCCTTCAAGGCAAGTTATTTACCTGGAGAATCCTGGATCTTTGCAACTCTTTCGTCACCTCGGCCCTTCCGAAGTAAGACTCGAGTGGTTGAAGCATGTGCTAGGATATGCCCTCCAACTGGTTTGCGGCCATCCGCGCCTGCGAATAACGCACTTGCTCCAGGATCGCTTTGTACCTGATTTGTCTGTGGGGAGAGATAAGCATGGATATCCAGCAGAGCTTAGCTCTCTCTGGCCTTCGAACAACCTACCATCAAAACGCAAACGTTGAACTCTAGAACGCCATTTGTGAGCCAAGCAGTCCGCCCGATGTGCGCATGGATATAACTATACTCACCTTCCGCCATATGCGCGAGTTTCATCAGGAATTGGTTCAGCTTTTGCTGTCGATCCGCCAGTTCCCCGCGCCCACAGTAATCGACACGAAAACAGTTCATGATGCTGTCAATGATCAGCAAGCGGTACTCACCACCCGCAAACTCCTTCGCCAGCGTGTTCAGAAGCTCCAGCTGGTGCTCGCTATTCAGTGCTCTTGCATAAGCAATGTTTTCCAGCGCGGAATCCGGGTCAACACCAAAGCGCTCCGCTATTTGTGCGATTCTTTCGGGCCGGAATGTGCCTTCGGTATCGATATAGGCTACTTTACCTTCCGCACCCCCCATGTCCTTTGGAAGCTGCGCTACAACAGACATTGTGTGCGAGAGCTGCGTTTTGCCACAACGAAACTCGCCGTAGACTTCACTGATACTCATACTCTGAAATCCACTGCACAGAGGATGAGTCAACGTCTACTCAAGAACCATCAACGTTCAGGGACAGTTACTAAACACACCCCGCCAAGATAGAGTCGAATTGTTTGCTTCCAGTGGAAATCCTTACAACCCGCTTCCTCTGGTGGCCAAGCTCCATTGCGGTTATGAATCCAGACGCTGAGGGCTGCATTGCATGCCTAGGTCAGTTTCAAAACAGTGCCGTACGCTACCACCAGCCCAGCAACCACTAGACGAACGAACAGATTTAGAGTGAAGATACCCATACCTGGCATTTCTGAATAGCCTCCTTGATTTTCTCTACCTTGACTTCACTGAAGCCCTTGATTTTCAGCAATGTCTTTCTCGTGGCTCCATGGACAGACTATAATATATCCGCCAATCATTCGATACCCGTTGACCTACATGTTAGTGTTGACTAATATATCAAAATACTCACTGATACGTGCCAAAGGCAGTAGCAGGAGGTATGGCATAATCAACTCAAAAGGCAAGCCAGGGCAGTGAATGAGATTGAGAACCAGGGATCGTACAGCAACAGTATAAAACCCGTTTGCTTTCAGTTTCGTAATATCCGCAGCTCCAACACCTACACATAACGACGATCATAAGACTATTTTAGCTGACCTGTTTCTACCGTTCTGGGATGAAAATGGCTGGCATTGAGAGGAAAGAGGTGAAGAGAAACTAACCGTGGGCCTGGATGCCGTCGATATCGACGATGAAGACATCCTACAAAGCAACGGATAGATCTTTGTTTAGTCAAGTGCCTCTTTGATAGTATCATCTGAACGAGACTGGGAGCCAATGGTTCTCTCTCACATCATCAAACTCATCACTGGCATTTGATGCAGGCATGGCTTTTCCTCTCAGCTCCGCTAACTATCCAGCTACCGACAGCCACTGACCAGGTAAACAGGAAACAGGTCAAGGGGAGATAATATTACAAAAGATTTGGGCAGATATGCTCCGTACACTGCAATGAGATTTGAAAAGTGCTATATGATGGAGATATATACCTAGGTAGATAGTTGCTGGTTGTCTTTCAAGACAAGAAGATGAGGAGCGCGTAAAGGGGTCACGTCGGAGCAGACCACCGGAGTCACGAGCATTTCCCGATTGGGAGAGAGCACGACGCGCAAAGTTGAGCCTCATTCTGCTTGGATAGATATCTATCCAGTACACCCAGAGCGGTAGTAGACACGCCAAATAAGAAATTAATACTGTTTAAATATGTATATATAGTAGGTTAGGGTAGGATAAGGGAGACAACCGGCTTGAGCTAAGTCAATTCCCCAGTCCTACTCCTTGCGTCCACATGCATATATATACGGAGAAATAGAAAAGCTCAATCTGATTCATAGAAATAACAGGACCTGTATGAAAATTTCAATCAACGCGAGCTTTTTGTTTCTGTTTCCCCGCCTCCTCCGTTGGTGGTTGAGGTCAACCGCCTGACAATTTGGCGGCTGTATGGATATAATTTTACAAAGCAAAGTACCAGCCGGCCCCCTCGTATGATTGATTCCCAGATGACACAAGACACAAGAGGGACGAAGAAGCACCGCGCAGTATGCAGGAGGAGAAATTAGGCGTTTTAATAAAGATAACACCACAGTAAAGATGTTAGAAAGAATAGATGAGATGACCGCGCCATGTTCCATAGAATGAAGGACAAAAGCCACCCTTTTTGGTTTTTATAAAGGTGGAGAAGAGATAAAAAGTAAAAATATCAAAAGCGAAAAAGCGAGTTGGTGATTCCAGTTTGCCGACAATTTATATAAATCCACAACCCATAAAACAATCTTGATAGAAATAATTAACAGACCCAAGTCCCACATTTTTTTTTCTCGTCCATCATTTCATTAGCCTTGCTGAAATAATTTTTGAATTCCTTCCGATATTTTCCCCGGGGGAGGAAGGAGAGAAAGTAGATTGAAAACTTCTCTTCCCCAGCACCCCCCCAATTTTTTGTCCCCCAACCTTGTTAGCCAATTGACGCCGTTTCATGAGGGCTTATTATATAAAGTCCGCTGCCGGATTCCAGATCGTAGACATTCCCTTGTTTTTGTGTCGTGAAAACGTTCTTTTCTTGGCATATAGTATATATGAAAAGGCCTCACCTTCACAGTCTGGAGAATCTGACACGGGAGACATAATATGTGCAAAATCTTTCCAGGAAGAAAAAAGAAGAAATGAAAAAAATAATAGGAGCAAGTTTAACAATAGGGGCCGAATCGGCTAGATCAAATACAACGGGAACACACAAGGAATGTGGTGGTTGGTACGGGTACGGGTTCCATCACGTGAGTCTAATGGATTGGTTGGATGAGGTTGTTAGGGAATCGACTTTTAAGCAACCGCCGTTGTGGGTGCGGGAGCAACGGGGGCAACGCTATCCGCCGTTGCAGCCTCTGCAGCAGGTTCCGCAGGAGGGGCAGCGACGACTTCAGTGGCGTTGGTCGGGCAATCGCGAGAGATATGGCCAGGCTGGGAGCATTTGTAGCAAACTTTCCCTGCGGAACTCAATGGCCCGCCGTTAGGAGCATTGCAATCGCGGGAAATATGACCCTGTATACTGTTAGTGATACAAGACATATTTTGAACTCTATCTATTTCGTTGCGCAGTTTTGGGTTGATTTGCGGGGGATTTCTCACTAATTTCCCACATGCGTAGCATTTCATAGCCTGGGCCTGGCAATCTCGCGCAAAATGGTTCGGGCCGCCGCATTTGTAGCACATAGCAGCTCTAGGATACGCCGCGAATCCTCCACGGAAGGCAGGATTGAATCCGCCGCGGACAGCTGGAGCACCTCTCATGGCACCTGGCATACCAGCAGACGGGCAGTTTCGCTGTATTCTGTGTTAACAAGCCCAATTCAGGAGTACGAGGAGGGAAAGGTGTAGCAGGCACAAAAAGGAAGTGCACTTACTGCCAAGTGGCCGGGTAGATTGCAGTTGTAGCAGCGGCCGCTCGTGGCACCTCCGTTGATGCGCAGAGTAGGGCAGTCAGCTTGCACATGTCCTAGACCCTGGCAATGATAACATTGTTTCGCTGCAGTGAGGGAACAAGTTGTTAATATCGCTCTCCATTATCGGAAACGGGGGTAAGAGCGGGTTCGCCTTACTCTCTGTTGTGCGAGGACGCGGGCAACCATTCGACTCATGTCCTAAGCCGACCGTTCAGTTAGATGAGGCCTAACTTCGACTTCAATTCAGGTGTTCGTAAATTGGGCCTTACCGGGTTGTTTGCCTACGAGAAGAAATCGATTAGTCTTTGATGCATAGGATAAATGGTATAGCAGCAGTGGGGGCGAGAGCTTACAGTTATAGCAAAGGCGCTCCGCGGACGAGCAAACCTCTATACTTGACGATCAGCAAATGTTCTCAAACTTCACCAAAACCATCGATTTTGCGCAGGCTATTTCTCAACTAACCGGCATAATGGCCAATATTGCCACATTTGTAGCATGCGCGGCGCGATGACGACATCTTGAAGGATTTCTGGCCGTCATTAAAATTGTCAGTCTCAAAATTTTCATCGGATATGGGTGCAGCTTTAAGTAAATTGGATCGCAAGGCAGACTGGATACGTGGGCAAGAGAAAACCGCTAGAAGGCAGGCTGCATATTCTCGGGCCGGATTGGTAAACCTACTGCCTGCCTAATAGCAAGCGAGTGGAGGGGAACTCAAGGGAATGTTGGGAGGCAGCTTTGGAATGATTGAAAGAGCAATGGGCGGGCAAGTTTTGAAACACACGACAGCTCTTTTGCAGCGCTAGGCGACTCACACTTCGAATGATCTCTGCTCCTTGTGAAAACCCCTAAAAAAAACGACACTCGAGGCTCCGTTCCAGCGTTCTTAATATCCTATATCGTTAGCCTAGTGAACCACTATGTCATGCTCGTTTCCTAAGCTATGGATGCCAGGGAGCATTTTTGAAGAAATTCCCAAGGGCAGGGTTCACATCTTGCAAGGGAACAAAGGAAAATGCAACGACCGACGAGCTCAGCATACCAATCTAAACCCTCACTTCTTCTCTCCAGTCCCACCAGGCCACGGAAAAAAATCCTTCCAGGGTGTAAAGAGACACTGTGGTTGTTTGATATTGGACTTGCAGATTCGAGACAGGAAGACCGTCGTCAGGCCTGGGAAGCAAGTATTGAGAAAATCTGTTGGAAGCTCGCCGACCTTGCCCAAAGGGGTTTAGCGCGGATCTCTTCCCCTGGCCTCTGGGGGAAAAACAGGATTCCGACTGCCAGCTATGTAACTTGCAATGGATATCACCACAGAGATGGGTACATGTACATTACTATTACTTGGAAAATATTTCATTGATGGGTGCGATGTTAATTATTAGTAGCTAGAATAAATATCTAGCGTATTCCCTTTATGTAGTGACCCTTTGCGACAGCCGAATTTTTAAGAGTAAAAAAATTTGTGCCTGATGTCTAACAAATATCCTCCCCAATCGTAAGACTAATGCTAGAGTTACGGAAATATACCATTCTAACAGACTATCATCATAGCGAGTAATTGGTGTTATTGAGCTTGATTTCGGGGTTGGGTTCAAGCCGCCGCAGCTTCGCTTTCAATTACCGCTGGCGCCTTGATGGTTCGACCTTTGAGGAAGTCCAAGCCCTCGCCGCCCTGCGTGAAAATAGTCAGCGTTTGCCCAGGGTAGTTGTGTAATGTAATAGAATAAACAAAAAGGGATGTGAGCAGTGTTTGCTTACGTAGCTTATCAAAGGGGAAACCTCAACGCCGGAAGCTTCTTCCGATTCACTCTCGACAATGCCGCCAGCAGCTTTAATCCACCGCGCACCTTGGCGCATAACATCTCTCTTGCTGGTATCAGGGTCATCCTCCCCTTTGCCCCGAGCGTTTTTCAATGGCGAAAATTCATCTTCCCGCTTGACCTCGATCGATGCAAATTTGTCAAGCGGCAGCAATGGAAACACGTCAAACACAAACTGTTCTAGTTTGATCCCATTAGGTCTCTCAGGTTTGACGGACTCCCCTGTCTTGGTATCGATGCAAGGGATCTTCTTGCGGGCAACATGGTGCGGCAGGTTGGGCGCCCAGGTTTCGATGGATTCGAGGAAGTGGAGGGAGTAGTAATGGTTCACGATATTCGCTGCGCGGAATTTGAGGACATCGGGGTGTTTGGGATCCTTGGCTTCGGCAGTCTCCTTGTCTATCTCTGAGTATTCCACAACATCTGGTTTTCCGTTCCTCAGCAGGATCAGGCCGACGGACTCGGTGGCATTCCGCTTGCGTACGACTTTGGTAGCGATGTCAACGCCCTTTGAGGCCGCAAAGCCGAGGAAGACTGGATCGGCAACCTTCACAAGGCAGTTGTCGACGCAGTACGCGTGGATATGCTCGATGCCTCTGCGTTTCATATCTGCTCGGACGCCCCACGTTAATAGCGCCTGGTAAATGCCGCCATTACCATCAGGTGCCACCGCGACCTATTATTCGATATTGCATGTAAGCTAAAATGAACAACAGCAATAAGAAGGGAAGGGAAGAAAGACGATGACGGGGCGCAATAGGCAGACAGACCCCTAGTAGCATAAGGGGAAGAAAAACGCGCGTACCTTTGACTTGCTTTCCATTAATATTTTCCCCTCGTTGGATATGCAGGGTAGCACGCCTTGCTCAAAGATTATGACATTCTTCTTCTCCAGACCAAAGAAATTATGTTCCTCGAAGAATGACTGGGTTGGTTGTCGTGTTGGCCCACTGGTCATCACGTACCAGGGGATAACCACGTTATCATTGCCCGATGACTCCCGAGCCACCTTTTGCAGTTTCACTATTCTCTCCG
This sequence comes from Blastomyces parvus, assembly GCA_002572885.1. Classification (NCBI taxonomy): domain Eukaryota; kingdom Fungi; phylum Ascomycota; class Eurotiomycetes; order Onygenales; family Ajellomycetaceae; genus Blastomyces; species Blastomyces parvus. Next base: position 20,136 of record PDNC01000023.1, read on the forward strand.
CTTGTATCTGGAAAAGCGACTTTTTGCTTGGAAGCCCAATATCAAAGCAGCCCTTCGGCGCAGAGCTACCCAGCCGAGTTCCTTGACCGCCAGCCATGAGCACAACTGCCACCTTGTTGGCAGCAATCAATTGCAATCCAGACGTGTAGAATCGTTGTAGAGAGTCGGTATCCGAATCAATCATGGACGCTGTCGCTGATTCCGGGAGCGGTTCGAGGGTTGTTTCTTTACCATCTTGCGAGGCCGCGGCCGGGTTGAGCGCCCTGTTGGCAAGCTCGTTTATGCGGTTTGGGTCGAAGTTGGAGAGCTGCTCGAAAAGATGGACCTTTTCTGTCGATTTCAGCTCATCGAAAAAGGCAAACACATGTCCCTGTCCTGCTTTGTCATATTTTTGTTTCAGAGTATTGATCTCGTCTTGTGTGGGTTCGCGGGGTAAAACTGCTCCCTCCTTCGCACCAATGTGGAGGGTGTCCTTGATATTCGACACAAGTGTGGACATTGCTGCAGCAACTACTCAAAAAGAAATAATAGAAAATGCGGAGAAAAGGTAAAACAGTTCGACTGCTGGTTAATTGTTTGATTTAATCGAGGGAAAAGGAGGAATGATGTTGAATTTTAAATAGAGCGAAGTGGACTACGATGCCGCAAACGGGGACGCCTTAGCTGAAACCCCGCCAAACAACAATGTATTTATAGCGTGTGATGTCAGTGGGCACCGGGTGCTGAACGTCTTCACCCTAAATTCCTCCAAGCATCGGGTCCCTGTCGGTGGGTCAGGGCAATCGGTCGGAGCCAGGGGGAGAGACAAAATTGAAAAATTATTGTTTTTATTCGATAGCACTGGAGGCTGAGCAGCGCGCTTTTAAGACATGGTTGGCTGGTGGTGGTAGCCGCAGCCAGTCAGAGACTCGTAGCCGAGGGCGGCGGCTTGGCAGGCGGCGGTTCAACCACAGGTGGCGCAATAATGGCTAGCTTGCCATCCAGCTCAAAATCCAGGGGGACGGACGAACCTGACTCCTGAGGCTGAATATTTGCTGTGGTCTCTACGCGGCGTAGCTCCTTCAGGGAGACCCCCCCCAAAAAATTTATTGTCCCATTCAGGGGTAGGTATTATTATACATAGTTGGGGCTTTGGATTTCAAAGATACATATTGTTGTCACCGCCTATACCTCTCACTTTCATGCTTGCGTCTCGACGAGTCTTTGTTGTAATGTGTGTCTTCATCATCACCATAACGACGGCGCGCAGGAGACCTGCTCTTATGCCTATCCCGTCTGGGTGGGCTTCGACTCCGTGAACGCCTGGAGGATGCAGTATCTCCCTTCCTGCGCATCTCATCTTTATCAAATACCATCCCATATCCATCGCGTCGAGGCGCCTCCGAAGCTCTGTATTGTCGCCGCTTCTCTAGGCTTGATATCCCCCCAAACCCACCCCGTTGGCCAGCTCTTTTGGAATTTGTGGCATTCCGCCAGCTGTCCGACAATTTCGAAACCTAAATGGACATCAGCTAGCTGTCGCGTAAGGTATTTAGGTTGTGGGGTCGTAGCCAAGGTGAACTTACACTTTGAGAGAAGTCAACATGGATTCGATGATCATCAATCAAAACGCCTTGCATTTTAAAATAAGCTTGTTCACAGTCCTTTTGGTTCTCAAATTCAATAAACGCGTACTGCAGACTGTCACCGGTCCGCTTGTCACGGATCACTTCGCAGGAAAGAATTGGTCCGAAACGACTAAAAATGAGGTGAAGATCCTCGTCTATTACGGTTAGCTTAGTATGTACTCAATCACAAATAATTGGGGAGAGGAGATGTGACCACCTTGAGTTACAGGATTGAGTTTGCAGACGAAAAGGACGTTTTCTGGTGGCTTGACCTCAGCAAACGGCAAATCCCCAACCATTTCCAAGGTCAACGCTTGCGCCCGAGCCTCCCGCTCCCGCCGTAGCTTTTCCACCGCCTCTTCGTCGATATCTTCGTCCAACTCTTCGTCGTCCGCAATCATCACTGTTGCCAATTGTGCTTTTGAAGGGAGTGGACTTTCTGGGGGTACCACAAGGCCCGGGGGATCATCAAAAGGGTCGTCTAAGACCACAGTATGCCGAATTCGGATATCTTTAAGCGGCCGTCCCTTATCATCAATGAACGCATCGTTTATTTTCTCCAAGACATCGAATCCCTCCACCACCTTCCCGAATATAGCCGCTTTCCCATCCAGATAGTCCAGGTTATCTCCCAGTGTTATGATGAACTGACTGCCGGCAAGGCGCTCGTCAGGGTCTTTCGTGGAAGGGACTGTAGCCATGCTAACTGTGCCACGTTCTGTATGCTTCATTTTGGGCGGCAACTCGATCGGAAATGTTCTTCGCGAAGGCCCATCGAGAATGCCCCAGATGGAAGACCCGCCATCGCTATCTTTCGAATCTGGGCCTATGGGGTCGCCGGTCTGGAAGGAGAAATTCTTCTGGACGTTGTAAACGGGCGAGAAATTGTAATACTTGACCTTGCATAGCTTCAAAAAACTGGGCCGCAACGGTTTGGAGGTCTTAGTTTCCACCTTCAGCCACTTCATATTTGTACAACGTGCGGGGGGCGCGGGGAGGGGAGGGGAGGAGGACATGAAAGGGAATAGAAGGGGATTTGCCCAGAGTAGACTTACTTTTCGCAAGCTTTGGGAGAGGTATCGACCAAAAGATCAATAACAATATCACCCAAAGAAGTCTCCAAGATGACGCTCATGGTCGCAAAGATATTGACCCAACGGCGGAGTTAAAAAGTGAGGCAAGTGAGAACTTAGGTCGCAGCGAAGAGGCATCGACTTTCAAATTGGGCATGGGAAGAGCATCAGTCATATAATTATAATAATTATTAATAGATAGCTCGCGGTGCAACAACTTGCTTCACGGTGTGGGTATTCGCGGGGTTCGCGGGGGTGGGTTCGCGATGTTGCAGGAAGTGAGGCTTGGGGTTGGTTGAGCAGCTTGAGCTGAGGCTGGAGCGAGTCAGTCTGGGTCTGGGGATGGATCGGCGGCGTTTGTGTGTGGCCGCTTTGGGTTAGGCCAACCCTGGTGCTTGGGTTGCAGCTCTTTTCTGCCGTGCCCGAACGCCTCTCACAACCTACCCTCAACATGTGTCCAGAGCTCTTGTATACCACGGGAGTCAGTCTCTTTGGACAATATGATGATCTGTGTGTTTCCCAACGCCATCTCTCATCTGCTTAAACTATCCGCCATAGTCTTCTTTCCTTGCTGGACGGACTTACCCTTGGTGTGGCTTCGTCCTCTTAGCAAGCTTGTACGCATTGCGGGAAGCACCTCCGGTCAATGGTCATCCATACCCAGGCGGCGGGTTATTTTTACCCTGACGTATCCGCGGATCGTCTATACTGTGAGAGCTGTTTGTCTTTCTGCTCTCTAGCGGGATATCCCTCCGAAGCCACTATTGCTAATAGTCATTTTCCCAAGATCCGCATTTGCTATCTCCCCTCCTGCGAGATATCAAACGTACCCCTTATTACTTACGTTGACGGATCAGCAGCAAATAAAACTTACTTTTAGGATGAAAATAAAAGCTGATATGAATGAAATGTCATTGGTGTCCCATCACGGGCCCTACCGCCGCACTACTGCTGGTTTGCGTCAAAACCCCATTTTCCCCAACCGTTTCACGGGCCGTTGAAGAATTGTTTACTCGCATAAGATTTTCCCTACTTACCTGTGGCTGGGTCAAACTTTTTCATCTGATCTGGTACGGAGTACAGTATGAATGTTTTAAGATTGTCGCCTACACGTGGGAAAGGCGGATCGAGCAATTAATTCATGGTGCTGCGTGCATAATGACAACACTCCCGCTGATGGGCATTCGACATTCAATTCCTCCTTCTTCATGCATGAAACGGAAACTTGCAATAAATTTCCAATGGTGAGGATCTGACCCCCGGGTACCCGCAGAACCCAATCCGTGTTTTTCAATATTTCCCCATCATCTGTGTTAGCTTATCCATGGAAATTCCTCATTTTTCCATGTCGACGCAAACGCTTTCGAAGCAACCTTTCCGAGGAATATGCGCTGCAGCGCTGCAGAATCCAACTTGAGCCTATGAGGCAGGGCAAATGATCTTCAGAACTCTGCGATTATTTGTCCCAACTACCCTACTCCTTACAGTTCCTTTGAAACATACATGCTTCTTGCATCCTTTTTCTTCTTCATCATAAAACCCTTAGGGATTGAAGATTTCCAGCCGTCCTGGGCAGCCTGTCATGTGGGTTTCCTTCACTGAATGAAAGCTTGCTCCAATCACGAAAGAACAACACACGATACATATTATCAACCAAACCAGATCGCTGAAGAAAAACACAACACAGTCTAGAACCTTACATTTGCTTTGCCTAACTGCCAGCCTCCTGCAATATATTATTGCAAGCCATTACAGCTTTTAGATTATGCCAGCTGGTGTTGAATGCTGGACTACAAATGAAGAGACAACTGTTGGACAAGTTTTTTTTGCTCCTTTTCATATCTCAGGCCAAGCTCCCAGGAGCAGTTTTCTGAAAAGTTGTGGTTTAGGTCCTATCACCTCCTTTTAGTAATATTACGGTTCATATACCCCGATTGGGCTTACTGAGGACCACGAAGACGACTCAAGTTGGAAAATCCCGTTTTCGAAGATGATACTGGCACCTGGGCAGCTGGAGATGTTTGCTTGCTGCAGCGAGGCGAAGCAAACAACTTAATTGCGTCTTGCATTATCACCCTGGCAAACGCTCCTTTTTGGGCGCCTGCTCGAATCAAAAGTGGTATTCTGCAGCCCATCTCGTCTGTTTGGACATATTTTACGTTATTTCTAGTTTCTTTCTTCTTTGTCTGTCTGGCCGTCCCCTTACGGAGCCAGCAATTCCGTATTGTGAGTAAAATTTAGATTTTGTTCTCCCAATGTTTTTTATTTTTTTATTTTTATTTATTTTTCGGCTTCATCTACTTTTGGATGAAGTATTGCCTGTTGTTCCGTTTCTTCTCCCCCTTTTCTTCCACTCCCCGTTTCCCTAATGGGTACCGCAGTTTACGGTATCACTTCACTTACCCACCATGAGGATGGCGTCCAGCGTGTGGAATACAAGGTAGGACACTTATTCCGTAGCACTGGACACTCAAACCTCACAACCCTGTTATTAAATAAGCTGCACGACTTCCTTCAGCTAAGAGCCCTAGGTTCAGGAAGGAGTACAGCACGGCTTGATACATGGGGACACAGTGGAACTTATTAGGCGATATGTACCGTCAAACTAAGCTGCTAATCATAATAATTTGAACATAATGAATGGTTTTCAGACATCACTGTCGTCCGGTCAATCGTCCTGCACTGTTCTGCAGAAGTAAACTCAAACCAGAGACATAATTTGTTCGTCTGGTATATCTACACAACATCTTTTAAAACCTACACCATGCCCTGACAAGTTGCCCAGCTTGCTTCATTTTCCTCCGCTATGGCTGAGATATATTTAGGATACCCAATATTACTCCGCGTCTTCAAAATCTGCTTCGTTGCTCACCTGCCTGAAGCTTGTTGTTACACGCATGGTGAGCTCGGGACATATAGAAACGGCTATATCTTCTGATCTCCGCTTGCTTGCTTGAGACAAAAGCACAAAAGCAGACCGATAGATCATGTCTCCAGCCTACGCTGAAGCTCAGGAGGACTTGCAATTCTGTCGGCAGTCTACTCGCGGAATGAGCTACCCAGTTTCTCACTCACTGCGAGGTGATGTTCACCATGAGCTCGGGGGCGGATATAGTAATCGAATATGCTCGACAACAGAGCCAGGGGTTAACGGCGGCGGTACGTCCGCTCGCCGACGTATCCCAGTTGCTGTATGTTCATTTATGGGGCTAATAGGCTTCTCCCTCTCGTTTGTTTGCCTCTTACTTACCCCTTTTTTTTTTTCAAGTGTGGCCGATGTCGACGAAGAAAGATCAAATGTAGCGGGGACATTGGCAACGGCCAATGTACTAACTGTCGGAACGCAGGATCGCAAAGTTGCCAGTTTTTGCGGGTAAGTTGGCGGCTCCGTGTTAGCACCAGCGGTACATGGAATGATCAGAATTGTTGCTAACCATCTATAGGTCAGCTCATTCAATACCCATACCAAACCATATTATGCCTGCTCCTGGCCATATCCCGGAGTGGGGCCCCTGGGTGGCCCCTATGTTAGCGGTGGCGGGTATGAGGCACAGGCTACCAGCAGAACAAGCTCTGTCTCGATTCACTCGGTGACTCCAGCATTTCCACCGTATTCAAAGCCTCCGTGTACTTATGATCAAGGCACTCAGTTTGTCCCGATTTCGAGGAGCCCATATATACCCGCATGTCAAATCAGCTATGAGGGTGATTCCCAATCGTATAGTATCCCATCTCCGCCATATATGCTCCCTAGCACGGATTCCACAGGAGGTTCCGGCTACTCTTCGTACATAGGAAGCCCTCGGGCTTCTCAAGTTGGCAAGATCCGGAATGAAGATATATACCATGACCAAGATGGCCATCCTGCCCTTGGATCTAATTACAGCTACATGACGCATACTCAGCATCCAGTCTCCGCATCATCCGAGCTTCCTTCCGCACTCCTTCTTGCCAGCACAACCTCATCATCGACATCAGTTCCCGACAGGATATTGCCAAACCCGACATCGAGCCGTAATGGCCGTGACACCGGAAGCGCTATGGGAACCCATTCGGCAGAGCCTTCGCTTCCTTCTTCTTGCGGAACTGGCCCAGGATCAAACGCCAGATCCTCAGGGCACTTGGCTCTGGACAGCTTGCCGTCGAGCAACCAGCGAAGCACGATGAGGACAACGCCGGCCACCATGGCCAATGGTACAGATTCGCCAAGTACCAGCAAACCCCTGGTAGGGCCCACTGATATGGGTTTCGGATATGTCATATCCAGCAACTCTGCGGTAACCACAATGCGCCCAACAGCAGCATTATCAGAAGCAGAGTCGGTTGAAGGATACCACTCCTCTGCGGAGAATGCGCTGAGCGGACGATCCCACCGGGGCAGTGACCTTCGACAACAATCCAGCTACGGGGCGCAGGCCTACGGTCATAGTACTATGCTGCCCGCACACAGCTCATCGAGCACTTTGTCGAATGGACAGGAGTATATCCGTCTTCCACGCTTCGAGCCATCGGCATCTAGGTGCTCAGACACCCCAGTGAACCCGACGCCTACTCTCCCAGTTCACAAAACAGATAATTTTTAGGGCTGATGAAATTCACTTATTCATTGGGTTTTTTCTCTTCTTTTTATAAAGGAAACATTTTGGTTTTATTGGTCCCGACGCTGATTTCATCTCTCCACGACAATTAACGAGTCTCCTTGGGGTTAGGCTAACCACCTGCGTGCGTATGTGCCGAATATCAGAGTAATGGATACTGCAATTGGTGAGAGGGTAAAAAATTCTTTCGTCATGATTCCTACACGGATCTCCTATTATGTCTAGAGTTGTCAAGATATGTCTCTCTTATGTTAAAAAGAACGGCTGGGGTTTATTGTTTTTCAATATTTATTGTTCATTGTTTTCTATTGTGCATTATATGCACAACATCGTGTTATAGGATAGAAAGCGTGTTTTATGGAAGCGGTGGTATCTTCTCGTTTCTCTCTTCGGCAGCTTGACTGAACCTAGCTGCTGCTGGGTTAATGGTCGCGTTTGGGCTTAAGATTCTGTTATAAACCGTCCCTACCTGTATTATGCCTACTTTCCCCCCCTCCCTCTCGTCTGTTTATTTCCCCATCTCTTGTTTCAACTCGAAACATGCCCTGCCTGTTGTTGGTACTGATTTTGGGTATCAAGGGGTATTTAAGAAAAAGTATATGGTGCGGATGATTGTTGTACTTGGCGGGTAGCGTGTATTTTCGTTATTTCTGGGGTGTTAAATTAGGTGGAACTTTTTGTTTGGTGATTCCACAGTTGCTGATTTGGGAATTTGCTCGTCGCTATCACCAACCACTTGTGATATAGTAACATATGGTAACAAAGGTTGTCAGTGCCGAGTTGTCACCATTTTGCTGTAGGGCAAGTAAACCGGGGTATGTAGAAGTAGAAGGCGGAATCACCTCAAACAGGTGGCGCGCGTGTCCCTGGCTGGCACAACAAGATAATAAACGAAAAAGGTGTAATTTCTCCACATGGCTTGATTTCAGCTAAAATACATCATTGATGTAGGTAGATAAAGAAAACATTTCATCCAGCGCATTTTGGGACCCTTAGGTGAATCAAAAAACCCATGTCGTGAAGTCTCCACCCAGCACCATGAAAAACCAAATAAAGCAAAGAAACCCGGATCCCCCCTTTATTTGCTCTTCTTTTCCTTCTTTGGTCCCTTGGTCTTTTCTGTGCCCCGGAACTTCTTCGATCGGTTCTTTCTTTGTTTGCCTGTATTTCAAGTAGATTCCGATTGTCAGCTAAAACCCCAAAGCATATTACCCAAGGACGAAATGACGGTGAATGGAGATATGCCAAAAACGTACGTTGCTGTCTGCTGGCCTTCTCAACCTTCTCAGCAGCTCCAATACGGACGAGACGATAGCGGGGCTCGAATTTCTTCAGGGCTTCGGTCGAGTCGTAGATGAGGGCGAAGCCGGTGGTCTTGCCACCACCATAGTGCGTGCGAAGACCGAATACGGAGACTTGCTCCTTGGTGGACTTGTAGAGTTCTGAGAGTTTCCCACGGAGCTCGTCCTTGGAGATGTTGGCGCGGTTGGGGTGGAGGATGTCACTATTGTGCGCATGATGCCACAAAAACTGATTAGAAAAACCGCTGTGTATCATCACAACAACCAGACACCAGAAGTCATGTATCCATATCCATCGGTAGCATCGAGATCGCGAAACTCTCCAAACCTCTATTCCACATTCCCGCGCAAATGAAAAGAGCAACTTACACAACCATCTGCTTTCTAGCCAAAAGAGGGTTGCGGATGAACTTGCGTGTCCGCAGGGTCACCGGAGCGTCAGCCATGATTGCAGAATTTTCGACAAGGAACCACCGGCAGTTCGAAAAGTCTGCTTCGACGAAGGGGGAGGAGGATGGTTGGCGGCTGGGGTTTGTCGGATGTCGCTGTCGTCGAAAGAATCACGGTGTTTCGATGTATTTTTTCATTTTGCTGGATGTGGGTTCTCGGCTAGGGCCAGCGCATCCAAACGACGCTAGTCTCGATACGGTAGGCGGCTCCCGCCGCTTAAGCCGCATCTAAGTTTTGTCTCCTTGGCCCAACAACAACCACACAACGAGATATCTTCTTGAACCTCACCAACACTACGAGGCACGCAGGGTCGCGACAATAATGATGGTACAGCCACCCATTGATAGTGAAGATGAAATGGATTTGCTGGTGGCTCAGTACCTTCAGCTGCTTGAACCGCAACGCCTCTCTATACCAGCACATAATGTCCTCATAAGACCAGCGGTACAGCAGCTGATCTACCAGAGAATGTTCGATGAAGCTCACGTTTGGCCTATCCCGCCGCTTGGCTATCGTATCCGGGTTCTCAAAATGCTCATATCTAAATTGGAAGAGTCAATTTCTAACCCTGAAGAGGATGTATGACTCCTTTCACTCCGGTCTTCGCTGCCACGGGACCATGGAACTACCATGATTCGCTGCATTTCTTTCACAATTATCATTCCCCCTAACGATATATCATTTTCCAGGAGGTCTCGGATGATCTCATGAGGAGCTATAGCGATCTCATCAGTTACCCACGACTACCCCCCTTTGAAGAAGCCCAGACCTTGTCGTACATTCGTTACGCAGCCCCCCGAGGTCGTAAAGGTCAATCCGTGATCACGTCAGAAAACCGTAACCTTATACTTGCCTCGGGAACCACTGGATTCCGCACATGGGAGGCGGCTTTACACCTTGGCACCTATCTTACAACCCCGGAAGGCAGCTCACTAATCGAGGGGAAGAATGTCGTTGAGCTCGGAAGTGGCACCGGGTTTCTTTCCATGTACTGTTTGAAATGCCTTGGTGCCCGGAGCGTGACGGCTACGGACAGAGACCCTGCATTAATATCTACCATCAAGGACTGTGCAATGCGGAACGACCTTTCATGCAGTAGAATCAGTGCAGATATATGGGAATGGGGCACCCCGTTTCAACCTAACCGGCTCGCCTCATCAGGAGAACCGCACCAATCATTTGATGTGGCACTTGGAGCCGATCTGGTATGCATACAACATTCCTAAGTCAATTTTCAAATCTCGTCGCTGGTGGCTGATGAAGATTGCGACGCATTCACGCTGTGACTTCTATAAATGCGCAGATATATGACCTGGATCTTGTGCCTCTTTTAGCAGCAACGTTACGAGAATTATTCGACAAGCACAGAATTAACGAATTCATCATGTCTGCCACACTTCGAAACCCAGCGACCTTTGATGCTTTTCTTAAACGATGTGGTGCGCGAGGGCTTTCCCTTTTCCCCTCCTACACCTTAATCATTTTTACATCTATCTTGGTGTAACGTTGCTAGAGTGCTAACAGTCCTGTCTTGGCCAGAAGCGAGCGGTTTGGACTGTCGTCGGGTAAATTTTGAATCTCCGCCCCTAGAATCCCAGGATGGGTTTTTCCACAGTACCGATGTTCCTATCCGGACGTACAGGATTTCAAACTCCCTAGTTCCTTGATAATGGCCCCAACATTTTTGAATCTCTACACCGCTATAGTATACGACTCATATACCTTGATTCCTCCCCGCATTTGTGTTCATACTTTCTAGACGCTACCGTCTAACCATGGCCAAGGACGGGGCTCTAAATTAGTCCTTCGTCATACAATCATATTATTTCCATCCATTCTATTTTCTTCTATATTTCCTTGTCACGAAGGGAAGAAAAATTAGGCTATGCCGAGGCGTTTCACAATAACGACCTCTGCGACATACATACACCTAGAACCGATCATCACAAAGCTTACTGGAAGGGGAAGGAAATGATGCAGACATGGGATAAATTAGTCACAGACAACTCAGGGAACAACAGCTTTTTCTCCGCCTACCGAATAGGGCCCACGAGTATGTTTATCTATGGCCTTCACCTCAAGGGCAATGCATATAGACATGCATGCATACATCCTAATATGCAAAACATACCTGCAGATCCACCCGCCCGCAGCCCCTATCTCATGTGGCCAAACAATCCTATTATATCACTCAGTACCGGCCCTACAATTCGTCGTGCTAAACAGCTCCCCTCTTGTTTCAATATTTCATATCACAAGCATCATCTTAATATCGAAAAATGCTGTCCCCGCATAATATGCATAATATGCATATATACATGCCCACACAACCCCATTAGAAGGGCGTCCCACTTCCACTCCGCCACTTCTACTACTTCCTTTTCGATTCGTACAGAGTACAAGTCCGAGCTGTACTCTTGTACTTCGTAATCTTATGCAGAGCATGGACCACATCGCATCATCCACCCTTTTTTGGCCGTTGGGGATGGATGGTGTAGATTTAGACGGGTAACTAGGTGGGCTGGACAGCTGGAAAGCGGGCACGAATCAGGGATGGGACTTTGTACTGAGCCATACGTGTATCTCTATATGCATGTTTAATAACCGCGTCCTCGGGTGGATCTATAGAGACATGAGAAACACCTACAGACGAGACGGTACACGGACGACGCAGTCGGTGAGACAAAACCTGATTTTTCGAAGGACTTGGTTTGACAAATGGACCATTCCCCCCACAACCGATTTCGTCCGCCATTGATGAAATATCTGAAAAGCCTCTAATGTTGTCCAACGAGTGATCGTGAGGCTTCTGCTCTGCTACAATCCAACCCCCGAGAAGCCTGAATCATGTAACCTCCGCATATTATCAGATCGACTAACTCTAGGAACATATTCGGTATCCAAAATACCTATAGGCCATGCACAGCATAACATAGCTACCTAGATAGCTCCCTGTGTCTGCCTGACCGCTCGAACCTAGACATATATTCATGCGAATGTAGGTACCCCCACTCCCGCCCCTACCCCATTACCGCTCTTACTGGCTAGAGCTTTATCCGAAGGCCGGTGTGGTTTATTGCACAGGACATGTCTTAACAAATTCATGAGATTCTTATTCCCGCTGCGATATCTATGTCGAGGAGACCATTGCTGTGGTGGTTGTATATCTAGGAGCTTAGATGCAAGTTTCATAAAAATCCACCCAACTCTACCTAGGGAAAATGCTATTCCAGAAATAAATCGATCGAGTACTGCGCGAGCATTGTAAGCAACAGTATATGTGGACAGGTAATATAGTGTGCACATTCTAGCCTTTCCGAGAACTCATACATACATAGCCTACCTTACCTACCTTAGACAACCGTGATATTTTACATGTAACCTCCATGGGATGTTCCAAGGCTTACATATTTGATACTATCTCCCAATACGGACGATTTAGGGTTTGACTGACTGACGACGCATGCATGCCGGCCTGGTAGTTTTCGTGTGGACATGCATATGCAGGGCATAAAGTACATGCAGATGCGTGTAACAAGTAACAGTGGCAAGAGAAACCAAAATAACAACCCCGGTGTTATGCCATTATGTCATTTTAAAAAATCAAGGTTATACAGGGGGTGGAGAAAGTAGAGGCTTGTATCAAGCATATTTACTATGTGAGAATTTTAAGTGTTGTATAAACAGTGGAGGTTTTGACTGAAGGGGGAGGGGGGGGGACGATTGATAGATTATGTTTATATACAGGCTGTGGAGAAAATGAGAAATTTGAGCTGAAACATGTAGTTAGGTGCTGTGTTATATACATGCGTGAGAATCATGTTGGAGGGGGTTGTACCATGTTGTAGTGACAGCAGAGACGACCAAAACAAGGAGACGAAGAGACGAATGGAAAAGAAAACGAAGGCGCCAGTGTTTCCAATGCATATGAAGAAGCTGCCGTTGTTAATAAAACCGGGATATTCATCCAAAAGGAAAGAAAATCAAAAAAATAAAGGCCGACACGATACATACATAGTAATAGTGCGAGCCAACAAAAGGAAAGTAGGAAATGCAGTTGATATAGTGATGGTTTATACAAAGGAAAATTCCTGATAGTAAGCAGTAGTGCGCTGTGCGGATAGTGCGATGGAACGGACGGGGAGTGAAACGGCTTGTGTATGAGATTAAGCTTTATAGAAGCATGGAATGAGACAACACATCGGAAGAAATAATAAGAAAGAAAGAAATGCACATATTGGGTATCAAACGCAAGTATGAAATGGTAAGAATAGGAAAAGTAAAGGCAAGGGAGAAAAAAATTAAAAAGGGGAATTTCAAACGAAGGGAGATGATCGTATAGCAGCTAAAGTCTAAAGTTAAGGTTACTCAAGTAAGCTTTCCTGGAGTAACTCCTCGTCAATTGCCTTGGGTTGTATAGCCGTAGGTGCCTTTGCTGGTGGACGGAGGCCCGGGATAGGACCTTTTTGATTCACCCCGGCTGGTCTACCCAGTGTTGTTGGTGCAGTTGTTGAAGAGGAAATAGATGAGGCGTATACAGATGCTGCAGCAGAGATGAGTGGAGGCGCTGGCGGCCGAGCCGAGGATGCCAATGACGAACGGCGTGAGGATGTGGGTGAACGCGAGTCCCTCGCGGATGCTATCGGTGTCATACCCCATCTGCCAAGAACCCAACCCCCAACCCGCTTGCTGAAACTGGCTGTCTGACGAGATGTGAAGACATCGTCCGGATGGTGAAGAGGGGATGAGTTGCTAGGTAGGGAACCTGGTGGCGTTGCGGTTGGGGTTGCGTTTGGATCCGCTGCAGCTGCGGCGGCGACTGAGGAGAGCAGGGAGCGTGAGTCGGAGCCTTTATCCCCATTGCTAAGGGATACAGTAGGGACTATGATGTTCGTTCGCGAGATGACGGGCGGCGTGAACGAAACTTCCGTGCCAGCGGACGTAATACGGCTAGGTGTTCTGACAGGGAATGCTGAATACTGACTGAGCATTTGGGATGGGCGGGAGCGAAGTGTATGGATATCCATTCCTGATATGGAGAGGAGGCTGTCATGAGAGGACGCGCGTTTCACTGTGTGATATGGCGAAGAGAGTTCGGGCTCAGGTTCGGGCGGCGGACAAATTGAAAGTTGAGATTGCGTTGGTTCTTCATTGACCGTTTCCTGAGTTGTTGAGTTTTCCACCTCTTCCAGTATGGGAGGTTCGCAATAAGGTATATTCTCATCAGTGGGGAAACCACCGCTTTGTTCTTGGCATTCATCACCTGGAAGAACTGCAGACATATCCTGCAACTCAGCTGGGCCAGATATAGATCGGAAGGGGACATCAAAGGAACCTTTGCGATGACGGTAAGGCCTAGCGCTTGGAGACGCAAAACCAATGCTCTCTGGGCTAGTCGGGCGAGAAGACTCAAAGCCACGGTCCACACGATCGAAAATTGACGAGGCTCTATATGCAGACTGTGGAGAACTAGGCATTGACGATGATAGTGACCCCGCTACTGCGGAACCGGAGACTTGAGTGGACCAATTGCGGCTGCTCAATGGCGGAGGGATAGAGACTGAAGTTTGGGAGAGTATGGTTGACGTCGACGAAGCAGAACCATGTGAACGGTGCGATGATGGTGACATGCGTGAGGAAATGCGAGGAGACTCGAGAAGTGGAGAAGAGATCATGAGTCTCTTTCTCCTCTGGCGACGGTGTATCGGGATATGTACTCTTTCCTTACGCGGGGAGACTGCTGGGGTAGGGGTGTGGTAGTGATGATGGACATGAAACTCCTGGGATGTCACTGGCGGAAATTTCGCATCCAATTCGTCACTAAGCGGAAGTGCTTTCTGTCGCGACAGTGGTTCATTGTGCTCCGGAGACAGTGGTTGATGGAGGAGAACCTGTTCCCGCAGGTTCTGCACCTCCTCATTTGAGTTCTGAAGCATTTCCCTGAGCTCAACAATGCCCATTTGCAGGTTCGCATTATCTTGCAAGATGTCGCGCACAAAATTGCCAACCACTCTTGGCTTATTCTGGCCAAGTGAAGAAGCAGCTGCAGCACCTTTAAGCCGGCCCGCAGCGCTATCTAACTCTCGTTCAACAGCTCTCCTCCGCTCCATGCGCGCAAGTAGCTCCACATGCTTTTCCTGTTCCTCTCTCGACTCTTTTTCTATCCTCTCGAGCTGGTCTTGAAGGTCTCGCAAAGTGCATTCGGCTTGTCTCCATCGTTGGACAGCTGATTTCTCATCCTCTTCGGTGACGATAAGTTTTTCCTGCAATTCCTCTTGTTCCTTCTCCATCGCAGCAATCTGGGACTCGAGCTGGGCTACGCGCGACGCTGAGCTCGACAATCGTTTAACCTGTAGCTGTGTAATCTCGAGGGAATCCGTGAGCGACTTGATCTGCGCATCCGATTCCACGATCAACTTGTTCATTTCCTCCAGCTGTTCCAAGAGTTCGCGGTTTTCTTCGATGATCCGCGCATTCTCGGCTTGGGCCTGGCGCTTGTCCCGCTCGAGATGTTCCATTTCTAATAGTAACCTGCTTCGATCTCCTTCTGCATCTGTCATGTAAGACTCATGGC
This sequence comes from Blastomyces parvus, assembly GCA_002572885.1. Lineage (NCBI taxonomy): Eukaryota > Fungi > Ascomycota > Eurotiomycetes > Onygenales > Ajellomycetaceae > Blastomyces > Blastomyces parvus. Next base: position 35,739 of record PDNC01000023.1, read on the forward strand.
GCTGCAATAATGCCTAGACCCGCGAGACAAAGGGAGAAATAAAAAAAAGTCAGCTAAGTGCCCACCGTGGACAACAAATCGACAGCAAAGCCAAATACATAATAGATATAAGAGATGCAGAGATGAAAAAGAAATGGAAATAGAAATAAAACACCCACCTGACCTAGCTGGGCGGCAGTTTCGACGTCCTTTTCCAGATCCGCCAGCGCAGCATTGTTATGTTGGAGATAGGCGCATTGCGAACTCCCACAACAGCATTTCGGCGGCGTCGAATAATGGAGGCGCGGGGTGGTTCTTAGCGGACCTGCGTCATGCAGTGATGGGGATATGTGGTCCATTAAGAGAGGCTATATGAGCAGTCTAAGCACGCAGACCATTTTTCGGCGCCCCGTATAGCGCTGTCCATGTATAGCTCCAGCTCGGCCACCACGACAAAAAGCTGGCCCGAAAGCGAATGAATGGGATGTTTAGCTTTGAACTGATGAAGGAGAGAGATTGTGTTTCATTAATGAGTGCGATGGAACAGCGGCCGTGGGCTGGCAGGACAGAGTGTGTTTCTGCCTGGCTCTTCTTAAAAAAAAGAGAGAGAAACACAGTGAGTGGGGGAAGCAAAAGTTCCCATGACGCCAGAGCAGGGCTCATTTATGCACTAGTTACAGAGATCGGGCGCCTTTGATTTGCCCAGCCACAGCCATTCTCCTCACAACTCTTCGAGTTTCTTGGTTTTTACCCAGCTGAAATGGAAACAGGCAAATAATGGCTATCAAACACATTGCCTTTGTTCATTAAAATGGCTTATTGTTTGATCCACCTGCGCAAAGACACTCGATTTCTGCCATGTCGACGGGATAGCTGTTCCCCCTCCTATGGTTCCAACTACTCTACCCTTGTTTGCCGGAATATACAATGCCCCGCTGAGGGGTACTTTACTTGGGAATAAAGGGCACATAGTAGTTGATACAACTACATAGAGGTCTTTATCCTCGGCTACCCTGGGTGTGTCCCTTGCCCCCGCCATTTTGCAACACACTTGTATCGCGATCTTAAGAAGAAATAACAGACGGCAAATCTTCTATACAGATCCGTCCCCCGGCATACAGTTGGACTTGGCAGAGCTGCTGAGCCTAAGAAAGCCTGCAAGCGCTGTCCGATCACGGAGACCCGGTTTGCGTTCAGAGTCACGAATTTCCATTTCGAGATCCAGAATATCTGATACATATATCGTATGTATGAGTGAAGACAGTTGGTACTGGGTATATAACGCGTATAGTACAAGTTTATTTTAATAACAGACCCCTTTGACGCCTCCCAAAACCGAGTTCTATCGTTTGTATATATATATATATATCGTACAATGGACGCCGTGTAACAACTTTCGTTCCGTGATCGCAATGGCGCAATGGTTTAGGCTGGAGATTTTCTCAGCCAGCGATATCTCCAAGCATAGGAGCGAAATTTCATTCACTCCTCATACATTTGTCCTTTCCGATCACATTGGCGCCTTTGTTCCACCCGAGACAACGGCTTCGTGCTCGTTTGATGCAGAAAGATATCGAATGGAATCGAAAGCGACCGGGGGTTTGCCTTCCCGCCTTAACAGTTGCTCCAGCGGCGAAGTGGGCAGGAGAATTGGATGATATCAACCGGCTATGTTTGGCTTTGACTGGCACCTACTCCGGCACCACTGTCTATACTCCCCCCATTTCCGCCATCCGATACCGTTTGGAGTTTCCTATATTCCGCCTCCAGCGCCCGCTGCATCTCAAAGTCCGCTTGACGCTCTCGCTTGATCCGCTGGTTTTCAAGATCTCGTTGCACACCGGCATGCATGGCCTAGAGGGTATTCGTAGCAAGTCAGCATTCAGCCGTAAATCAACGGGATATATATATATATATGTATGTATGTATGTAGTTCAATAGACTAAAACCTACAGCCTTGTCAGCTTCCTGCGTCCAGTGGACAAAGTAGACGATGCCGGCTGTCATCAGCGACGTGCCGGCCAAAGTAAGTTTTGACGCCCGCGACATGATTTCCTCCTATGTGTTTCCCTGCGTAATACGGTTGGGATGACTGCTGGTGGTTTTCCTAAATGAAAAAAAGGTCTCCTTCAGATACTCTGCGAAGTTCCCTTTGCCTCAAAATTGAGGTCGTTATTGAGCAAAGTTGCGATGTAATTCCCAAAGATCTTGTCGGACGGATTCCCCGGTGGATTTTGTCCGGAAGCGGTGTCGAGCGGCAGAAGCGGCGACGTGACCTTGCTCCACCTGAGCCCGCATCACCGCATGAGCGAACTAAGCCGCCGGAGCTCATGACAAGGACAGCATCCAACAACATCACGACTACATGCCAACGCAGGCCTCAGCGGATTGTACTTGAAACGAGATCGAAATCATGGTGCGCTTCTTATTGATTCATGTAATCCCTTTCAGAAATCAATCATCTTGCTAACTATTGTTTGCACTTCCAGTCTGCCCAAAACTCCGCAGGCATCCAGACCCTGCTTGATGTATGTCTACCACCGCGTTCACATCCACGGCTTACTCAAATAGAGAACGTGGAGAGCTAACAAACATTTTGTGAGCGAATAGGCCGAGAGAGAGGCGCAGAAAATTGTACAGAATGGTAAGAGCTTCCAAACGAGTGGATTCACACTGCCTTGCCGACCGCATAGCCTCACCCTTCTCCCGGTTCTCGGAAAAACAGATTTCGCTAACTCATTGTATTTCAATATTCCAGCCCGAGAATGTCCGTAGCAAACCCCCCCTTGCAATTACATCCTGCGACACTTACGAGATGTCGCTTCTATAACCCCCTGGACTCTAACTTGATTGTCATGGCTGTGTAGACCGTACGAAGCGCGTAAAGGACGCCCGAGCCGAAGCGCAGAAGGAAATTGAAGAATACCGACAGAAAAAGGAAGAGGAATTCAAAAAGTTTGAGGCTGAGGTGAGGAGACATATATATATATGATATACGTGTAAATAAGAAAGTGACTAGACGGCTAACTGAAACCCGCCATCCCCCTCTTATTTATCTCTTTTAGCACTCGAGCGGGAACATGGTAGCCGAAGAAGAAGCCAACAAAGAAGCTGAAGCCAAAGTCCAGGAGATCAGAGACATCGGCAAGAAGAAGGGCGACCAAGTCGTCGAGGATCTAATCCATGCTGTTACCGATGTTCACCCGCAAATACCGAAGAAGCTCGCGGCGAATGCCTGAGTTGATTTATTGAATAATTAGCGAATTCGAGCGCGGGGTTTGAGTATGCGGCAGCATGAATAGCCACTACGGGATCAGGGCGTAATGATTTTCATTATTATTTATTTTTCGTCATTTATTTGTACTGCTTTCTGCCTTCTGTTTTATTCTTTTTTTCATCTCCCCCTTTTAAATATTCCTCGAGAGGCATACAGCTCGTTTCTTAGAAGTTAGTCCTTCGCTGATTTGTCTATCATACTATATACCATGTTTCTCTACGTGAGGGTGGAATTGAGTTTATCCGCGTTTTGGCATTATCTATCCTGCGAATCTGTGAACACCGAACCTTTGGGCTCTCGCGATTTTCAGACGAATCAGGGTAGCATTGCATGGTTGGTTTGAGGATATGCGCTCTAGAGGTGTATATAAATAACCAAAACAACAAGCTTTTTAGGTGATATCCGATTCTTTTTTTCTCTTTTTCCCTTAACTGACGTAGCCGTCATAAGGGTCTGAGCTGAGAATTCCGAGTATCACCTTGGTTGGATATGAAAGCGGTCTGTTGACGCCCAATTTAATATTATATACGGTAATGTTTGAACTATATATAAACTCGTCCGCCATTCGTTTGTCCAGTTGAACGTTTCATTGTTTTATTACTGGGGGTTTAAATAACCCCAGTTTCTAATTTTGCGGGCATATGTTCCATAGAAGGGATGGATAATATTCAGTTCTAGAGAATATCCAGGACTTAGTGGTGTGTATAGTGGTTATTCATCTGCGGTGGTGCAAATATTTAGCTCGTTGGGGCTTATTTACAGTTGCGTCATTTCCCGAAAGCAGGGACCGGGACGGAAAGATTTACCCCCACAGGTAACTTAGCTAACTTCCATTCTGTGCTCCGGACTTGACAACGCAAATGAATTATTTCTCAGCGCCATAGACGTGCAGAATGAGACATGCGATCCGCAACCCAGTCGTTTGGTGGGTTTGCGAAACAGTTTCGTCGTGTCGTCATTCAAACAATGCTCGGCTGCGCGCAGTACTTCGAGCGCGGCAATTCAGTTCGACTACGTTCGATGCGTCAAACCCCCATCCGCGGGATCTACGCCTCGAGCTCTTGGAACCTTTAATCAAAGACGAATACTCTACAATTCGAGATACATACCGTCAGTAATGCCCTCGCAAAAAGAAGTAGCACCAGAAACGGGGAAGCCATCTTCCTGGAGAAAAGAAAAGATGATGCTTAGCGCGGTTTGCTGATATACTTAGCTATCTTGAACCATCTTCGAGGTGTTGTACTCTATAGTGAAGCCAAAATACCCCATAGTGCTGGCACATGGGCTGTTAGGATTTGATGAGTTGAGGCTGGGAGGAAAATATCTTCCAGGAATCCAGTATTGGCGCGGAATTAAGGAGGCGTTTTCCCTGCAGGGGATCGATGTTATTACGGTTCCTGTTCTGCCGTCAGGGTCCATTGAGCAACGAGCCGAAGCGCTTATGAGGGGAATCGAGGCTCAGATTCAGGGCGAAGAAGTAAATATTATTGCGTGAGTGGAGGCTTTGCGTTTTACATGCATTGCACACAGACAATGTCTGGTGGATACTTACTTGACTTTGCTAACTATCCTCTATTTAGACATAGCATGGTATGTTGAAACTATTTGAAGTTTTCATAAAAATTCACTATTTTTTGGATATGGGCTCACGTTTTTATCCAGGGGTATGCTCTTTCGGGTTATTCATACATATTCTGCACAGGATGGAAACTGTTCTGACGACAGTGGAACCAGGGGCCTGGACTCCCGTTATATGATTAGCAGACTTCGTCCTACGAGCTTCCGCGTTTTGTCCCTGACTACAATCGCCACCCCTCATCGAGGTTGGTCCTGTTGCAAGTTTACCCTGAGTACTAATGCTAACTAGAGAAGGTTCTGCATTTGCGGATTATGTCTTTGGTCAGATCGGAGGTAGGTCATATTCCATTTCGAATGCGAATAACATCTTGTTCATGCACACGGAACACAGAGAAACGAGTCACGGAGATATACAACGCTCTCGCGCGGCTGAAAATCGAATCGGGGGCATTCAATCAACTCACTCGCAAGTACATGCAGGAGGAATTCAACCCGAACACCCCGGACGTTCACGACGTCAGGTGTGTAACCCACCAGCGGGGCCGCTCGCAAAGAAAGGATTGTGATCCGTCGCTGACTCCCAGGGACGACCCAGGTACTTTTCATACGGGGCATCGCTAACCCCAAGTTTGTGGTCTGTGTTTCGCCAGTCTCACCGGATAATCGAGCAGGAAGAAGGCCCGAATGACGGATTGGTTAGCGTCCAAAGTAGCAAGTGGGGAGGTCAAGGGGGCTATAAAGGCACTCTTGTTGGTGTTAGCCATCTTGACTTGATCAACTGGACCAACCGCCTGAAGTGGCTTGTCTCTGAGCTAACAGGAAACACTCGGAAGTGGGTAACTCATTGATTAACCATTTGTGATGTTTCATGTCAAGCATGATCATCCCGCAGGGAAATACTAATGTGCGTTTCTGGGTGCGCCACAGGTTCAATGCACTGGCCCTATATCTGGATATTGCTGGTAAGAGAGCCACCTATCCGCAAGCAGTTTTTGCATGCAGCTGATTCCGTTTGGATCCGGTGAACGTAGATATGCTTGCAAAAGAAGGCCTCTAAGACCTCTGTCCGAGTTACTGGTGGCTGAGTTTTACCCGGCTTCCCGAATCGCTTCGCCCGCCCCTGCCCCTGATACAGAGATCCCTGTATTCTAACGCTTGGCGCAGTTGTTTGTTTTCTAGATCTAGACAAATGTCCATCATAGGTTTGTTTAAACGACAGACAGTGGCTTTTTTGTCTCATATATTTTCTTCTGCTTTCCCTTGAAGATTTATTAGGTGCTCTCAATGTCCGGAATTTCTCGAACTGTTGGGCAAACTGTGCACCCATAGTGACGTGTGGAAGAGGCTGAGGCGGCAAGATGTTACAGGGGGAACAAAGCTCCCAACCAACTGCGTATCGTGGCTCAGGATCTTAGAAGCAGATCACTTGAGGCGTGCACAGGAAGCTGAATGACTGTGATGGTTTTGGCTTGTTTCGGAAGAACACCTTTGATGCGATATGCATATTCGTCATAACTAATGGCTCTGCTGGGCAAGGCTGAAAGCAGATGTTTGGCCTAACCTCTCCGTTAGCTAGCCATTTTTCTGTATATTGCGAGAGGTTACCTATTTAACAATTCAATGAAAATAGGGTGCTACACACACATACAGAGTAAATATCCCCATTTGCGGTGGCATGAGCCGAACTAGCCACAAACCAGCGCCGAACGTTATGCTCGGGCTTGGCACCAACGTCATCCGCCTATTCAGTGAACTACAGTGTATCGCTGGCTAACTATTATAGCGAGTTCCTGATGCCCGCCGCAACACACCGGAACAAACAAAACTTCTCGTTTTTTCATTCTCTAAGTTGTTTCCTGAGAATCACAGATATAATACCAATTTTTATTTTCTTGAGGACGCAGCGTTTGCCTTTAGATTCCCTCCTGGTTTCACTTGCACCTCCCTTCTAATTGTTTGCGTAATACTTGCTTTTTCGCCTCACAGCATCCGCCCCGCGGTTAGCTCTGCGCATGAATCCCACTCGAAATAAGCCAATTATTCGCCATGTCTGTTCGAATCCATCTGGATAGGCCGCATGCTTATTTTACGAATCTTGATTACATCACAGGAAAAGTCATCCTTGCGCTATCCTCCGATACTCCCGTAGCAAGCATCGTCGTCAAGCTCGAGGGCGAGAGCAGCACCCGGCTTGCCGCTCCGAAATACCCCAATAGTGACCGCAATGAGAAGAAGAGGACGGAGGTGGAATCCCACAAGGTATGCGCCTGTCGATAAGAGCGAATTTCTACTTTGAGGTTGGAGCGTTCACACTAATTGCCCGCACCGTCTCAAACTTGCAGCTTCTGTACAAATTCCATACCTTATTTCCGGCTGAAGATGCTTCTGAACTCGTCGGAAGTAACGTACACTATACCCTTCCGCCCGGCCATCATGAATATCCCTTTAGTTTCAAAGTGAGTTGAACGAATGCATTGGAGTTTGGAGAGAACCGCGACTAATCGCTTCTGCGCCTTGGCCCTCTATAGTTTCCCTTCAATAATGACTGCACCGAGCATATGAAGACAAATCTCAACGTGGGCGCGATAAGGCTAGAGGTTGCCCGCGATATGAATAGACACGTCCGTAGGGCGCTTCCACCGTCGCTGACGGGATTTCCGGGCGAGGCTGAAATCAGATATTACGTGAAGGCGACGGTTGCGCGGCCACAGTTTTACAAGGAAAATTATAGAGGGGTATGTATGATTCGGGATATACGTTTGGCTTATTCAACGTTGATGCTGATAGAGCCTCGATCTAGTTTGCGGATTTCAAATTCCTGCCCATCGAGCCTCCAAAGGCAACAGAAACCGGCGCCGAATCTTATGCCAGACGTCAGCAACAATTTTCGAAAGTCAGCAGTATACCTGGAAAGAAGGGTCTTTTCCGAAAAACTAGCCCTCCACCTTTGATCGATTTCGAGGGAGAACCTCCCAAATTTTCCGTAGATGCCAGACTACCTAGCCCTGCAATCATCACTTGCAACGAACCCCTTCCATTACGAATTCTAGTAAAAAAGCTTAACGACAGCTCCGACACGATTTTCTTGCAGATGATCCAGGTCGAATTAATCGCATATACACACATCCGCGCCCACGATCTTGCCAGAACTGAGAGTGGGAGCTGGGTGATTGTAAGTCAAAGTAATATGAACATCCCACTTGGGGATGGAAGCGCTCCCGCTGGGAAGGAGTGGAAAGTTGATTCCAGCATGTGGGATCGTACCCCATTGCCAAGCTCTGTGGCGCCGTCATTCGATACCTGCAATATATCGCGGACGTACGCTTTGGATATACGAGTTGGATTAAGACATGGCTCTCCTACTATGATAAAGGTGCGTTACTCACGGTTTCTTGATATCCAATCTCCAATGTTCCTCGATGCATTTCATACACATGGCTGGGTCTTTAATCTGGCTGGAATTTCATAATGGAGCACCCAAGTAACAGATACATATTTTCACGTTCTAGCCCGAACTTATCGTTCTTCCCCTCCGGATGCCCGTTCAAGTATACTCTGGAATCGCTCCTCCCCAGGCTCTCTTAGACGCCGTCCGGCGGTCTCCTAGTAAGGTCAGCAAGGTATCTGAGGTTCCGCCTCCGCAACCTCCTAGGCCTGAGGTTGCCCCGACCATCGCTCCAGTGCAGACCGAGTACGATGATGCTCCTCCAAGCTATGAGGACGCCATGGCAGATGCTCTTGGGCCAGTGGATGGTCCGCGGCGCGAGTATAACCCCCCAGACCCAGGATCATGGTCAGGGGCTGATGATAAGGGTTCAGCAAATGATAACAAAGATAACGAGCGGCTTTTCCCCAATAGCCTCCCGCACAATGCATCAACGGAGTCCTTCTTTGATAACTATTATGCAAATGTAGCGCCTCTGGATGGACAAACTGCCAACCAGCATTTCGCCCACCAGCCGCTGCAATCGACATCGATTGGACAAATTCAACAAACCCAACTTGTCGAGGAGACTCCAAACCCATCACCACAGACACCACAGACACCACAGGCACCACAGTCACCACAGTCACCACAGGCACCGCAGGCACCACAGGCACCGCTGGCACAACAAACACGCCAGGAGCCACCGCCTCGAAGACCAATAATGCCCTTTATGGGAGTTCCCGCTAGGAAACCCGTACCGGGGTCTGAAAACAAGACTGATGCGTGAAGGCTGGAATTCCACTGGAAAATACATGAGCCCTTCCCAAGGGGGATCTAATAAAGCTCACCGTGTCACATGTGTATGCGAGAGATGGACAAGATGGTACTCTTAGTATGCCGTCAGCTGCTATTTCCCTTAAATAGCTTGTTCCCACTCATTCCAACTGTCTTTTATATTCTTTTTTTTTTGTGCATATAAATTTTGGATAACGAGGTCTTACGAAAGCGAGGGCTCATGGGCTCCGATAACGAAAGCGTCTGTTTCTTTTTGGGATTTTTCCCCTTTTTCTTATTCTTTTTTGCCATTGCTGTTGTGCATTGGGCATGGGATAAATTTTCTGATCAGAGAAAAAAGACATTGATCAGGGCAATTATAAATTCTTTGCATGATGGATATCAATAGGGATCACATATATAAAAATTAAACAATGGTTCGAACTTTCAAAACAGTCTGCGATAGATGCTTGAAGTGGTTTGTGACTGTTGGCGCTAGACCAATATAGGCAAGTTTTGAGATCGACCGCGGCCCAGGGGCAGAATATTAAATTTGAATCCATCCGTCACTCCAACGCCTTGCAGAACGCCAAAGACACTGCGAACCAGCTGAAACTTTTACTATCCATCAGAGGCAACGGAATATGGCACTGGTGCGACTGGCACTAATCAGCATATTGTTTTAATATCACTACTACTGTTCTTCATTATATTTTCCGAAGCTCCGGGCTGGAGCTGAGTTTACCAGCTCACTCAATAATCAGCGGCCATCAAAGCTCCCATACCGTCTATCTAAGTGGTCTAACAATGACATACACATGCGGGATCTAGGTGACGGCAGACTTCGCTGAAGCTAGCGACGAAAAGAGCAGTAAGGAGCTCAATCACGTCCATATCGTTACTCTCGCCCCTCCTATCTTCCTCCCTCCTAAACGTCATACACTCAGCGCCATGCGTCTCCACCTTGTCATACAGCGACATGGCCTTCCTACCACCCGTGTCCTCTGGACAACCTCCTCGCCCAGCTCTGCCTCCACCCAAGCCAATTCTGCTGTTTCATCCTTCGCCACCGTATCATCCTGTACAATCACGTCAACACGAGCTCCAAATGTTGGCTTTGGAGCCGGCGCTGCAGCAGCTGCCTCGGGGAGTGGGGGGTTGACAATCGCACAGTTGTTGGAAGATGTGAATGAGGTTATTCCACTTGAGACGCATGTTGAGGAGGATATTGGGAGTGGTGGTGGCATTGGTGGTGGTGCGGGGCAATGGGGACTGGAGGATTATGCGGTGGAAGTTATGGGGTTTGAGTGTTTACATTTTATGGAGGTGGATGGGTTGTTAAGGGATGGGGATGAGGTTGTGTATGTTCATCCTTTTTGGGGCCCCTTTGTCTATATTTTAGTTTATGGTATATTGTCTTATGATTTTATTTGGCTTGCAAATTTGCTAACTTTGGCCTCTCTTTTTTCTCTGCGGGATCTAGAATACGCGCATTACAAGTTGGCGATCTCATGGCCAGGAGACTTACGGGCCGGCATCAGATCACTATTGATGGGAAACATTTGATTGATGGTGTTCCGTTCGGGAAACCTTATATTCAAAAAGCAGTGTCATCAAGGCCACCTATTACAATTCCACCCCGAAAGAAGAGGCGATTGAATTTTGGCGGATGGCGGGTTGACGACGCTCGTGCCGGAGATTTTAATTTTGAAGACGAAGATGATGAAGAGAATGACCCAGACTGGAAAGAAGACGTTGATGGAACTGGGAAAGAGCTTGTTCTTAGGGCCGGGAATGAAGACGAAGACGACGACGATGAAGACGATGACGATTATGAATATCAAACCGAGAGCGATGAATCCGCTGTTACCCCGTCTGAGGAAGCCATAAGCTTCCACGAGAAACGGACCAAGGAACAACCTAGAACAAAAGGGCCCGGTTCATTAGCCCCTACACCCGACTTGAAAACGCGAGCTACGAGGGAACAGAAGGGAAAAGCACAAACTGATTTAAGCGTTGGAGAGCGCGAAATTCACGGGATCTTGCATCAGAAGGCACAGATATCCTCCACAGCTTTACCCAAGCGCAATATCAACGTAAGCTTCGAGGATCAACGGGACTCTGATTCCGACGGGTTAACATCCTCTGATGCGGAATCAGTGAGCGACAGTGACTCTGGCTCTAGCGCGGAAGACTCGAGCGACGAGGATGAAACAAGCTCCGTATCTTCTAGTGGTTCCAGCTCGAGTGAAGCATCTTCGGAAGCATCATCAGGTTCTAGTGGTAGTTCATCAGTTTCAGAATCAAAAGATATCGATGTTTCTATTGCCAGTGCCAAACAACAAGCGACAACATCTTTAACGGAAAATGGCCAGCAGTCTGCTGTCACTGCCCCACAGCCAATTGTCCATCCTCCCGGTACCGGCTCTCGACGAACGAAAAATACCAACAGGAGAAACAAGTTACGAAGAAGACTTGAGAAGCTGAAGGAGCTCGGAATCCTTCACAAAGACGCTAATTTCGGCGATCTACGCAAATGGTGCGAGGCTAACCCTGGCCCGTTTCCGGATATGCCAGGCGAAGAGATCCCAGAAACTCAGGCGAAAGCCAACGATGAGCAGGCGGAGTTTGAAAGGAAGCGTGCACAGCTGCTGCGTGATATTGCGAAAGGGGGGGTTGATGTGACTCCCCAGCCTACCAAGAACGCTAATAAATTGAGTCCTCCCGAGTCGATGTCAACCACACCAATCAATGGAGCCAATGGTACTTTCGGGGCAGCTGCAGAATCATCTACGAGACAGTCAAAACTAGATGTTCCTAGCTCGCGGCGCCTTGTATTTGGCTCTCTAGGTTTGAAGCCCCCAAAGACGAAGGAGGATGAGGAGGCACTCCGAGAGACGTTCAATAATAAAGTCCGTCAACCAAAACCACAATCAAAACTCTCCTCAGTTGAAGACATTCATAAACCTACGGATGCGAAGATCGATTCAATTGAAAACTGGGAAAATCGACTCATTCTTCAAGCTACAGAATGTATTTACGAGGATGTAGAGTTGTCTACGCCGCCTTTCCCTTTCGTGCAACGCTGGGATAAGGACGCGCAAGCGAAAATCCGCGAACTCAAAGGATCTCAACAAGTCAGTGGCAGGAAGCGGAAGCGGAAATCTCGAAATCGTCAAGAAGACGACTATTATGATCAAGAGTGGTACAATGGAGAAGCGAGCTTTTCAAATGAAAATCACCTCGATTATGGGAATGATGGGGCTGACGAGCATTACAACTCAGTTCTGTCTCTTAAGGGGGCCGGCCATGATGCGACTAGTGCAGACGCGATTTCGCCAGATAAGGGTGCGCCTACGGATGACCTCCCAAGCTTACCGGACGATATGTCTATTTTGAAAGATGCACGGGACGTTGATATGAAGCCTGGAACGATCATCGCTTTTAAGCAGCTGGACATGTCTAAAGCTACAAATTGGCAACCGCTAGTGTCTGAATATCGTACTGCCGTTATCGAAGGTATTGCTGATGGGGCTTTGACACTCCGGCTTGCGCGGCGCTACAGAGAGCAAACTAGAGAAGACTGTGGCTATGACGATGATGGAACGACGCGATATACCATGTTTGAGATGCCTGGCTATGATGAATGGAAAGGAGAAGATGACGGATTTCGGGAAATGGAATTTGGAGAGCTCATAGAACCAAAATTGCTCTCTGCCGAACCTACTAGTGGTTCAGTAGAGGTGGTGGATGAGACACAAAACCACCTGTCGGTATAAATTATTCTTTTCTGTTGATGGCCCCGTCAGCTTACCCGATACCTGAGCCAGTCCTATTGAACTTCGTCCCCCGATTCCCGAAGTCACCACTGTTTCGTCGCCGACACGACACGAAATTTCGACAATGATTCGAGAGGCCAGGTTTAGGTCAGGGTTCGATTCGGATTTTCTTCCTCCGGAAGAGCTATTGTTCAATGTCCAAGACTCGAGGACTTGCAATGACGCGACCATCGAAAACAAAAAGGCCAATGAATGTGCTAGTCCGACCGTTCAATCTCCTACCTTTGCCGGCTTTGTCTCGAGCCCACCTCCTAACCCCATAACGCATTTTCGCAAAGATAACTCCCCCGAACCCACCCTTTCAGCAAACCGCTCGCCACAGGATACACATGAAAAGCAAATCGTCACGGAAGTGCCGAGCTCCCTTGCTTGGGTACAAGATGCTACATTAGATCCCTCTTCCCACAAGTCTAGCTCCGACCATCAGAACTCGTCAGCAAGAGCTGGCCATCAGCTCCAGTATCTCGAACCCGATGATACATCGGCGAAGGATTCTGTGGCTTCTAAGAAAGACCCAGCAACTACCCCACAGGTTGAACTGCCTATTGAGGAGACGTGTATCTTAGACCCTGGAACAGAGCCAATGGATGACGCTGCAATGGATGATTGTGCGCATCATATTCAGCCGATGCCCCTTGGCTCCGAGGCCATTTACAACTCCTCGCCGCCATCATTTCAGATGGATCAGGCAACTATGGATCAAGATGACTCTCAACTTTCCTTCCTCCCTTCCGCTGTCGAAGATAGCCAGCCAGCTGAACACCGGCCTGGCTCAAGTGGATCCGTAATCCCCAATCCCTTCTACGAGCCTGATAGCAGCTTTCCGAGTGTATCACCGCCCATGGAACGATTCGTTTCCACAGCTCCACCCCGCACAACAACGGCTGTGGAAAATTCGCCTCCCACATCTGTAACTCGAAGAAGCAAGCGAAAAATCCTCTCATCTCCGCGCCAGGTATCTTCTTCGCCCCGCCGGAAACCCCAGCGCTATGACGACAGGTTGGATCTTCCAGCCATAGCCGAGGCTAGCAAGGGGTCAACGCAGAACTCTGGATATGCTCCCAATCAAGATATGTCACAAATGAGCACTAGTTCTATTGTGGATTTAACCATATCTAGCGAGCCCGAGTCGCCTGGAAATTCCGACGGCGATTTTGGCGCATCTCACGGACTTCCGCAGGGTCCTGGATGGGTTAAAAAACGTAGGGGCCGACCACGCAAGGGAGAAGCATCTTCTGCTCGGACGCAGAGGAGAGGTTTGCGGAAGCGGAGTGTGATATAGCTGTTATTTCTTCAATACTAGGGTTATAATTCCGAGTCTTAGCGGAAGAGCGCAGAAGGATGGGGCTTGGAGTGAGTCCTCATATGTAACGTGTATGTGTATATTATTAGCTGTTATAAGAAAATAATTTTAATTCGCACGCCCAACTGCGTAACTTACTCGATGGCACCGTTCACTTCCCCTTCTCTCTGTTTATATACGTTTTCCATGCCTATAGAAGTAAATTTTAGCACTAAGAACCTTGGGAAACATCACTTGGCCCAACCCTGGTTAGATATCCCGCCCATGACATCACCGCACGCCAATTGGCCTATATTGGCCTATGGGGACGCATCATTGGATTCATTAACAATCCCACTGCCAAATTCCAGCGCAACATGGCCTGGGAACCTTGGAACGGTGAGCCCTGGAACTGTCGACGGCCTGGAATTCATAGTCCTGCTGAGACTGATATCAAGAATAAAACAAACTTCATATATTCAAGAGAACCAATTTGACCCATGCCTTACTGTGCCTCAAGACTCCGCAGGCGTCATTCTATAGCATGCCACTCGCTCCATCCTCCCCCTGTAGCTCTATCATCTATCGCAGTACAGTCCACCCTCGACTGTATAAATCTGCTCCAATTATCGTCGCATCTGTCTTGACCAGGTATCGTGCATGTAACCCGGCGCTGGGCACGTCATCTATCCTTGCATCCCATCGCCCGCAAAAAGCTGCCAACGTCCCCCGCATCCAGCACGTCCATACATCTCCTATCACCCATTCCAATAAGAACAACATCACCAGCAACAAAAGGAGAAACGGCAACATCCATTTAATTACAACGCGTATAAGCCACTTCTCAACCTCACGACGGGCACCTTCTTCAACGCCAGAGATGTCGTCAACATCTACTTTCAAAATCAAGGACCTGACTTCGCTCGACCTCCCCGCTGACAAGATCGAAGTAGAAGTCGAGGGCATCGAGAAGGGGAAACTCTTGCTCTTAAAACATGGCGACCAGGTCCATGCGCTTACTGCCAATTGTACGCATTATGGCGCGCCGCTGGTAAAGGGCGTCTTGACTCCTGATGCGAGGCTGACTTGCCCATGGCATGGTGGTATGTATATATCCCTTTAGTTGAGGTTATTTTTTCTTCTTGCAGTATTCTCCCGTCTATATTTCTTGTTTTATCCTTTGGCTTGTGTATATTTAATTGCAATTGAAGAGATATACAAAGTTGATTTTCGCTAATTGGTATCGTATCATATATTGATATGCGCTAGCTTGCTATAATGTTACAACTGGAGACGTGGAAGATGCGCCAGCTCTAAATGCGCTGCATAAATATGAGGTGTTCGAGAAGGATGGCGGCGTCTACGTCAAGGCCGACGCGGACACCTTCAAACAAAATGGCAGGCTGCCCGTTAATTCTTGCAGCGTTGCCCAGCATGATCAGAAGGTTGTGATCATCGGAGGGTAGGTCTGGAGACTTTCCCCTTCTCTATACTGAACGTCCGCTAATGCTATTCTCTCCCCATCCAGCGGAAGCGGAACAATTGGAGCAGTAGAAGTGCTCCGCGAACACGGTTTCAACGGCCAAATCACAATAGTTTCCAAGGAGCCCAACCTCCCCCTCGACAGAACAAAGCTCTCCAAAGCCCTGATACCAGACCCGGAGAAACTCCTCCTCAGGAAGAAAGAATGGTACTCCGCGGTCTCCATATCTGTGCTCTCGGACGAGGTCACCTCTGTGGATTTCACAAACAGGACCGTAGCGACCAAATCCGGCAAATCAATTCCATATACAAAACTAATCCTCGCTACTGGCGGGACCCCGCGCCGCTTGCCACTCCCCGGCTTCAAAGAACTGGGGAACATCTTCGTCCTCCGCACCGTGGAAGATGTGCAAGCCATCCTAGCTGCCGTAGGGCCTACTAAGCAGAAAGAAATCATCATAATCGGCAGCTCCTTCATTGGCATGGAAGTAGGCAACGCCCTCTCAAAGGAGAACAACGTGAAAATCGTCGGCATGGAATCCGCCCCGCTCGAGCGCATCATGGGCGCAAAAGTAGGACGCGTCTTCCAAACTAACTTGGAGAAAAACGGCGTGAAGTTCTACATGTCCGCCTCCGTCGACAAAGCGACCGCGTCTGACGCGGATCCTTCAAAGGTGGCCGCCGTTTACCTCAAGGACGGCACCGCTCTGCCCGCCGATCTCGTCATCCTGGGCGTCGGCGTCAGCCCGGCCACAGAATTCCTCCGCGATAACCCCAGCGTTACCCTCGAAAGGGACGGGTCCCTCAAGACAGACGAGTACTTTGCCGTCGAGTGCCTAAAGGGCCCCGGCAACACTAGCGACGTCTACGCCGTCGGCGACATCGCCACGTACCCCTACCACGGACCCGGGGCAGGCCAAGGCGGCCATACGCATGTGCGCATCGAGCACTGGGACGTAGCACAAAACTCAGGGCGAAGCGTCGGACGCACCATCGCCCACGCATTCTCGAGCAACAGTTCCGTGCCGCTCAAGGCGAAATCGTTCATTCCGATCTTCTGGTCGGCGCTGGGCGGCCAACTGCGCTACTGTGGCAATACGATGAATGGGTTTGACGATTTGGTTATTCAGGGGGACACGGAGGCGGGGAAGTTTGTGGCGTATTATGTGCTGGGTGAAACGGTGGTGGCGGTTGCGAGTATAGGGATGGATCCAATTGTTATGAAGTGTGCGGAGCTGATGAAGAGTGGGAAGATGGTGGGGAAGAAGGAGGTGAATGAGGGGGTGGATGTGTTGAAGGTGAATTTGGCATAAAGGAGGTGCATGTGTATGTGACTTTGAGACGTAATATTTTTTTTGTCGGGAAGGGGGTTTCAATGATCAGGAATTAATGGATGGCGTGGGATTAGGTCGGGGTCTCGAGGGAGTAGGCGATGATGGTGATGCCACTCCCTTCTCCGATGCTCCTTTTTGTTGTCGTGAATTTAAGTGAAATATCACTGACCACAAACTAGGGGGAAAAAAGTCCATAACCAGATCTTCATACATGGAAATGCTTTCTATGATCTTTAATCCTTGCCAAAGAAGTAATCGTCCAAACTCGTGCAAAAAGAGACAGATATGAAGAGTAGCGCAAAAGCCAGTAAAAAGCCCAGGACAAAACATGGGATGAATACCTCCCGGCATATACACGAGACCACATAACAATGAGACCACGAAGATGGAAAGAGTGGAAAATCAATGTCTTTCACATGTGCTTCTATGTATTAAAGAAAGAAAAAAAAGTATGAAGTAGTATATACCAAACCCAATCAATCATCTAGCGAAATCTCAAAATCCCGTCTCCCGCCTCCCCCTCAAACTGTGTGCTTACGACTCATGAGGTCGTCTTCTTGACCTTCTTCTTTTTCTTCTTCTCCTTGTCCTTCCCCTGTTTCCCCGGCAGGGGCACGGGCAACTCCGCCTCCGGTTCCACTTCCATTACATCATCATCATCATCATCATTAGTAGTGGTAGTAGTAGTACTCGAGATCCCCAACCCACCCGACATCATCGCCTGCGGAGGTACTTCATGGCCGCCCCTCCCCGCTCCCACTGCCGCCGATGATGACGATGACAATGGAGCAAACCCAGCCCTTCTCCTCCCCTCTTCTACCAACTTCGCCTCCTCCTCAGGACTTAGCATCGTCCCTTCAATACTCAGAAAGCCCTTATCATGCTCCGCGCCGGGAATGACATCCACATCCCTGACGTGAAACCGGACCATCCCGCGCACCCGTCTCCCCGAGCGCGTCCGGAAGTAGCCGGCGGCGGCATCCTCGAAGGCTTCAAACGGTGGCTCCACGCCTTCATGGCTCTGATGCTGGGTGCCCATGTCAAGCATTGCAGAGGAAGTCGCAGGCAGCGGGCGGAAATTCTCCTTGTCAGAGTCGAAATCTGAATCCTTATCCTCATTGTCATCGTCGTCGTCGTCGTCCGTGCCGCTGGATTTTTTAGACGTAGCTGTTGTTTCCAGAGTTGACGTAGTCGACTCCTCTCCCGGCCCCACCCACTCCCAGTCAGCGGGTAGCCGGCGCCGCTCAATGCCCACGGAGAAGAGATTGTACACCACGGCGCCCAGGAAGCCGTCGGATTGCACGTTTATCCATCCCTCAAGCGGCTGGCCGCGCTCTGGACGGAATATTAGGAACGTAGCTGTCAGGTAGACATAGAGAACACCGTATTCGCCCGCGCTCACGGCGAGGGTTAAGGGTTGTGGGTTGAGGTCTTCGTCTGGGTTGTGGGTGGCTGGTGGGGAGGTTGGGGAGGGGGCGCTCGAAGATATGGAGGCGTTGGAGTAGGCGAGCACGATGCCGCGGAGAGGTGGGTAGTAGGTGAGCAGGAGGGGGGAGAGGTGCTCGGCTTGTAGGGAGGAGAGGGCGTGGGTTGGGGAGATGGAGATTGGGGAGAGAGGGACGTAAAGGGTTGCGGTTATGAGGTGGAAGGGGGACGATTCCGTGGAGTCTGCGGATGTGGATTCCAATTGCGAAGCGGAGGCTTTCGAGAGAGGTTTTCTGGAGGTTGTTGGGGATTGGGATTGCGGTTTGGAAGGCTGTTCTTCTTGCTCCTCCTGGTCGGCGTTCAAGGCGGTTTCATGGGATTGGAGTGCATGCTTTTTAGATTTTTTGGATCGCGAATTGGGGGTATCTGGCAGCGCTTGCGCAGATGGTTCGAGATCCTCATGATCCTCATGATCCTTGTGCTTCTTGTGTTTCTTCTCCTTCTTCTCCTTCTTCTCCTTTTTCTTCGCCTTTGGTGAAAGCTCTTCTACATCTGGCTGTGCGGTGGTGGTGCTCAGTTCATGCTTGCGCTTTTTGACCGAGTGCCCGTCCTTTTCTTTATTTTTGCGCTTTCTTTCTGGTGAAAGGGGGGCGGGGTCAATGTCCATTGCGTCCAGTGACATGGCGCACGCAGGTATTCCGCCCGTCGTTGAGGCTGCACTGCCTTGTGTGCGTAGATAAATTTGGTGTTGGTGATATGAAAAAAAACATCACTTTCGGTGGTGACTTTTTTCCCGGCTGAAATCACGGGGTTGGCGCCAAGACATCCAACCAGGCGCTGGACAGATAACACAAACACGCAGATGGAGATGTCATTGATCAGTGATATCTCTGTGTTGTTTTAGGCTTGCGCAAGACTGTCTTTCTTTTTCTCAGAGGTGCCGGCACTGCTGAGGAGAGATGTATATCATAGATTAATCAATCCCTTCTTAACACTACTTCATTCTTTTTGAAACATCTCCCTTGGATCGCTTCTTTCATTGTTAGTGGACCTTGGATTCTCCATACCCTCCGCAACAGTAAACATGGCCGGCAACGCCCTCTCCACCGTTCTCTCCTACGCCGGCTGGGCTTTTCTCCCAAGAGTGAGTTTCTTTCTCCTTCCATAGACATACATAAATACAAATTCCTCTCTAACAAATAGCCAAAAATCAGTACGCAACTTCCTTCCTCCAAAACCTCTACTACCGCATAACCATTCGCGCCGGCGACCCTCACCCATCCCCCTCCAGCCCGCGATACGCCCGCCATTACCGCAGAATCTACAACGTCGTCGTAACCTCCTACCTCCTCTACACGCTTTACGAAACCTACCACAAGCTCCGCGCCGAGGGCGACTTCTACCAACTACTCGGCGTGCTCCCGACAGACAATGACCGCACCATCAAATCACGCTTCCGGCGGCTAGCGGCGTTGCACCACCCGGACAAGCGCCAGAGCCAGCAGTATATCCTCGCCAGTGACGGGGGCGGGTATGAGTCGCCCGATGCGCTATTTTTGCGTCTGCGGCTGGCGCAGGACACGTTGCTGGATCCCGTGCGGCGGTTTGCGTACGATCGGTTTGGGCAGGAGGTGGTGGAGGGGAGCAAGGCGAAGACGATGGGCGAGTTTTTGTTTGTGGGGTTGCGCGCGTTGTTGCCGCAGTATCTGGGCGGGTTTATCATGATGGTGCTGATGAATCTTTTCTGGTTCTCGGGCTGGGGACGTTATGTGCGTTTGTTCTTACCCCCGTTCTCCGAGCTATTTTCTCATATAATTTTACATATATGACATATATGTACATGGACATGTAGCTACCCACACACTAACAACCCATCCAGTGGCGCTTCTACACCTTTTTCGCCCTCCTCACCCTCGAACTCGCGTTGCTCACCCACGAAAACGGCACATTCATGCCCGCCTCCTATATCCCCAGCTGGCTCTCCACCCTCCTCGATCTAGACACCTTCTACCTCCTCCCCTTCCAAACCCTCGCCCTGGCCCGCAACGCCTCCGTGACCCTCAACATCTTCATCTCCCAACTGACACCGCCAGACTCCTCATCGTCAAGCACAGCAGCCAGCAGCAACGGCGGGCTGACGGCGCAAACGCAGACGCAGCTGACGCAGCTGATGCATCTTGCGCGGGCGACGGAGGCGGAGGCGACGCAGCTGTTGCAGCTGGGGCTGGCGCCTTTCAGGGGGGATACGGAGAGTGTTGGGAAGTTGCGGCGGGGGATGAAGGAAGGGTTGGTGCTGGGGTCTGTGAGAGATGCGCCGGAGGTGAAGGAGGCGGTGAGGGTGGTTATGGAGAGGAGGGGTGGGGCTGGGGTGGGTATTTGAGGGGTGGTTTTCTTTCTCTCTTTTCTTGCTATTCTTTTTGATTCTGTTGAGTTGCTCTGCGTTACTTTTGCTTTTCTATGGGATGGCGTTTGGGGTGTTACTTTTTCGACGGTGTGTATGTGATGTTATGTTTTTGCCATGTTGCATCGATAGAGTATTTTATTCAGCTTCTTCCTCGTTCTAATTCCTGCTTGCAACTGGTTCCTTTCTTTTTCTCTTTGCTGTAGCTGGTACGGGCATGTCCATTTAGAGTAGCTAGAATTGGCGATAGACATTGCATCATCCTCATCCTCAGACCCCGAGATTTCCTTCTCCGCTCCTCCTAAATATACACCTAATGGCCCTATTAATTCCCAGCAGACGTAGGATATGATCCGCGAATGAAGACTCTGCAACAAATACACCGAGGTCATATATATTCGTATATCCCTCCCTAGTACCTCCTTGGAATCGCTAGGGAGGACATTACGGCCAAACTTGGAGGTTTTTATGTTGATATTTCTCTTCCCCTCCGGTCCTTGGGACGGGTATAGATGGTGCGAGCTGGTGCTATGGAGTCTGTTCCTTAGAATCCAGGAATTTCGGGCCAACGAAACCTGAAATGCAAGAAAGAAAGCCAGGACCAGGAAAAGGGGCTGCTGCTTAGTCACCACTCTAAGAGTTGGGTGGGTGTAAGGCTGCTGTATACGAGACGCCACAGCCAGCTGCTTGGGCGTGCTTGGGGGGTACCCAGGGCGTAACAGGACGGTAACTTACGGGGTTCTCTGGAACGACTGGTCTTGGCGCTCCCCACCGCGCAGTCTCCTGCGTGTTTCCTGTGTGTGTGCGACTCCTTTCTGTGTGTCTGGTCTGGTGTCTGTCTGTTGTCTGGTCTCTGGCTGCGCTTCCCGCCGCTTCCACCTCCCACGCAGTAATAATACTGCTAATCACCGCAACCTCATCATGACCGACAATGAAACTCTCAGCCCGCGCCTGGCTGCCGTCCCGCGCCCACCGCTTCCTTTTAATCTTCCCCTTCGCCCTGGCTTTTTCTTCCCTTCACCACCACCACCACCACGACTACCACCACCACGACTACCACCACAGCTACCACGGCTAGATATCGCCATCACCACCGAACGCGAAACCTTCACCCTCACACCTACGCGCTAACATCCCCGAGATAAGCTGGCCACCCAGTTTATCCAGTCGACTCAACCTTCCCCCTCGTCGCTACAAGACATACACCACTACAGTACATCTAGACAACCTCCCTTGGCCGGAAGAGAATTACATGGGAATTGCACCGCCCGGCAAACCTTCTTTTTTTTCAGTTTAATTTTTTTCTCTTTGGAATTAATTCCAAGGCAAACAAAAACCTCACCCATCCACCGTTGCGTGAAGAATTTTGCCGTCCCGAGAAAGTGGTTGTAGCCATCTACCTGCAACCACGGAAGAAGGGAGAAAAATAATTGCTACAATTATTCCACACACACCCACCAGGCCCGGCTTCATAGACATGCCGTCCTCCACCAGGACTCCCTCCGCCTCCTCCTCCGCATCCGGCGGTAGATCATCATCCAAACCCTCCTCCGCAAAAATGACAAACCCGCTCGTCCTCAAGCTCTCCTCCTCCCTCCTCTCGCGCTTCCCCGGCCCCATCTCAAC
Source organism: Blastomyces parvus (assembly GCA_002572885.1). Lineage (NCBI taxonomy): Eukaryota > Fungi > Ascomycota > Eurotiomycetes > Onygenales > Ajellomycetaceae > Blastomyces > Blastomyces parvus. The sequence goes on from PDNC01000023.1 coordinate 58,163, forward strand.
TCCGGAGGAGCAGCCGTCCGCAGAAGACAACAAGACCAAACCCAAAGCTTCCTCCTCGCCTTCATCGCCGTCCGCCTCTCAGTCCTCAACCCCCGCCTCCGCAGCGGCCGCAATTACTCCCGCTGTTGCTGCACCCGCCTCCTCTGCCGACAATGCTTCAGACGCAGCTTCCACTCCCGCCGCAGCTCAACCAGAGGTCCAGAGACGGAGGGGTGTTCCAGGCCCGAAACCTGGGAGCAAAAGAGGTCTAGGACAGGGTGTTGACCCCAATACCACACCGAAACCGAGGGGGAAGCCTGGGCCCAAGAAGAAGCCGAGATTGTATGTTTTCCTTTCCGTTTCTTTTTTCTATTTTCCCTTTCGTCCACAAGGTGCAACCGCCGAAAAAAAAATCGCTAACATGATAACCAAAAATCCACAGAGAGGATGGTTCAATCGACCCCAGTTCTCGCCCTACCCCCACCGCAGGCACCACCGGCGCCGGCCATGCGTCAACGCCAACACACAAACTGGGCCCCAAAGCGAACCAAGGCGCCATCAACGCGGGCCTGCGCGCCCTCGACCGCACGGGCAAGCCGTGCCGCAAATGGGAGCGGAAGACGTTTAACCTCAAGAGTTTCACCGGGGTTGTTTGGCAGGTGCCGACGTGGGCGGCACCGCCTAAGCCTGATGTTACTGCTGTTGTTGTTAACGGTGATGGTAGTAGTAGCATGGAGGATGTACAACCGACGGAACCGGGGAAGGAAGGGCAGCAACAACAGCAGCAGCAGGGCACGAGTGGTGGTGGGAAGGATGCGGACGGTGGTGGCACTTCCAATATGCTCAATGGCACTAATGCTGCTGCTCCCGCTGGCAGCAGCGGCGCCCCCGCCCCCGCCACCGACGATGCAGATAGCAACGCGAATCAGAGTACCGCTAGCGCCTTCGCGGGCGACGAGAAGCAGAGTTTCAAAAAAGACGATCGGGATGGCAATGGGGATGTGACGCCGCTAGTACCACCGGCAACGACGACGACGACGTCAACGACAACGTCAACGACAGATGCGAATGCCACTCCTACTGCCAATGGCAATTCTAACGGGGGCGGTGATGCTGTCGGGCCATCTACACCTGTTTCTGTCGCTGTGGCGTAAGTGGTGGGTTCAAGTTGGAATAGAAAAAAAGAACAAACTTCACTGTCCCGGTCCTCTGTTCGTCCTTCGTCCGGTCGATCTATCTGCCTGTCGACCATAGATTTTTTTTTCCTTTTTTGGATGGCACTGTTGGTCTCGATTCTCATTGCAAAAAGAAAGGGGAATTGCTCTTGTTTTTTATTCCGTTTCTGTCATGAACGAACGCCCTTCTCATCGGCTTAATTCCTCACTATCATCCCCATCTACTAATTCCAATATCAATGTACTGTACCACTTCCCTTTCCTTTCTCTGTATCATATTTTTGTCATATTATATCAGCGTTTTGCATTTTTTTCTTCTTTTCTTTTCCCCCTTTTCGTTATCATTCGGGCTATATAATAAAGGGTGTAATTTTGTTTCTGCCTTCTTTTTATAACTATTTCCTTTTTTCCCCCTTTGTACTCGGTGTGTTTGTGTTCTGCGAACTAACATTTGTCCTCTTGTTTTTTTCTTTTATTTTCTATTTTACCTATTTCCTTCCCTCTTATCTTGTACAGCCATCTTCCCTCTCCCCCACCACCCATTTCTTCTTCCATCTGTTCAGCTACCAGCTCAGCTATACATGCTTCATACGTCTCAGAAAGAGAAAAGAAAGCACAAAAGTGTTTGGAGAGCGGTCCGTCGGGGCATTCTTTATATATATACATAAAATAATTTTCGTCGTGTTTGAGGTTCCATTTGGTGTCGGTTTCGGGTGTGTATATCTATCTAATCTAATCTAGCAGGGGATTTATTTTATTTTATTTTTATTTTTTTCTACTTCTTCTTTTGGCCCCTTGCCCTTGTCCCTTGAGACTGAACTCAGCAGAGGAAACAGCAAAGGAGGCTGGGATGGATGGATCAGTTGGAGAATTAATCGGTTTTGTATTTTATGATATCTCTTTTTTGGGGGGGGGGTATGGTATTCTGGGAGTGAGGGGTGGATGGAAAGAGATACATACATACTTTCAGATACATCTATATCTCTTAGATAGATGAAGAGGGGGGGAATAGGATATTCAAAAAGTCTGGGGGATGAATGAGAAATATTTATGTTGGTTCAGTTCGTGACTTTGGACTACTTTCTTCCAAATTGCTTCTCTGCAGGTACGTAGGAACATGTATGTACGGACGGCTTGGTGGGTGAAGGACATTTCACCTGCACTTGTCCCTAGTCCCTCCTATCTGAAATGTTATGTATGATATGAGCAGAGAGATAACTTTTTTTCCTGCGCCAGCCTAGATGATTGAAGGACAATAAGTGTACTCCGTAGGTTGGGGTAAATCGAAGTAAATAGTTAATTAGGGGTGTTGGCGGTGCGAGGGGCCGGCTCGAAGTATTTAGCCCCTCAACTAACTACTCCGCAAGACTAAGATGATCGTTTTCGCCCTTTGGTCCTCTTGTATTATTTAGTATTTTTCTACTGCTGCGAGAGTGGAGATTTATTTTAATTTAGTGGTTAGGTCGTGTGAGGGTTTTGGTTTGGGCTAATATTGTAACTATCTTATATCTTATATCTTTCCCGGCGACCAAAGCGCTCCAGACGAGACGACGAGGAGGAGGAGGAAAAGACAACCTTCTGGCTGGCAGCACCCAATACATCAGGGACGGCGAATTCACCCATTGCTAAGCCTGAGCCTGACCAGCACCAGCACCAGACACCTGATCGGTCCATCTGTCTGTCTCTGTACTTCTGATACATGTCACACCAGGTCCCCGGCCCGCTGCCGTGAGGTCATTATCCCTTATCCCAGCCCTCCACCGCCCTTAAGTTATCCGCTCCAACCACACCACAACCACCACCACCGTATCATCACCATCACCACCACCACCACCACCACCTTGTTGTTGTTGTTGTTGCTCGTTCCCTTCTCCCTCGTCTTCATACTACTATGTCAAATAATGCCCCCCCTCCTCCTCCTGGCTCCGGTGGTGGGGTTCCCCCAGTCTCCTTCTCGTCCATGCCCCGACGTTCGTCCTATGCCTCTGTCGTCTCCGGCACCGCTGCTCTAGCCAACTCCACCGCCCCATCCAATACCACCAGCAATATCTCGACATCCAGTCCCCTAGATCCAGCGTCCACGTCCACCCAACACCTCCTCCAGCACCAGCAGCAGCAACTCTTCCAGCTCCTGCAAATACAACAACATCCCTCTGCCTGGTCCGGTCCGCCGCCGCCGTCTTTCCTCCCTGCTTCTTCTTCTTCGTCTGCTGCTGCAGCCGCCGCCACCCCAAGCAACTCGTACCCCCCGCACTACATCCCTCCCGATTCTCGAGTACATAGCAGTGCCAGACACGCCTGGCTGGACAGTGGTGCCGGCCATAACAGCAACATGCAGACAAACGGTGCTAGTGGCGGCGGAGGAGGAGGAGGAGGAGGAGGAGGAGGAGGCGGGGGAGGGGCCGCAGGAGGCCCGTGGAGGAGATCCCTCCCGTCCAACAGCTCAATCGCCAATCCTACAGCTACATCCGGTCTCCCCTTTTACTCGCGGCAATTCGCAACCTATCCAGACCACTATTCCCCTTCTCCTTCGCCATACACGGGTTTCCTGCACGCTTCCCCCTCCTCCCCGGCTACCTCCTTCTTCACCCCCTCATATCTCAGAAACTCCAAATACATCGCACAGCTCGCCGCAGCACATAGATCAAACCCCTTCCACGCCGTCACCACCACCACCTCCTCCTCCTCAGCTGCAATATCATCGACTCAAAAGGACACCGCTTCTAACCACTCCTCAACCTCCATCGCCGCAAACACCGCCGCTGTCGCCAATAACGCTGCCCGCGCCACAAATGCCACTACCAGCTCCAACACCACCCCAGGTGCCCCCCCGCTCTCCGCCAGCTCCAGTAATGTAAACCTCCACCGCCTCGCCCCATCCCACCGTGGCATGACCCACGAAATCATCGAGCACCCCCCCTCATCGTCGGACGATGAGTCCCCCCCCATCATGCCCCTCCCCTCCCGCTGGAGTGATAAGTATAAGAACCCAGTCCTGGACCTGCTGAGCGATGGCCTGGAGGTGCGCTATTTGGGCAACCCTCTGAAACTTGATCGTGACGCTGCGTCGTGTCGGGCAGACCACCCAATGCCGCCGCAATGTGGCATTTATTATTTTGAGGTTACAATTATGTCGAAGCCGAAGGATGGGTACGTGTTTACATATACATATATATATATATATATATCCATATTTTGTATGGTTTTTAGCTAATATATTCGTTGTAGGATGATCTGCGTTGGCTTCACGAGCAACAAAGCATCTTTCGAACGATTACCCGGCTGGGAGCCGGACTCCTGGGCTTATCACGGCGACGATGGCAAGCTTTTCTTCGGCGAGACGCAGGGCTCAGGTACCGCGTACGGCCCCAAATATTCGGTGAATGATACCATTGGCTGTGGTGTGAATTTCTCGACGGGTACTGCCTTTTTCACGAAGAATGGGGTTTTTCTTGGTATGGCATTTGCTCTCTTTTTCTTCCCTTGCCCTTTTCTCCTTTTGGACTATCAAACATAATATCTATGTATTAAAAGGTATGGGGGATTGCTAACTGTTCTTTGTGTTTGAATCAGGTGATGCGTTTCGGGAACTGAGGAATGTGAAGCTCTATCCTGCGGTTGGGGTGAAGAAGCAACCCACTACGCATCTAAAGGCGAATTTTGGCCAGTCTCCTTTTATCTATGATATTGATGGGCTGATGGAGGTAAGGCTGCTACTCGTGTCGATTTATTATCCCGGTGGTCAGATGGTCATTCCGAATGTATGCTAACAATATTATTTACATTTGCTCCAGAGGGAGAAACTTAAAGTTCAAGCGGACATAAGGGCGACCAGTATTTCTAATTTGCATTCGTCCCTCGACGAGACGACGTTTATCCAGGAACTCGTGGCTCAATTTTTGGGGCATGGTGGCTATGTAGAGACCGCACGAGCCTTTGCTGACGAGGTCCGGGAGGAGTCGCGCGCGTTGCAAACCGGGCGGGAGACGCCGTTGAAGGATTATCGGGCTGAGGAGGATGGTGATGCTATCAAACGACAAAGTAAGTAACATTTCTGCGTCCAATCCTCTCTTGCTCGCTTTTTCTTGAGCGTGGTAAATGTACTGACACTTGGTTTTCAGAAATCCGCACCGCTATTTTGGACGGCGATATCGACAAGGCGTTGAAATTAACAAATGCCTCGTACGCTGACGTCCTCTCCAAGAATCCGCAGATATACTTCCGCCTCCGCTGTCGGAAATTCATCGAGATGATGCGGCGTTGCACTGAACCACAGCCTACCCCTTCCTCGACGTCCAAACAGGCCGCCCGCTCATCCAATGGTGCTGCCGCTGTGTCTGTATACGATACCAGCGACGACGTCTTCACGCACGACATGGAACTAGACGAGCAGATGAACGACGTCATTGACGACGATGGCACTGATGATAATGGTTCTTCTCAAGCCGGCGGGAGACACGACGACCGTGATGATGATGATTATGACGACGACCAAGCCCTAGAAGACGACGACGACGACGTCGATGACGACGACGAAAACGGCATGGACGTCGAAGAATTAGCCGAGTACAACGGCACCCCGCGCTCAAGTACACATACACATACACAGCCAGCAACTGTATCAAACTACCACGACCTCCTCCACGAAGCGATCCTATACGGCCAGCAGCTGCAAGCCGACTACCCCGGCGACGAGCGGGGGGAGTACAAGCGGGCGCTGGACGATATATTTTCACTAGTTGCCTACCCGGATCCCAAATCAAGCGTGCACGGGCATCTGCTGGAGCCGAGCGGGCGCGTGCCGGTGGCGGAGGAGTTGAATTCGGCGATTCTGGGTGAGTTTTTGTTCTCTCATAGTAGTTTTTACTACTTACTTATCTTCCCATTTTCCCACATTCTCCGCACAACCAACCCCCTTCCTTTGCTCGCGGACGATATATGCTAATCTGAAGTACAGTATTCCTCGGCAAATCCTCCTCCGCCGCTCTGGAGAAGCTATACCAGCAGACGGAGGTGCTGGTAAATGAGATCAGCGAGGACGGCGGCGCTGGGGCGTTTATTAATGTGCGGCATGATTTTGTGATATAAACAAGAAAGGAACAGCGGCAGGCAGCGGCTAAATCGGCAAAATGACGTTTGTAGCATTTTGCAGTATGCGGTATGCGGTATGCAATATGGAGTATTCTCTGATATAATGGAGCAGCGACGTGTGTGATTTTCTTTCTGCTTTCTTCTTATTCTCTCTTCTTCTTCCATTATTATCCCACATTCCATTTCCTTGCACGAGCGATTCCTCATTCTTCTCATATCTTATATCTTATCTACTCTTCTCTTTTCGTTACTTTCCACAGTTTTACTTGTTTTTTCATTTTATCCATTCCTCCATTCTTACGCTCCCTGATTATATTTTTTGTTCCCCCCCCTCTCCTCCTCCCCTCCATTCCTCCCTCTCTTCCTATCACACACCAAAATCAACTTAATCCCAACCCCTCCCCAGAAATCCCATGCTCGCTCTGTGCCAGGTAAAGAAAGAGGAGTTTTGTCGGCGTGGCCGTGGCGTGTGCTCTCTTATTCTTACATTTTTTCTTCTTTTTTTCCCCCCTAGCTAGCTAGCTTAGTTAAGGTAGTATCATATACTTAATCGCTGGTGTCGTGGGCATGGGCATGGGCATGTTCCTGAACTATGTATGTACATGCAACTTGCTGAATGGAGGAGGAGGAGGAGGAGGAAAGGCAGGGCAAGGAAAGGAAAGGGAATGGAAGGAAAGGGGGGCAACTAAGGTAGTGAACGGCGTGTGTACCAGATCAGATTTTCAGATTGAGATGCGAGCCATCCATAGTGTTTTTCTTTTCAAGTTTTCGTTTTCCTTCAAAAGAGAGAGAGAGCTATTATATTAACTTTTATGAGTTTACATCGGTTCATTATTTATCAATCAATATAGGGCAGTTAGTTATATTGCAATTATTTTATATAAATATATAGTTATCTTGAATCTCGCCTCGTTTGCTATTTTTATTTACTCCCTTTTTTATATTATAAAACTCTACTAGTAACCTTACTCTGATCATGGTTGATCCCCCCCCCTTCTCCCTTCTTCAATCATGCTATATAGCAACAAACCCCTCTGGCCCTGGCTATCTTTCATAACCCCCGTCCTGCCGCATTCGTATTCGCATTGATTGGGCCCTGTTCCCTTTCTTCACCAATAAATCAATCCCATCCTCGTCCGTTCGTTTAGACGTATTCGTTTCTTCTAGTTACCTGTCCATGTGCACCCCAATTTCTCAAATCTAGGACTATATACCTGGAAGAGCGGAGCATACTGTCAATGCGCGGTTATTCCATTTCTAATCCACTCAAATCCCCACTGCCACCCGCCGGATGGGCGGGGGCGACCCCGCTGGCTAAACCGCTCTAGCTTAGCTACCAAGGTAGCCATGCCTATCCTGTGGATCATGATGCCTAGGAGTCTAGGTGCACGCTGGGGCAAACTAAATAGAGTGGAAATAAATAAACGGGCGAACGTTCGCGCTACATGTTGTCACCTTCACGTGGTCATTTTTACGCCCCCCTTTTTTTTTGGAACTTGTTGAAGGCCTTGTCCAGTTGGTGGATATTTATATACACTCATCCCCTTTTCCGTCCTTTGGTTTCCGTTTATGCGTAGAGTACATGTACAATAATATCGTATATATATATATGTTCGTTATATCCCTCTGCTTAGGCTAAATCTATGGACGAAGTTCACAAATGAGACAATACCGCCCCCCGGATTCAGATTATCAATTTAGCTCACTATTCTCCAAGGTACGGAGAAGGGGGAGATAGCATTTACATATATCGAGATAATCCCTCCTAGTAGAGAGATGTCTTCTCTACAACAGCTTAGTTCATCAAGGTGGGCCCGATGGCTATGGTCATTGCGGAACAGTCGGAATCCGCCCAAATGGTTGCACATACGCTCGTCCAAGTGGTTTATTCTCTGGGTGTGCTCATTCTCCGTATTTACGGTATGTCTTGATGAACGCAGTTTGTCGATTCCATACATCGAGAAATTCCCGGCTATTCGGCTGAACCAAACTAGTTGGCTAACCGACCCGATTGCTTGTTGATAGGATATATTTTTGTATGCATTGGTACGCTGCTGGTTCATTTGATTCTGTGAAATTTTGGATCCAAGAGTGTTGGATAGATTTGGATGGATGGCTCCGGAGTTTGACGAGAGCGCTCTGACGTGGGAAAATATGATCAGATCGTGCCGGTGATACCGTTCGCGCTTGGTGATCGGCTTGGGCTTGATACCCAAGATGGTGAACATTTCCCGTTTCCCTTCCTATCCAAAAAAACCTGTACTGTGGCTGATACACATATCTGTAGCGCAAACGTGGACGTCAATTCTCCTTACCATATATGCGGGAGGTTTGCTTATTGGTTCGCGTGAGTGACTCCGATTCCATTTCCATTCTCAAGAAAACATACCCGAAGTATTATCTGTTCCAAGCTTATGCTCATGGCTGACGTGTTTGCTAGCCCTTTGCGGGTGGTGGGCGGACAAGACCAAAGCCCGCCAAGTTCCTTTCATGGCGGGCCTTTTGCTCCTGGCGGGAGCAACCCTCATGTTCGCACTCGCAAGGACTCTGACCTTGTTAGTAATCGCCCGAATACTACAGGGCCTATCAGGTGCAGTTGTGTGGACCATCTCACTGGCACTGATAGCGGACAGAGTTGGATCACAGGAAATCGGAGCGCATTTGGGAGCGATTGTTGCCGCTCGAAGTATTGGAACGATCAGCGCGCCATTGATAGGTGGGGTTGTCTATGCGAAAGTGGGATATTATATGGTATACGTTACCGCCTTCATCTTTTTAGGTGCAGACATTATTTTTCGGCTCGTCATGATTGAAGCTCGAGTTGCGCAAAAGTGGGATCCGTCAATAGGTCCGCAGATAGTACGGGAGGATTTCTCTCCCGAAAACCCGGAAGGGTCCGAAAAGACACACCAAAAGGAAGCCGCAGCAAGAGTTTCCACTGTTGGTCATCCTCAGGAGAGTAGGATTTCTCGTTTGGTCCATCACCTCCCACCATTCATCACAATGTTAAGCTCGATTCGTCTTCTCGTGGCTCTCTGGGGCTGCACAGTTTTAGCCATATTATTTGGAGCCTTCGAGGCCACTATCCCCCTGTTCGTTCATGCCACATTTCACTGGGACTCCGCTGGTGCGGGGCTCGTTTTTTTGGCAGCCATTATTCCTACCTTTATATCTCCTGCTATAGGCTGGATGGCTGACAAGCACGGGACACGCTGGTACATCGCTTTGGGATACGTCCTCACTATGATCCCAATAATTCTACTCCGCATCGTGACACAGAACACCCTGCACGATAAGATCGTTTTCTGCACTCTCCTCGCTTTCTGTGGCGGCTGTGCAATGTTGTTTGAAGTCCCAGTACAGATCGAAATCGTCCTAGCTGTCGAGGAGAAGATGCGAGAGAACCCCGCACAGTATGGAGAACAGGGGGCATATGCACAAGCGTTTGGGTTAGGGAATTTGACGTACGCCGTTGGTCTGATTATTGGCCCGCTTTGGGGCGGATATGCTGTTGAAGGTGCAGGATGGAGTGTGACGACGCTCACGCTTGGAATTATGTGCTGCGCCAGCGCGGTGCCGGCAGTTATTTGGACTGAAGGCAATATATTCAAGAGAAAAAAGAAACCAAATGGCAGAAGGAAAGTAGAGGAAGCGCGGCAGGAGGTATCTGCATCCGCGGGAGACGCATCAGCGCCCGATTCCCATGACGACATTGTTCAAAATGGACTGGAACCTGACTCAATTATTGGGCCCGGGCCCCCATCGGCCGGTTAGGTTCTTTGCTTGTTGATTTATAGAAGCTGCTCCGTTCATCCAAATTGGTCACTGGCAGGCAGATGCCTGGAGCAACGAGTTTTAGGATAATATTTCGAACGTGAGAATTCCTTTATCGCAGAGGAAAGCGTCTCACCGGTAAAAAACTTGGCCACTGTCAATGAAACAACCCCATACTGCTTCAGCCACGAAACGTCACTCAATACCGGTACTCTGTTGTATTGCCGGCAGAACGATGTATATAACCATTTGCATAGATTTTATACCTATATGACTGAAACGAACCTCAAGATGAATGTGGGAGTAACAAGAAGCTCTAGTTTGCCTGATAAAAATTCCACGTTTCGAAAAAGGTCCCAACTCAAAGTGCAACACCAACACCACCAACGCTGCCTCCTAATATTTTTAGCGTAGTTACCACTCGGCTGACTGCATGCGGTTGCATGTTTAGTTTAATCTATCATCGCCGATAGGGAGGCTGGTAGCCTGTCAATTCAATCCAGAAACTCGAAACTTATCAACTGAGGATGTTTAAATATTGCACGGTTGGTTGGAGGCTCACGCCGATTTTGCTTGTTCGAGACAACTATCTGGGAAGGAGCGACCCGTGATGGGCTATTAATAACCAACGATCCTATCTTGGTGATTCTTCAGTTGGCTAAGAAGGGAAGGAGCCATCCAATCCCAGTTGGGTCGGTGGGTGGTTCTTCTTTGTTGAGCGCAGAATTTCGAAGCCATAGTCGCATTTCGTGTGAAAACACGGGAAGCGAGGAGATAAAACACCAGTCAAATACTAAATGCCCGCTTTGAAAGACTATACCCGCGTTGAAGATAGCATTATTTGCCGTGCGCCCTCGTCGATCCGTCGGTTAATTTTGTCAAACAACGAAGTTCCTTAATCCTAGCTGGGTAAGGCTACTCCGCAGGAATCGCGTGAGGCCTTGCAACCGGTGAAGAGTTCCAATCGTTTGTCCCTTTGAAAGCGAAAAATACACAGCTGAGTAGCCTGGCACGCGGGCGTTTCATAGGAGATCCCTTCACTTTTGGCCGGCTTGGAACGGGGTAGTATTCGTGGGGTTGAAGATACTCGGATTGCTTCAAACAATTTGGCTAAGAGGCAACGATAACTCCTCTGAAGAGGAAACGAGGATTATTCAAGTTCGAGGAAATGGTCGTTTTCGCCGTGTTCCTTTTCTTAGGAATCAGCTTGGTCCACGCAGCTTGCGAATGCGGGTTCGCCATGGACGACACGAAAGATTACTTCACACATGTTATATACAACAATTTCAGCACATTTGCACCTTCGAAAAAGCTCAGTGCGAATCCGGAATTCACAAAGGACTGGGCCATTCAGGATTGGGGTGTTCCTCGGAAAGGCTGGGTGAAACCTTTGGCGATCGATAACGCAATAGAAAACGTTTTCCTCCGTGAAGGCAACCTGGTATTGCGACAACAAGGGTACTCGAAAGAGCAAGCTTCGAAGAAAAGTAAAGTGAGTGTGGCTTCTATTACCAGCCAGAACGGCGACATTATCCACGGCAGTTTTCGGGTTGAGCTTAAGCTGGAAAATGCGAAAGGTGGAAGTTGTGGCGCGTTCTTTTGGTATCATGTGAGTATCTGTCTCTCAAATCTCTTCTTTTGTTGAAGATAATATTTTGGAAAGCGAGGGTAAGCACAAGCTAAACTCTTGGGTTGAGTTGTTTTCGGAGGATAGGATGACGAGAACGAAATTGATATCGAAATTCTCTCGAGGGAATTCAAATCAGATTGGTTTCCAGTCCACTATACAACCCACCCCGCTCTGGACGAGAATGGGCAAGTCATTAGCAATGCCACGAAAGTGATTCCACTACGCGACAAGGATATACTAAACTCCTTCCAAAGACATCGGTTTGATTGGACCCCGAAGGAGTTGAGATTCTACCAAAACTCAACACAGGTACATTCAAACGCTCTGCGCATTCCAGACGCTCCTGGCCATGCATACTTGAACGTTTGGGCTGACGGCGGACTGTGGAGCGGTGTACCAAGTACAACTGATGTATTTTTGACCATCAGGCTGATCGCGATTTACCATAATACATCGGCGAGTGATCAAGGGCTCGACACAGCATTTAACAAGCGATGCAAGGGGGCGGGCGGGCCGTCTAATGTAACGATATGTCTCGATAAGAGCGTTGAGAGTGGAATGGTAGACCCTTCATCGTCAGCATCAACGGTTGTCCCGTTGCAGATTTGGATCCTTTCGTTGTTATGTGTAACCTTTGCCATTGTTGTCTCAGCCGTATGAGATAATCAGGGAAAGGATGCTTTGTTGAAACTTAGAAAAGAAGGCAATGTAAGCTGCATCATGGTGGATAGGTTTTGAATTGAGGTGATGCAAGCTGTAAGTTATTTTATCAAATTGAATAGGCTCTTCTTCGGTGCGTCTGTACTGTTTGTACTCCGTACAGAGTGCGTGGATGCTACTATTCTAGTCAGATCTTGGCATCCTGTTCTTTTTGAATGGAGTCCTGAGTGCATTCAAAAAGAACAGACAAAATAGAGCTATTATTTATCTCATTCATCATAAGTTAATTGAAAAAGTATTGTTTCAACACATACCTGTCTGTATATACCACATCTAGTTTCTATAGCTTCCTGGTTCATGGCTGCTTTGCATGTAACAATCGGTCCGTTGTCTTATGTAAACCGAGTGATTCCAAACGTTGCTTCTGTATTCGATCCGGAGATCCAGCTTCCCGTGTCACAGGTCGGACGCTCATTGGCGTGGAGAGTTCTTACTTCCTTGGAAGCTCGGCTGAAATTGCTGTTGGCGCGGATATCAACGGAGGCCGGAATTTTTGCCGCCCACCCCCACCCAAGCCGCCGTACTCCGCTCCAAGCAAACTGTGGAAACGCGGGGGCGCCAATCTTTGTGCTTAATTTTAGGTTAAACGGCGCTTGGTGGGGCTTCTTTTCGTGCTGGAAATGTTTAAATTCATTTGTATAGTTCGATCGGGTTCGCTGATCCACGATATTGAAAAGAAGGGCAAAGTGTTGTCAGGGCTCTGTGATGTACTCAACTGCCAGCTCTCGGATAATCAGAGTTCGAGCGACGTGAGTTTTCGACGGAACAGCCTGAGCCCGATTTGCCTCTCGCGGTCAAATGCCACACTTGTAGCTAACATGACTTCAAATGGATAATTATGGAGAATCTTTGGCTGATCCATGCCTATGCCGTATTGCTTTTTAACCAATTCACGGAAAAGTTCGTCCGGATATTCTTCAATTCTGATCTCCATGTTTGGTCTTCCACGTCCATCTGAGAGCAATCGGTGACGAAACTCTTCTAGAAGCAGCCCTGGTTTTTGAGATGAAATAACTTGCATAAATTTAGACTTAGTGTGTAAAGGAGATCCAATACTCCCGTAAAGTGCTCCTTGGTCTAGATTGAAATGGCGCCTTGACCAAGCTGGGGATTTGGGCCGGTACCCGACGACCCTAGAGATATAAATATTTGGACAGGGCTGTTAGGGATGAAAAGAAAAAGCAGGTTGTGTCTGCGGATACGGTGCCTAGCATATAATGCAATGTAAGCAATATACATACGTGCAAGACATGTAAGCTGTATTCCGCCACCTTGCATTGATTCATTGATGCATCCATTCATTGATTCATTGTTTGCTAGCTTGGGCAGATCATGTCTTGCAGGAGAAGGTTTGGACTGGACTTTTCGAACTGTCGTTGAAGAGATGAAAAGCAACGGGAACAAGGATAGGTATAAACCATCAAGAGAGTAGTATCAACATGCATTGGTATGTACGTTGACTGCCTCGCTGCCTATCCGAGTACTACAATATCAAGTTGAGCTTGCAAAGTCCCTCGATGGCCTGATGCTCCATTTTGAGGCTAGCCTTAAGCGGAATAGCGCCTTAACCCTTTTCCAACCTCAGCTCAGACTTCAAAGGCAGAACCACGCCTCATTTCTGTTGATGAAGGCCCCAATGCCGCCAGTATGCACCTTGGGAAGGCTTGAATTATGATGTTTTCCTCTGATATTAGGTGCATAACCCGTTCTGAACAAGGTTACATCACCTGATGTGAGCCTGTTTGTTAGATCTCCGTTTCTGCTTTATCCGTTTCGTAATAGTGGTTCGCGAGGCCGGTATCAATTCCGGCCTCATGGGCTATATAAGCCGCCACCGTCTCCCGCAGTTTTGATTGTCTTTCTGTTCCTCAAGAAAGCACCTCATTGGTCTATTGTCCCTTTTTTTCTCTGCCTATTTTTGGTTGTTGATCGATTAAAATTCCCTTTTAAGTTAAACTCTGTCTCCTGTACTTGGTACTCACGTCAAGTACTTTGGTTCCATATATTCCCCCTTTTCGCCTCCCACCCCCAAGTACGCTTGACACGATCGATCAACAATATCTATTGCCAACCATCATCTGAAGCAACCATGAAGAAGTCTGAAGCACATTCTTCTACCTTGGAACTCTTCCCACATCTCTTCGACACCCCTGACAAGCTCTCAAGAGACATCGACCCCTTTACCATCACCACCTCATCGGGGTTTTTGCCTTTCCAGCTTCCGCCTGTAACTTTGCCAGATGCTTTCAAGGCATTGGATTCTTTGACTTCTCGCCTGCCTGTCGTCAAGGTAGACGGGTCACCTGGCCTGCTAGCTACATATGAGCTTGGTCCAGCGGTTCTTGCTGAGCTCCCTGACCTGACTGATGAGGTGGATAAGCTCCTCACAGAAGATGGTAAACCGGATAGATTTATGATCACAGCGGTTTTCAGGGATTATACATTCGTCTGCTCTGCTTACTTACTCGAACCATGCTATGAGAAATGGTCTAAAGACCCTGCTGGCGGTTATGGTCTTGGTAGGGATACTTTGCCAAAGTGTATCGCACGCCCTCTTTATCGATGCTCCGAGATGTAGGTTGTAACTTTGACATTGTCCTTCCCATATTTTATTTATCATTACTAACGCTATCCCTTGAAAGCCTCGACGTGCCGCCCTTCATGTCGTACGCAGCTTCTTATGCGTTGTTTAACTACACCACTGCTGATCCCTCACTGGGGTTAGAGTACTCTAATCTTAGGCTTATTCGTGCTTTTGAGCGCGGACTCGATCCCAAAAGCTCCGAAGCGGGATTCATTTTGACCCATGTTGATATGGTAAAGGAGTCAGCTGCCTTAGTCAGTGGTGCTATCCGCATACTCAACAAGCTGGAGGAAAGCAAAGAGCCCTCCTCCCGGGAAGAAGTCAATGACGCTTTTAGGGAAATCCTAAAGGGAATGGAGAAAGTTGAAGCTAGTATGGAGGGTAAGTTTTATTGCTCCCACTCGATGAAGCGAAGCATTCATTCATTAATCCTCTAAATAGATATGTGGAAGAACTCCAAGCCTACCGATTACCTCTCGTTCCGCGTATTTATCTTTGGTATCACATCTCAGGCAATGTTTCCAAATGGCGTCGTCTATGAAGGCGTCTTAGATAACAAGCCGCTAAACTTCCGTGGAGAGAGTGGCGCTAACGATAGCATGGTAAAAACCCCCCTGATTCCGCCCAATGCTTTGTGTATTGTGTAGCTGAGTTGCCCTTCCTACAGATTCCGCTGCTTGACCACCTTCTCCAAATTCAAATGCCATCTACACCATTGACGAAGATTCTCCATGAGTTCCGCGCCTACCGCCCACTTCCACACCGTCAATTTTTGGCACATGTGGCATCTAAGGCGGAGGAGGTTGGCGTTCAAGAATTTGCCGTCCAAGACGCCGAAACAGTATTATTGTACCTGAAAGCCCTGGATCATGTCCGGAGTTTCAGATGGCGGCATTGGCTGTTGACGCGAGAGTACATCATTAAGCGAACCCCATATCCCACGGCAACAGGCGGCAGCCCAATAATCACGGTATGTGAAGTAATTGTTATCGAAAAATCCTTTGACCAATCATATCAACCCGCCTCCCCATTTCCGTTGCCCTTTTTGTCGCCATAACCTAGACATCCAGTTACGACGTGCATCTTGACTGAAACTAATACCATTGATTGCAGTGGCTTCCTAACCAACTTTTCGCCGTACTGGAGCTCATGATCTCTATTCATGACAAGTATGTCGCTCCATTTACCAGCAAAGATCTCCCTACGATCGTCGGCACGAACGGTGCCCAGAATGGAGCAGCAACTTCTGAACAACACAAGGTCGAGAAACTGGAGTCCTTCTATTACTATCGAGCTCAGACGGACGAGATGATGACGCTTGTGCGTGATCAAAAGGATAAGCTGGACAGGGAGGTCGCTAGATGGTGCCAGGAGCGCGGTGTATGAATTATACTCGGGATGATTTTTATGTCTTCGACACCCATTTTGTGGACCTATTTGTGGTTTGGAAATGCGTTACTGGTCGTGTCGGATGATATCGTTGTTTGGTCGGTCTTTGACCGTTCATTAATCTAGCTTTTCGCTTTCCCATTTCGTTGATCGTAATTTTAAGAATTGCAAATCCAACTGGGAGTTGGCCTTTTTTTGCCGCATTTTTGCTCTTCTTGGCTGGAAGATGATCGTATACACGAGGTAGGTGCGCACAGAGAGGATAAAAGGCCGAAAACGGGTAATACGAGCATCTTCCAGAATGTTCACTCGTTCGGGCCACATGGCCACAAGCCCTTTCATAGTTGCCTCATCTTCTTGCGTAGCGCCGGTCAACCAGGATTTCCACTATCCAGCAGGAGCGCGTTGTGTAGAAAGTTCTTAAATCATGAATCGTAGCATGGTTGGGAAAGTGATTTTAAGTCTGGTAGATCATGTAGCTAACCAAGCCAAGTTCAACCACGCGTAACTCGTAAAATAGACTGGAACGGGATGAAAGAAGCGTGGGTGCTAAGATTCGTCCGATTATCTACGGGGTGGGGTTGGTGGGCGAGAAGTCCGCTTTCGCCCTTCCAGATATATAGGTGGTGGGATCTCAAGTCCTTTGCTCCTGGCATAGTCAATGAAATCCCTACTAAATGGCGTCTCCATCTTGTGAACGACAAGTTTTTTGAGTTTCGACTTATCGGATTCCAGGAGGCGTTTCATGCTGTACTCTTTCACCTGTGTTCGAGAAATGTCCAGTTCCCTGAGATTAGGGACCATGTCGATTATGTTGTTGATGATCTTGTCGTCGATTTCTGCCAGGCCACTGATGTTTAGAGACAGAATATTCTCTAGGTTGCCTCCCATCATAGCTATCAATAGGTCTTCCACGTGTAGGTGGCACCCTTCGAGGTCAAGGTGTGTGAGGGACGATTTCGATTTAGAGAAAGAAATGAGAAATGGACCCAATTCATCATATCGGAAGCGCTGGAGAATTAGGGTTTTTAAATTCGGTGTCCTCGCTGAGATGGTATCACTTGGCAGGATGATTGGTGGGTCATACTCGCTCATGGATAATGAGAGGTGTTCAATAGATTCGGGCAGTTCAGGGTAATTGCTGAATTTTATGCCGATGAGCCCGAGGCGCTTGAGCTTTGGCAGGTCCGAAACCTTTAGCACGTTTCTCATCTCGAAGGGCACAGGGGAAAATCTGTGGATGAGGTACAACTCTTCAAGATTCGGGGTTAGATCGAATAGGGTGGCCTAGACTTAAAATTAGTACCTAGGACGGAATGTGAAGTCAGGGGCTAAATACATTTCTTAAAAATGGTAGCTCTAGGGCGGAAACCGCATAACGAGATCCAAGGAGCAAGTACCCATGGATGGTTAATGACTTCAGATTGGGCAGTTTAGCAGGAAATGTTTCGTAGACGCTAAGCGGCGCAGGCCTGATAGCCACCTCGACCCGCTCAAGCAACGGACAATCTGTTAAAACCTTCCTGAAATGAGAGAATTTCATCAGGGACACCTCCGAACAGACTAAGGTTCTTAGACCCGTGAGCGTGTAAACGCGGGCAACATCGAAATCCGGGGAGAAGCTTGTTAGAACCTCAAGGTGTTCAAAAGAAGGGATCTTTTGTAAACCAGCTATAAGCTTGGGAAAATCATCTTTATCAAGATGGCATAATGAGGCACGAGTCAATCTCCAGTGTGATCTGCGTAAGAATGCCTGAATGGACTTGAGAGAGACCCTGGTTTGGTTGGCTTTTGAAAGGTCAAGATGGGTCCATAACTTGGGAAGCGAATTTAACACCATATTCCAATGCTTAGAAACCCGGAGTGCCGAACTTTATAGCATCATGTTAGTTTACTCGAGCAGTACAATGGGAGCGAAAACAAACGAGAAAAAAAAGATTTCTCACAGGAGGGACTTTAGATCCAAATATTCAAATATCATGGATATCAGCTCAAGGGGTAAGAGAGCAAAATAATCAGTGGGCTGCTTAAATCGTTTTTCTAACTTCGCTGCTAATATTTTGATTTGCTATACAAAAGATTAGCCCGGTATCGTATGCAAAAGGTCGAAAAATCTGTTGTGCAAAGGGTAACGAACTTGACGGCCAGGGTCATCTGAGGGTAATACACGAAGCGCATATTGGTAAGTCTGGAGAGCTCTGTCATGTTTACCCATCAACTGGAGAATTTTGGCAGTACGTAAATATCCCTGAAAAGTAAATTAGTTATGATTGTTTTGAATTTTATCAACTGTATGTAGAAAACCTACCCGGGAGTCAGTTTTATTCTCCTCGATCATCCGTCTGCCATCCTGAAGGCCAGCATTATGCGCCTTTAATTTGCAGTGAGTTGCAGCTCTATTGTCTAGAATACCTACGGTGTCACCTCCGCCAATTTTCAATGCCTAGTTTTACCTCATGAATTTAGTTCTGCTTATCATGTATATCAGTGATCGCGCGTAAACTTGCCTGGCTAAATGCAGCAAGTGCTCCGTGAAAGTCGCCATGGCGGTATTGAGTTTGTCCGTAAACTTGAATAGAATTTGCGTCTACTTGAGCCATGTTCAAGAAACATAAGTATATCCCAGCTGAGAGCTGACTTGCGGCACTTGGAAATGCCAAGTGACTGACTGGGAGACAGTGGTAGTTGGATTGCTCGAATCTGTCTGAGCTTGATGCGGATGACCGAATCGCGCGCTTGGCCTTAGCGCCAAGACGCGTCAAGATTCGGATAAATTTCGGCTAGTTTTGCACTGCTGTGTCTAGCAGACAACCGGAGTAATGTTTATGTTCTTCCTGATTGGGAAATGCGTGAGGACGACCTCGGGACTCAACGATGACGGCTTGCCTTCAACGTCTTTGAGCCAGCGCTGTGGCTCTAAGCGCCCCAAAAGCAGGAAAATGGAGACTCAAAACCTATATACCGCTTCTGATTACATTAATAATCTATTACTTGCTCGAGGGTTACTGCGCAATGGGAAACCGATCGATTTTGCACGGCCGGAGAATGCACCTGGGGGTGCTGATGACACCATGTCAAGGGTCATAAACCTAGTTCATGATCTAGTTTTGAGAAGAGATGTTTGTATTATAATTTTATTTGGACAATGTGCTACAATGATAGAGGGCTAATTGTTTACCAGCGCGAGGCAGAGCAAAGGGAGAACCTGGCGACGAACGTTAGAGCACTGCGAAGTACAGAAGCGAAACAAACGCTCGAAATTGTACGTTGTAGCGGCCCGCCGCAATTCGAGAATTCTATACTAACAAGGTCATTTTCTTTTTTACTTTAGGAGCGACTTCAAGCTAAGACTACCGATTTGTCTCGATTGTTGGCACTTGCTGAAGGCCAGGAACGCGCCTTTAAGGCGACCATCCACAGCGCGGAG
This sequence comes from Blastomyces parvus, assembly GCA_002572885.1. Classification (NCBI taxonomy): domain Eukaryota; kingdom Fungi; phylum Ascomycota; class Eurotiomycetes; order Onygenales; family Ajellomycetaceae; genus Blastomyces; species Blastomyces parvus. The sequence continues at coordinate 77,932 of PDNC01000023.1, forward strand.
GTCACAAATAGAGGGCTGAAGGAGCAGATCCAACGCATGAAGACCTCGATTCAACAGATTAGAAGCCAGTGCGCAACGGATATTCGAAAACGAGACGTTGAGCTCCAAAGACTTAAAGCTCATCTTACAGAAAGACAGAGGGGGAAGCGAGAGGGACTTGGGGTAACAACAATAACAATAACCCCCACCCCGAAAGTTAGCGTAGCTCGGAAGCCGTTGGAAGGTGGAGAAGGCCTGGAAAGTGCTGGATATAGTCTCAAGCAGGAGACGACTGAATTCCTGACCAATCTCTGCCAGGAGCTTAGTGACGAGAATGACGCGATGATTGGCATCGTGAAGAGCACCCTTAACACATTACGAAACTTGCAAGGTCTGTCAGATTTATCCGAAAAGGACATCCAGGAACAAGATATTCTTGGCTCCAATGCCTGTGAACTTAGCCGCTTGGAGGCATCAGCTTCAGAGCTGACTCCACAGTACGAAAAACTCTCCGCTGAAATGGACTCGGTACTTGAGCAGCTTAGGTCGTTGCTCACCAATCCCTCGTTTGTGCCTTTAGAAGAGGTTGAAGTACGAGACAATGAAATATATAGGTTGAGAGATGGCTGGGAAAAGATGGAAGAACGATGGAAGGAGGCTGTTTCAATGATGGATTCATGGCACAAACGAATGGCTCAAGGAGGACTGTCGGTTAATATCGATGAACTTAAGCAAGGAATGGGACTTGGGTTAGGGCTTGAGAAACCCGAACGTGCCAGACCAATGCCAGAAGAAGGAAACTTCGGTCCGTCAATATATGATGAAAACGATACTGGGGGAGGGATTGAAGACCATTTGGAAGCCCAGGAAGATACAGCCCCAGCCGAAATACACCTAACGAATTCAGCTAAGGCCATGAAATTGCAACGCGTTCTTGGCGAAGGAACGGGAAATACATCCCGAGATGTACCTGCCCGATTTTCTAGGCGAAATTCAAGAGACGCCTCCGAATATAGCGATGATGAGCTTGCTTTGTCGGCTAAACCGAAAGCGGCCCAACAACCACAGAAGAAAACCCCGAGGGCTGCTACTTCAAAAATACCTAAGGTTAGTAGAGATCACATGCGATTGTTAGTTACTGGGGAATGAAGAAACTGACTTGGAACCAGCACAAAATAACGACAAGATCAAAACTGTCGACCACTGAAAAACTTGCCAATGTTGAGTCAGAAGCAAAGGAAGCAGAAACAGAACGCAAGAAGAATGAAAGAAGAAAGAGAAGTAATTCGTCGATTCGCTCAAATACGAAGCCAAGGCGACGAAAAAGTACATTGACGCCGCAGGAGCTGCAAGATTTACTCCACGCCAGCAATTAAATTGGCGCCAAAACACACGTCGACGACTCCCTTGATACCCCGTATTATCCTCTTCCAGTTTCAAAGCAATAATTTTCTCGTTTTGTGCATAATAGGAAGTTTTTGGAGTTTACCTATTCCACATCGTCGCAACGGACGTTATCGAGTTCGGGGACAATCGCATTCACAATTTTGCCTCGTTTGTGAAGGATGGAAAACATCTATGGCGGATTCAGTAATTTCATTTTATATTCAGCCCTCTGAGACGAACCAGAGAGAAATCGCACGTCTACAATATTTATATCCAACCCTTCAGGAAAGCCGGAGTTTGGTTTTGTACTTTATTTATTGACAATCACCAATATTAAATAATATCTTGAAGACTTTCAAAATTCTTTATTATCCGAGATCTGTATACGATCTTCGGGCGCGACGAAACAGGAGAGTTGACAGCAGTGACGCGCTTCGCCAGAGCGATGTAGAAGCTGAGTTCGCTTTTTGTTTTTCAGTTTACTTGTCTGCTCATATTTCTCAAACACAATGCAGATGTTCTGCGCCACCGCATTCTCAACTTTGAAGCTCATGAGTTCTTTCCCCACACATATTTTCTGCCTCGGTTGGTTGCATCTAGAACCCTCGGTTTAAATTTGGCTACATACTTTCCAAGTTTCATTCTCACATATAAATGCTGAAGTTGTCTCTTGCATTTTTATTTTATTCTATTCTTTTTTTCACAACTGACAATAATCCTTAAATTGTTTCAGAAGCTTTTCATTTTCATTCCCACAGTTCAAACTCATTTTCCTCGTTCCTTAGCAGGGGGTGTCTTCATTCTCTGTAGAAGAACAGCTTGAACAAAGGGTCCGCAACCCATTCTAACACCTTCAGATATCAACACTTAGTGGAAAACGATGACAGACTCACCATTTTACGGATGGGTCGGCCATTCACCAACCTCACCGTTAATCCACACGACCTTCCGACCGAAACCCTTCGACGCCACGGACATCGAAATAAAGATCACCCACTGTGGCATCTGTGGCTCAGACATTCACACCCTCCGTTCTGGCTGGGGACCTACAGATTACCCCTGCGTCGTCGGGCACGAAATCGTTGGACATGTTACTCGTGTAGGATCTGGAGTAGCTACCCTCCCATGTCCATCCCGGCATTTGAAAATTGGCGATCGAGTAGGAATTGGGGCACAATCGGACTCGTGCCGCCGACCAGAATGCCCAGAGTGCGCTTCCGGATTAGAGAACCACTGTCAAAACCAAACAGGAACATATGGAGGTCGGTTTCGTGACGGGAGTAAGTCATATGGTGGGTATGCGAACCGTTGGCGAGGACCGGCGTGGTTTGCATTTAAATTGCCCGATAGCTTGCCCAGTGCCGCTGCAGCACCCCTCTTATGCGCAGGAATAACGGTGTTTTCGCCCCTGGTGAAAAATGGCGCTGGGCCGGGTAAATCCGTTGGCATCATTGGGATTGGAGGGTTGGGACACTTGGGCCTTTTGTTCGCGAAAGCGCTAGGATGCGATCATATCACTGCTATTTCGCGAACGAGCGCGAAGAAAGCTGAAGCGTTAGGTGGACTAGGGGCGGACAAGTATATTGCGACGGATGAGGATAAAGGCTGGGCGAAGACACATGCTCGATCATTGGATCTAATTATCAGCACTGTTTCATCCTCGGATATGCCTATTGGAAACTATTTGCGGCTCATGAAGGTAAATGGACAGTTCATTCAAGTTGGTGCTCCAGAAGAGCCATTCCCAGCCTTCAGGGTATATCCACTTATAAACAAGGGCGTCAAAATCGGAGGCTCGGCAATAGGCTCTCCCAAAGAGATTCGCCAGATGCTCCAGTTAGCCGCTGACAAAAACGTTATCCCATGGATTCAAGAACGTCCGATGGAGGATGTTAACAATGCAGTCGCTGACATGCACTCCGGGAAAGCAAGATACAGATATGTCCTGGTGAATAAGCCTGAAGCTGCCACGAAGCTGTGATTTGCGTAGTGCGATTCTGCGAACTCAGTACACATAGACATAGTTATATGAAAATTGATGACCTTTGCAGTTCCAGTTCCTCGTTCTCTTATTTCATCAACATGCCCCGGGCGCAGACAACTGTATCATGTACACAGTCGTTACAAGCAACAACCTATCTATTGACAAATTATCAAAAAGGAGAACAAATACCATGAATATCACTATATCTTCACTACCTGTGAATGAAACACTAGCCATATGTAGCATATTGTATACAGCGTCCACTCTGGTGAGTCACATGACCACGCACTCAGCGCCAGGGGAATTTTAGTTTTCCCGGCGCGCGTCAACAACTTCGCAGCTTTTGGTGTTGCCGGATGAGCTCAGGAATGGACCTACATTCCATCGATTTTGAAGCAACATTAAATCTTCCGACACAAGTCTCCAGAGATTCGTGTTGCCATTCTCTAGCGGATAGCATATCGGATTGAGTTGGACCCTGGGTCGCGGAGTGGACATCGGGGACTTGCTTGCTCTGTACTGTCAATTTTGCAGCTCTAATATATTTAAAAAACAACAACGTTCGAGCCGGCCACCGCCGCAACTCGGTCAACATGGCGTTCTCTGTACCATTCAGCTCGAGTCCTCCACCCTCAACGCCAGACAAATACCCCAGATTTGCGAGGAATCCATCCACTACTCCGGCCGGCGCCCCTCCTTCAACTACCCCGTTAGGGCCCCCTCCCTCCAGCTTATTTGGGGGCTCCAAGTTGGGAAGCACCAGGGCCAAACTAAATTTTGGAGTCACTTCATTTGACCAGTCTATAGACTCGCAAGCTTCTGAAGATCTAGGTTTATCAAACGCCTCGTCCAACTTCCCTTTATCACGAACAAAAGCCAGAGCTCCGCCTCCATTCGCCCGTCATAATGCGTTCGATTCGCCGGGGAATAGCTCTTTTCGGGAGTCGGATATAAATGGGCATACTGCAGGGTCAAGTCGTGATTTCGATTCTTACACCGATGATATGGACCAGGACGATGGCATGGGAGATAGTCGTACGGGTTTTCTAGATTCACGATTCAGCGCTTCACACAATTCTCCAGTCCACTCTCCTGCTCATAAACCTTTCATTTATTCCAACCCCGGCCAAGCTAAGAGAGCAAAACTGGACGAAAGATGGGCCCAACCACCTACAACCAAACCCAGAATAACGCAAAGGAAGAAGAGCTCAATGTTTCCGTCAATCGCCCGTGATCTAGCCTCAAGGTCGCAGATTGCAATGGTTAGCGAACCTAATGAACTTATTCTTGAGACTGAGGATATAGTTGGCCGAATGTACGATCAGGTCCGGGAGTTCGAGCATGATGACGACGGTCTTCAACAGGCGCTCTGTGGCATTTCCAGTGATCTTTTGGATTTGTGGGAACGACATACAGCAGGCTCATCTTGGGCCCAACAAAATAGCCAGACCTCTACCGTAGGCCCGGAAAGCTCTGCTCCAGATATTGTGAAAGCCAACTTCCTCGGATCTCTCCTCCTTCCCCTCCATCATCCTCGACTTCAACAAAATAGAGCCCCTGAAGGAGGCGCCGGTGTTCGTATTGGTGCTGTTCGCGCCTTTGCACCCAAAAAACCTAAAACTAAAACGCCGATTCCTAAAGTTCTGTTCGGTTGGATAAACCGTTACCATACCGCACAAATTTCGGACCCGGATAGAGTCAGCAGCTATCAACCAAATCCCACCGCTTCTCCAGCATTCTGGGATGCGATTCAAACATCGATTTTGCGTGGAAATTTATCTCCAGTTATCGAGCTTCTAAAGAGTGCAGACTTTAATTATGCTAGATCGGCTATGGAAGATGGCCTCGAGCAACCCGGTTACCGAGGGGCCCAGCTTCAAAACATTCAAAAATGTGTCAATAGCGCGATCCAGCTACTTAGCGCCTCTCCGGGCGTTCAAACCAATGATTGGGACATTAAGAACCTTGACTGGGCTATATACCGAAGGCAAATTGCCGCCGCAATATCTGAACTCGAGAATCTAGCTGAAGGCCAAGATCGCCTAACTGAAGCCCGGGATCAGTTCCAAGCACCCAATTTCGGTATATTTAACCAACGGAGCACATCCTCCTTTTCTCAGTCCACACGAATGGCTGAGAGCCAGGTGCCTTGGACGATTTATCAGAATCTGAAGACTATGTATAACATCATGCTTGGAGATGTCTCTTCGATCTTGAGTAAATCGCAGGACTGGGTAGAGGCCACTGTTGGTCTCACTGCCTGGTGGGATGGCGAGGACGACAGCGATATATCTGCTGGAGAAACCAATTTCAACCGAAGCGTGATGAGACGTTCTCAGTCGCAAGCACCCCGTTCAGTAGATTCAAACCCCGAGGAAGCATACTTACGCCGCCTGGACTATTCATTTGCCAACGTAACGGAAAATTTGGGAGGGGAAGGATTTCAGGTTAATTCTATGAACCCTATGGAAGTGGGCTTGGCTTCAGTTTTCGAAGGCAACATCGAAGGAGTACTCGAAATGCTACAAACTTGGTCACTGTCTATCGCCTCCGCTGTTGCTGAAGTTGCAAGCTTTGGTGGATGGCTGGATACATCAGTAGGTTCCAAGCCAATGCCTGGTTTCAACGAAAATGATCTCATGGTTTTGAATTATGGCAAAAACGAGAAACCGCTCCGAAAGGATGATGTCTTGATTAGTTACGCAATGGGTCTCTTTGATCGAAAGCCCCTTGAGAGTCCTACAGGAGCGAGGGATGGGTGGGAGCTTGCACTCGAGGTTCTTAGCCGTCTTGACGACCAAGAGATTATGAGGACGAAGGTTACAGAGCTGCTTGACCGTATTTCCCTAGATACGTCTGAGCATATGGATAAAGTTGTTTTGCTTTGTGCGGATCTCGGATTCAATGATGAAGGCCGAAAGGTTTCAGAGGTAGGTTTCAGTCATCATCAACTGCTTTCCATTCGGACTATCTAACATTTTTTCGGCTTTAGCGATACGGTGATAAAATAGCAGAGTCGTCTGAAGAATACGGAACGGCCCTCATATGCTATGCAAGAGCGCATAGCTACAAAAAAGTTAAGAACGTCGTCGATCTTCTAACTTCGTTTTGCCTTGTTCGATCTACCGCATATCCGCCCGCGTCTGAGCTTGATGTTCAACTTCGATCGCTTCTTTACAGCCCGCGAGCCGCGTTATCAGCAATTGCGGCTGTCGACCAAGAGGCGGCTGGTATGCTCCAGTTCTATTTCTGTGGATATGCTGCCGTGAGACGCTTCTACGACATTCGCGACGAAGAAGTCTATCTGCAAAAGGGGGAGCGACCAAAACACCGCCCTCTAGCCAGAAAAAGAGCTGCCGCTGAAACTCTTGTTGCGGTCATCCGCAGTGCAGCCGACAGCATCTATGGTGGATTATACGATGGTGAACGGAAAACATCTGTTCAAGTTGACGGGCTCCTGGTGCTGCTGGGAGAAGCTCTCGTATTCCTGGAGGGTGAGTTATTCTGTTCCCTTACCTTTTAGCCATTCTTCTTTACATATTCTAACCTTTCGAGCTCCAGAACCCAACCGCTTCCTCACCACCGACCAGCTATTAACCATCCTTGCTGCAATCGAAGATCTCCAATCTGTTACATCACGTGTTTACGACCAGTGCGAAATGTGTCTGCAATCCACCATATATCACCACTTCAACTATGATGACCTCGCGAACACTTCATTCGGTGACGAATCCGTCAGATCCCCGGTGACATCATCCTTCGCCGCTCCACCACGCAATCTACTTAAAAAGTCGGTATCATCGCTGACCGCAGTCAGTGGCTTTTCTCTCATCGGTAGCGAAATGCTCGAATCCCAGAGTCGCCAACGGGACGGTGGATCAACGTCCATTGATAATTCGGGCGTACTTATTCCACACCCAAATGCGAAGCAAGGGGGCGCCAATGTGAAGAGGGGCTGGGACTGGAGAGCGAGAATTAGCAAAGATGTGAAGGGGCAGGATATTTTGAGGATCTTGAGGCTTCAGATTGCTAAGGGGCTAAGTTTCGGTGCTTTGGGGTCTTGATGGGGGAGCCTTTTTCCCATATGCCATCACTCTTCTTTCCTTTCCTCATGAGCAAAGTGGATGTGTCTACTGCTTGGTTGGTTAGGGGTTTTTGTCAGTTATCTATTTCTACTTTCCTCCGAAATAACAGCCTAATCTTTTCCATTTGCCCTTATCCCCTCCAACATACCTGGCGTCTGAACTATTAGCTTATGCAAGAAGGATCATCAACATGGATTTCGTCTTTTCTTTGTGTATTTTCTTATTTTTTCCCTTCTTTCCCTTTTTCGCCTTGCATGTTTAGTGGGGTGTATTCATCCGAAAATAGAGACGGCATCATCTCGTTCTTCGACTCAAAACAATAGTGCTTCCAGCGCATGGGGTCCGTCTGGAGGCAACATCACTCGCCTGAATAGGTGATTATTCATGCAATACAGAGCTGCAGAACACAGGGTTCATCAACATAGAAAAGTGTATGAAGATGCCTGCCTGGTTCAATTGAGTGGCAAACACTTAAGCAAACGACGGATATAAACATGACAAATAGCCAAAATTTAAATTCCGTCGCTAATTCCGGCGTTGGTGCTAATGTTTCCACCTCTACTCCGTACTCCGTACGGAGACATGGATTAATAATGCCTTCGTTTCATGGGCGGCTGTGACGGTTCTCTTTCTCGCCAAACACTGGACGGATATGTGGCGATTGAAGTCAAAGCGCGAGAGTTAATTCTGTATCCCAGCCCTCAGCCAGTCCCACCTACATGTAACTAACGAACTTAACCACCACCAACTTTCGTCCCGTCGTTGTGGACGTTGGGGGCCAAAATCGACGACTCACCAGCCACAAGAAACGACAAGGAAGGATACAGCGCCAAGGCGAGCTGTCAAAAAAAGAACGCGAATTTGCCCCCGCTCAACTGGAACTGGTGAGGAACGCTCGGGGCCGGGGATCGGTGACGCAAGGATTACCTGCGTCCAGTCGTCGTTCAGGATCGCCTTGATCCCGCTAGTTAGTTACTGGCTCGTTAGGCGCACTCCAGCTCTTGTGAAACTGCTGTCAAGCAGTCATTGTTCTTTTCCCCCGGCAAAACACGGTTTTTTGTATCCCTCTGCGGCCGTAAAGAAAACTGTGCGCAATCTTTGAGAAAGGGAACCAGATGGTGTCGCACAGGAGCGGTATTTTTAGCAGGACTGAGGATATCTCCGTGGCTATTGCGATCCTATGGTCTTCTTTCTTTGGACCGTAAAGTGCCGATTCCAGGTTTGCGGGATTATGTTTCTATCCTTGTTCAGGCTGTAATATGGTCAACAGTTATCGGTGGGGTGGCCCATGATTGTTGGAATCTAGACCAGAGTTTCAGCTGGGTTGGGATGCCTGTCCGCCTGCATGGGCTTTGTTTTCTGAAGAATAACGTACATACAGCACATACTCTTAGCAACTCCCGGGGCATATTTTGATCAGCACAGGGAATAGATTGCCTTGCTGACATACCCCTTGTTTGCATATACTATCGAGCTAGGGCTTATTGAGGAGTGCAAGCGATCGTGGAATGCTTCCAAGTGTTCAACTACAACGTGAATGATATCAAGGGATTTGTGGCCATAAATCGCAATTGACTTTTTTTAAACTTTATTCTCGACTACTGGTGAGTAGTGTACCGTACGTGTCTAGCAAGAGCATTACGAGAAAGCTGAAAGTTCCACAAAAGGGTGGCCAGGGTTATATTTGGATCTGGTTCAGCGCCGCCTCAATCAACTCCTGAGCTAGTTCCTCGTTATTCAAGAGCTAGGGGTAAAGATATGACAAGTTTCAATGATGCCCATTTTCATTTTCAATTCCCCATATTGATTTACTGCAAGCTGAGGTATATTGATGTAGGGAGATGCTGGCTGTTGACGATCAATTCAACGAATTCTTTATTGCATCTATCACTTGAATTAGTGATGCAGTCCTATCCATGAAGCTATTCCACAGCGAGTCTGCTAAGGCACCCGATGCATTTGAGCGCGAAGGCGACTGATTTTGCCTTTCTGTCATTGCTGTTTCTGCCAGCTGGCCCCATAGCTTCCATGAGACCAACAACACCATGTGCAGATATACCCGTGCCATCGCCCGAGAAGGTCGAGTGTCCATGTCTATGTACAGTGGGGGAGCCACCTCGCATCCTCCGACTTGCAGCCGTGGGAGAACGACGCCCCAATCCCTCTCCGCACGAGGCACCAAGGCGTGCCTCACACACCCCCGTATCATGCGCAAGGCCGTAGAATAAATTTCTATCAAGCGAGAGTGGCAGGAGAGGATCATAAGCATGGTAGATTCATCATCACAGCCTGCGAATGGGTAAGGCACGCTTGACGATGCAACTTCTTCAGACCTGAGCCGTTTTACGACCCCCATGAACTCCAAAGTAAGCTGGAAGAGGTCCTCGAAGACAAAGCGAGTTGGTCTTCCCGCCCTCCCTTCATGTCTGGATGGGAGGTTAGCGGCACACTCGTAGATTGCCACACTAAGACTTGCCAATTGTTGAACCGGAGATGACACTGATACTTGTGTATCCTCTTGCTCGTCGTTTGCAATTCTCGTGGAGGAGCCCGGCGAATACAAAGCGCCATCAACATTGCTTACGATACTGTTTAGTGGATTTTCGTTCATTGGGTTGCAGAAGCTGTTATAAAGGGATATATCATCCAAAAACGAGAAACCTTCGGGTGCCGGCCAGGGGAAGGCCGGCTCGATCGTTGCTAGAGTCAAGATGAGCACCGTACTTCTGTAGAAAGTGAACAAGGAAGCTCGAAGGTAGCATCCTAACCTGATGGTTCGGAGACTAGTGCTGTTTCACTTGGAGAAAATCTCTCGTCCATGTTTTGCCCCTGGCCAGTCATCGCATCTGAATGCGCATTCGGCACGATGCCTGAGGCGGGGATAGGAGCAGCCCTCGTCACCTGTTGTGCGCGGTGAGCCTTCAGAGAGCCCCGAGGTGCGCGGACAGAAAACTGGCAAGTTTTTCCTAATCTGAGGCATCGCTCGCAGCGGGCTTCCTCCGGCTTGCGGACGCACCGGAGTTTTTGTGTGTGGCAGCGGTTACATGCTGCCCGCCCTTTCCGTGGCGCTTGGCCAGGCGTAGAATTAGATTCGCCAAATAGTAAAGATGGTTCCACGAACTCATCCATTATTGAAGGGAGATGAACCGAAGGGGATTAGATAGACAGGAGGTGCAGGGCGGAGCGTGTCAAGGGCGAAAGTTCTCGCTCAGGCTCCCCTCACAAACTCGTATGCAGGTTCGGTGTTTTTGGCTGCATGTTCGGCGAGAGTAGCTAGTTAAATAACTGCTGTGGATCGTGGATTAATAATTATCTTCTTGGCTGGCGGGACATGATACCAGCCTGGCCTGGGCCTGCGAACGATGTTTCACTCAGCGCATTATTCTCTTTGAAGGTGCGGCCCCTTTCATGTTTTTAGGCCTTTACTGTTCGCTATCCCTAATACTCGTCTAATCTAGTCCACTGCTAAGAGTGTAGAGTGTATGTGCAGAGCACCTAGCTAGCGGAGGATTATTTTAGATGGCATTGATCAAAACTTAACATGGTGTTCTATGGTGAGCCGTTAACTACCCGATTCGGCGTTATCCGCACCGAACTATGGAGAATGTCCCTCAATAATACTGACAATACTCAGTCCACCATATATACAAAAAAGGGGCGGGCCCGACAATTTATAGTCGGCGGCGCCTCTCTTCAAACAGAGGCAAAATGCAGCTCATGTCATTGTATCTCCGCGATCAGCAACAATGGTATCACTTACAGAAGTCCAATCATCCAATTCTCTGATTCCCTCTACCCTGCCGCCTAGGCTGGTGGGCGTTTTTGTGGGAGCAACGAGCGGAATCGGCGAAAGCACTCTGAAGACTTTCGCCAGGTACGCAAAGCAACCACGAGCGTACTTTGTCGGCCGCTCTCAAGATGCTGCAGACCGGATCGCCGCAGAGTGTAAAGCATTGAACCCGGACGGGGAATACATTTTTATCCAGGCCGACATCAGCTTGATCCGCGTCGTTGACGATGTGTGCGAGCAAATTAAGGCAAAGGAGAGCGCACTGAACATCTTGTTTCTCAGCGCGGGAGTACCGCTCCTCGACCGCAGTGGTGGGTGCTAAACCGTGTAGCAATCCCCCAGCGATTCAGCTAACGGGAATGCTAGAAACCCCCGAGGGAATCCACTTGCTGGCGGCATTGACCTATTACGCCCGCATGCGTTTCATCACCAACATGCTGCCTCTGTTGCAAAGTGGCACGTCCCTCCGCCGTGTCGTTAGTGTGGCAGGAGGTACGCACGAGGGACTTTTGCACCCAACTGATTTCCCCGCGCTCCGAATCCCGCTCAAAGAGCTTCGTGGACATCTCGCGTCACTGGTAACGCTTGGCCTTGAGGCCGTATCGAAGATGGCTACCGATGTCAGTTTTGTCCACTGCCATCCAGGCTCAGTGGACACTCCGCTCTTCAGGCATATGCACAGCCAGCCTGGAAAACAATCTCCATTTCAGGCTTGTATGGTGCCAATCGATGAGAGTGGGGAGCGGCAGGTGTACCTAGCGACAAGCTCACGGTTCCCGGCAAAGCAAGGGAATTCTGCCCCTGTGCTGCTTCCAGATGGATCTGGTATCTCTGTTGATACCACGGGGATAATCGGAGGCGGTGTTTACTCTGTAGGGTCAGACTGCGAGCCGGCATCTTCTGATGTGATACAGCTGTTGGCCGAACTACGCGATAAGGGGATGCTTGAGGAGGTGTGGAATCACACCGAGGAAGAGTTCAAACGGATATGTGGATCACGGTGAAGATAATGGGGTCCTTGCTTTTATATTATTAATTGTAAATTTATTATTTTCACCTCATAATTCTTATTTAGAGAAAGATAGTACGTATTACCGCGACTGCTGGCACGTAATTTGGTCAAGACTTATAAATAGAAAATTGTCATAATCATCCATTTACCATGTATCAGTCAAGCGCATAGTCAGTGATATCTTTTCGATGGGATTTCAGAAGAAAATAGACGGTAGCTGTACCTATGGTTGTACTTTGATCAAGGTTTAGCCTGGCGGAATATTTCGGCTCATTCTTGGGCTGATTAATAAACCCCGTCTATAATTAACAAATATCATTGTTGTTGATCGCCTGTTAGCGCAATAATCTCTGTAACCCTCGTGTGCCAATGAGCTTCTGAATCTCCCAGCTACGCTGCAGCTCAACTTTGCAAAGCAACTTCGGAGAGCATTTGTGGTTAGTGATATGCTTATTAAGAAACGAGGGACAAGCTGGCAGTATCCAATACTGGGTGTCCCGAAGTATCCCACATCCCAGCACCGGGGCAGATACTTGATGGCAAGAAATTGATTTGGTGGCCTCTACAGGGCGCTACAAATGGAATCATTCGGAAAAAGTAACCCATTGTATCCCAATTAGGGAATCTCGAATTTGGCAGCTCCACTTTGGGAAATTTACGAGCCGGGACACTCTGTTCCTCCAGCGGCTTGTCATAATTGCCATTTTGGGACGTGGGGCTTGCCGCTGGCCGGCGGGGTCGCTTGGCTACTATTAGCACCGTTATTTCGGGACACTAACGCTTTTGCCACTCTGGAGCTGGATGCAAGGCAGACTTCGCGGGAGGAGTCCAGCAAAGCACTGACCAACACACCCAAGGTTGTTCTTGTCACCGCAGACATCGGTTTCATGGATGCGCACGTAACCTCAAATCCAGATTGTCCCAGAGGTAGTTATATTGCCGTTGTTGAATTTTACACGATTATTCAGGGGATCAGCTTCTTTTTTGCATGTTTGATAGGGTCAACGCCCACGTTTGGCAAATGATTACGGATGATGCTTGACAGGGATCGTTATTTCAAGGCTGGATTAAGGTTGGACAATGTGCATGATTCCCGCGATAGAGCGGTCAACGGTCTCTCGGAGTAATATTTGTTAACTACTGATCTCCAAATATTGAGGGTAGTTCACATTAATGTTTCGAACCAAACAGGTACCGAAAATCCCCCGCCGCGTATCATTCATGATCCAGACCGCTGTCGGAACATTTTCATTCCGTGCACCTCCGCTCCAGCTCCCCGCAAAACGACAAGACGGGACAATGTGTGAACGTTGTAACGGACTCCACGGGCTCCCCCCCCCCCCCCCCCCCCCCGGTTCTGCACGTTCAATTCGAGGCCATGTTGGTCTGGAAACTATCCGCCAACGTTACACTCGACAACGGTACAAAAATAACCCACGGATGTCCGCAATCCAAGATAGCAGCCGCTATGCTTTACGATACCATACTGCCCCTCTGCTTGGGCAATCCCTCCCTCTTACCGCCAGATCACCACCAAATCCAGAAGTGGCTGTGCTGGGCTAGATCCGCGGTGAGTTGCTGTGGCTTGCTCTGGAGGCCCGGTACGCTAGGCCGCATTGGGATAGGTGCGTCCCTGCCAAGGCGTAGGGCTGACCCAACCCTGGAACCACGCTTCGGCTCGCCAAACCAGCCAATCAGCAAAACCTTGTTTCAACCGCAGATTCCGACCGCGAGGGCTGACGGAAAAGCCACAGCCAGGGCCAATTGCTGCAATAGCGGGCGTGGTGCATTGATAGAAGCAGGCATTTTGTGTGACCGGGTTTGTAGGGCTGAAGTGGCTTCTCTTTCAGGAGAATTCTTGGGAATTCTTTAACGAAGACCTCTCAACATTTCTTTGTATCACCAACATTCTATCTTCCTCCGTTTGGCGGGGGACGATTGAGTCCCGCCCTAGCCGCTCCTCCTGTCATTATCTTGAAGTGGCAACCTGCATGAGGGAAGACAGAGTGGAGATTCCACTTGAATAGAGGATCCGGACGTTATCAGTCATCCTTCTTAGTATTTCCTCTACTCCAAATGCTGTTTGTGCCTTGTCTCCTGTCCCTGATTCGGGGCAACTTGCTTCCCGAGCAAGTATTAACGATCCGAGGATACAGGGTTGCTCAGATCAGCCCCCACAATATTCGGAGCATTTCACAATAATAATCTGCATTGCTAGATGTGTACATTTGCCACTCCTCCACTCTTGTCAGGGTTACCACTCTTCGCTAGTTGGAATCTTGAGCCTTCAGCGCACGGCTCCGCCGACGGCGGGGATGTGCTGTATATGTCCGTCGTTTTGCTCGACCGAGGTTATATTGTATAGTTTTTTTTTGTATCTATATGTAAGCAATAGAGCAAACATTACCATTTTTCGATTTCAAATGCCCTGGCTGCGACATGTCATCTAGTATTTTCAACTAGATCGAGTGGCTATCAAGTAATTTATGCTTATTTGCAGTAACTAGGTTTTGGCTGAGCTCGTAGATTACAAAGCAAACTCCGCCCTTGGCCAAACTCCAATTCCAATGTAATACCGCTGAGGATACTTAGCCACCAGTTTCTAAAAACGAAACAGAGAGTGGCTCACTAGTCAAAACTTACCCTTCTGATACCTCCTCGGCGCAATGTTGTCCTAAGTTCTCTTCAATGCTGTGACCCTGTTTGTAAATGCTTTGCTGGTTGTCTCCTCCCCTCGACCAAGACAGCGTCGGGAGCGGGATAATATGACCCTTGCAATCTTCTCAACGCGGGATGCTTTTCGGAACCATAGTTATTTCTTCGCCAGAATTTGTCCCAATGGAGCCACAAGAGAAAGAGTATGAGCATGCGAAGCTTTCTCATCCAGCCATAAGCTCTGGAATCCGGGCGATGCAGGAATGTCTCCAGCTTACCCTTTCCTACCCTAGGGCGTAAACTGTAACTATACCTGCCAGGTTACCGGACAAACACCCGAAGAGAGAGACAGAAAGCTGTTTAACGCTGCAAAACGGTGTATCATGTAACTATTCTTGCGCCATGCTCACGATCCCCTAGGCCAAGTCAGTCTGACACCAGCCTGAATTAGCTGGCCGTATGCTGACTCGTGACAGACCAGAGTTGTGCCCCGCCGTTGGTTGCTATTTCCAGGGTAGCGGAATGACACTGTCAATCACTAGCCGGGCTGAGACGCCAAGGGTGCCCCGGCAAGCGTCTGTCATGACCTAATCGACGGCGCTTTGGCTTGGACCTCCAGCCTCATCCTCCCACTTCGCACTACCGTAGTGCCCGATCCTCTGCGGACCGCCTTCGGTTGAACCATATATCGGATTATTAGTATTATTATACTCCGTATGCGATTGAGCACTTCCTGATTCCTGTTGGTGGTGTGGGTGGTTTCTTGGCGACCGCACCACGTTTGTTACAGATCGCTAGCGGTAAAACGAAGCGGGAACAGCCACACTTCCACACCGTGGGTAACCAACGAGGCAACGATACTAACAAAAGCATCCGCCGAAAAGCCCTGCCTGAGGATTTGGCTGAAATGTCCCCTCATTGTAACAGCATTCCACCATTTCAACATGAACTGGCTTGGCCTGGGCACTATTTTCGGGCATGTCCGCAAGCTGTTTGTTTGGCTATGCAGCTGCCGGCTAGCGGGACGTTGCTCTGTGCCTGCATATCGAGGATCAATCAGTTGCCGGAGGCCATCTCGGCCGTTTCTCGCCCACTCTCATGCGGTAATTTTCAACCACCCCCCCTCCTCTCAGGCGGAGCATGATGCAGGATTGGTCCGCGAATCCCAAGCCTTGGAAGCTTGCTTTGATGGTTTTGTGCCCAGTATCCCGCTCTAGACCTGATTACGACTCACCTCTGCTTATCCTATGTCTATTCCTCCTTGTCCTAGGCTTCCACCGGACTAATAGATGCCTTGGGTGTGTACTTGCAATTGGTTATATATGATGCTGCTGGTCACCTCTAACACATCATTTTCTCTCATTCCATTCCCATTCATTCATACCCACTCGTTCATTGAAATAAAATATTGTTCTACTCTTTAATGTCCTTGCGTTGTTTCCTAGCTATTATACCTGTCCTGTTTATTTGGCGCTGTATTCTATCCCCTTTGAAGCATCTGTACCTGCAACTACGCCGCATTCCACACAGACCTACATCTCTTAGCCTTCGAGAGCTTGAGCCCACTGTGCCGCAAAAGATCAACTAGTTTCGCTTTTTGTCTGCATATCGTCACATCCCCCGCAATTTATTCCGGACATCCCAGTTGACAGACGACAAGAGAAGCGGCCAGGCTGTTAGCAAGATGTGCTACCAAGTTGTTGAAAGATACTCCGTCTGTCGCTGCCTCTATCATCGCCATGCGGTAGACCCGTGCGAGGCATATGGTCAACGTGGCCATGTAGTACAAGAGAAGACAGTCCTTGTTGGCTACGCATGCACAGTTCATTCGGCGCGGAGAACGGATTCCAACACCCACCCCAAACCTACCACGAATTGGCCTGATTCTGGCTACTCAAGCAGCAAAGGCCCATATACTTAGAGCCCCCGCTGCTTCCGGCTGCAGCAATATTCGAGCAAGCGGGAGGTTGCAAGTCGGCGTGGGAGTTGGGGAGAGCATGCTTGGGACGAAATGGACCTCGAGAACCACTACATTACCTTTTGGATATCCGGTACGCCCACCCAGCTTGAAGACTTGCTAGAGTTTACTTGGGTGATTTGCGCTGCGCGCGATTGCTTTCAACAGCTCTAGCCTAACATTACTATCGACCTACTCTCTTCTGCGCTTTCGAACAGACCTCATTCTGGATCCTATTTTCGATCTGGACTTTTACAGGAACACGGGCTGTTCCTTCTCTAACTACTCCAACTACTCCGCCAACTTATCCCGTTGTTTCTCTCTTCACAACTCTACCTCCTTTTGTGCTTCAAAATTTAGCGACATGCGATACCATGATCTACGATTCTCGCCGTCATTCGGTCGACTGGCTCGACTGCTAATCCTCACGCATCACGATATATTCCGGTGACTTCTTCCTAAAAATATCGTTTCTAAAATATTTTTCCCTTAGTGTTTGTTTTCTCTCAATTATCAAGGCATATCGAGCTCCCGGAGAGCCGCTGCATATCTCGTCTTTTTGTTCCTGCTTGGTGTCCTAGCTTGTTTTCTATCGTTGTCTATCTACTGTGGTTTAACTATTTGATTTGTCTCTTTTTCTTCTTTTTTTGTTCGTTTTTCAAACTATTAAACATATAGAAACACAGGAGCGATGGATTGGTGGGACAAGAGAAGGAACTTGGCCGCAAAACTACATACAATATCTCCTTGCTGGGCGAGGACGATAACAACTTCTCTCTGGCTATCTCTCTCTCCCCTGTTCCGTAATTGGATGAACGCAACGAGTCAACGAAGTGTATGGCCAAATGAAATGTGGGATGTTTGAAAAGCACAGACGGAAAAGCAGCACCTTCAAAACTTTTGTTCTACGGACTTATTGTCATTTTACTTTTCCACAATTATCTTCTGTTTAGGGGTTTGATCTGTTTCCTGTTTATTTCTCCCACTAATTTAATCTGTAATACTACAATTACGTTCTCCACTTTCCCACATTTTTCTCTTGATTCCCATTTTATGCTTTGCACCGCTATCATGGCTTACTCCCCCCCTTTAAACTTAATACTCTGGCGCAGGCTCGCTGGAAGTTTCTACCCTCGTCCCGCCTGTTGGAATCGACTACCACTATAACTTTGCTTGGGCGGAATGCAGTGCATGTCATCATTTCCATGTGAGCTGATTACGTCCGTAGCCTCAAGTCAGCGGCTCGATATTGGAATTTGAAAGGCTTAGTCGCGGCGGAGAAACATATCAAGACCCCGGAAAAGGATGGAAGAATAAGTATTTTGCTAGGGAGAAAGAACAGACCCTGAGTCGACTCTAACTACGTTGAACAGGCATAAGCTGAGGGAGTGTGGCTTGGATTTCTCATCCTACTTACGCTGGCTGTGAGATGGCTATGGGACGAATAATATTTTCCCTTGTTTTTTCCCTTTCTTATTATGATGGGTCAGGCGAGTTGTTAGAAAGAGACGGAGCTTTTATTTAAATATAGACATGCCTGTATATTAGATAATATCCCTGCCTCGGTGTTGTTTTTTTTAGAGTTCCCGATAATTAACTTTGGGGTTTAAATATAGATCTATATTTTCTATTTCCAATTAGTGGCCATTTGTGTTTGTGCTTTACATCGTTAGGCGGGGAATGGATTTTCGATGAGATGATAACTTATATTCTGTCCAGTTTGGTGACGTATGTATGCGCTCTCTAGATAACCCACTGCGGCCAGAAATATCCTTGCAATTTCGTATGTTAGACGAGAGTTCGCAAATAATAAATGAAGGGGCAAATATATATATAAGGAAGGGAAGAAGCAATTGATCAGCAACAAAGTGCTATATTCGCACATCGACTAGCAAGGTCTTCACAAATCCGATGGAGAAGGTTGCTGCAATCAATCTCGGCTTTCAAGCAATACCGTCAATTTAAGGTTGAACCTTCGTGTTTCTTGAATACGCCTGGGGATATTAGAGCGCTTTGTAAATGATGAAGCGCATATATTATAGTCTGATACCGCCGGTTCGGCTGGATTCTTTTGCCAAACTATTATAGGCATTAGCTGCCGTCCCCGCGGCCCGGGGTATTATTTATCTTGAGCGTGGGGAGGCACACTTTTCCAACGCGATTTCCGACTGAATCGCAAATGTAAACTGTATACATTTCCTCCAGATGCCCGAAAGGTACGTTACGCACAAGCGCGAAATTGATAAGTACCCCACCCAGGTGCTCTGAGAGCTTTGGATCTACTGGCTTAGCAAGACTTCGCGCTGGGTTGTTCGGTTACAAGCCGGAGTCCGCCCATCTTGACAGTAATTTCTAGGCTGTTCTCTAATTTGGTACCCCCAAATTTCACGTCCGCATAGAAACCATCAGCGGCTTCTATATTGCGACTGAAGGCAGGGATTGCGAAGCGTGGACAAGGTAGCTTCCTCCTCCACCTCCTCTTCCTCATCAAAGCCATCACAGTTTCAGAGCAGAAGCTGCATCATACAGAAGGTGTGTCATACAAGATGACATAAGTCTTGCTTTCTTGTCCGGTCAGAATGAGACTGCATGTAAAGGAGGGTTTATATCAAGATACACAACCTTATCCGTATACATTTCATTGGGCTTATTGTAGTATTAGTTAGTGCTGGGTTGGTCAGAGGCAGATGGCAGACAAAGGAGAGCACAAGGCGGATGCCTATGTCATAGCAAGTCAAGATAAGCCAAAAGAGACTCGTCGATTGGGATGAACGGACTTGTCTCCATTGAGGGAGCACGGACATGTATTTACTTAGTAGCCAAAAATAAATAAAATAAATCCGTTCCAGGGCGAAGATGATTTGTTGAAGCGGCAACCTTATATTAAATTGTATACATCCATGAAGCATGGTATGTATGTCAGCAATGAAGGAGGTTCATCTCGCGGTAGCAGGCCACGTGACCAATGATTCGGGGCAGGAAACGCTCTGAAGGGCAACTCGAAACCGCTTTAAATGTAGATTTGAGCCCTGCACGCGATCTACACCCGAATTAGAAATTTCAACTGGGGATTTTATCGAGGTGGAATCATCGCAACTGGGCCCCTCGGGCTTCAGCTCTTGACAGGGGTACCAGAGAACTTACTCACTAAGCAAAAGTGGAAAGGTGCAGCTTTTGGATTGCTATATCAAGTGAGGAACGGTGCTGTTACCATATTATCAAGCTCGTTGGTCTCTGCCACCCCTTGGCTGATGCATTGGATGGATGGTCATTCCCGGAGATCTGGCTTTTTGCCTCCGGGGCGAGCACTGCAATTGCATCTTCTGCGGAGATCGGGTTTCAAACGGTACATGAACTGCTGCGAGCATCCAAGACGCATCCTGACTCCCGAGAGTCCAACGGACTTTTAGTAGGGCCCACAACGGTAAATGTCTCGCCGCCGCGATAGACAAAGCTGCGGAATATAGCTCTCCTGGATACGTAACTACCGGGGCTTGTTCTGAACAGCTTGCATCGATAAAAATATCTCTGCGATGGAAAGTTTGTCTGAGTTTAAATTCACATCTGATTGGTTTTGCTCACTGAAAAAGCCACTTGGAAATAAAACTAACGTTACTTTTTTGTACGATCTTTATTTATATACAATTATTTATTTATAGCTTTAAGGACTAACTTATATTCGTATGTTAATAAGTTAAAATCACTAACATCGTTCTAAAATGCCATCGATACCGATTTGGAAAGCCGGGATAAGAATCAGCGCCGCTTCAGGGCTAGTACTGTCCAAATCTGGTCTACCGTCAGTTTTTGCGGTTCGGTTGGCGCTCCAGGGCCCCACACGCTGGCCCATTCAGGCATAGCGTCATGCCATCGGTTGCAACTAGCGCTGCCGCCCAGCCATTCACGATTACTAGCGCGGCTGTTCTGATATCAACCGCCTACTCAGCATCATGGCGTCTATCCAGGAGTCTGCAGATGATGTCGTGGAGTCTTTTTTTAGGACTGCTAGTCAGTCTATCTCACCACCACGCTCAGCTTCTCAACTCGGGGAACATATAGCTAGAACGAAGATATCAGCATACACACCACAGTCCCCCGACGATAATACCAGCGCGATCCTGTCTGCTTTTCTTGATAATCTACCTCAGGAAGGAAAGCAGAACTTGATACACTTTATCGCAACTTGTAGAGAAAATGATATTCTATTTACTCTCTCCGAGCATTTGATATCGGCAATTCTTGTCTCCTGTGAGTTTCTTGGTGAAAGCTCGCTTCCATTTCAGTTTCTTCTTAATGACATTTTCTGTTAGTGAGAGCACGGACTACTCCAGAGGTGACCCCTTCTCCTCTTCCCAACGCTGAGGAGGATCTTGTTAATGTCGTGTCGTCTCACATGACTCATCCCAGTGATAGAAACTCCCAGGACAAGCTTAAGCAGCAGTGTTTGAAGAGGGACAACTACCAATGCCTTGTGACTGGAGTGTACGACCATGAGCACGCGCCTGGAAATGTACCGGATGACCTGCTCAAATTAACTGGAGAGACTGAGCTCGCCCACATCATACCCCTCGCACTTGGGAAGTTTCGAAACAGCGCTGAAGTTGGTGTTGCCTGCTTTTGTTTCGTAGACATGTATGTCTAATTTTAATCACAGGAAGTTCAACGAGCGAGGACTTGGGCGGCGATATATACCTGTTTCCCTGACATCCCCTTGCATACCAATTGTTTTGCAGAGACAGTCAATGACTCCGAAAACCTTATGACACTGTATTCTCCAGTCCATAAAGCATTTGGCAAATTCCAGATCGCTTTCGAACCAGCGGTACGTACCCTACTAAGCTACCCATGATTGTTGAACAACCTGACAATGTCCAATAGGATGAGGAGCACACGTATCGCCTTCAATTTTACCGCTTGCCCACGGTTCTGCACCTTCATCTTCCTGAGCCAGATGAGAACAACGAGCGTGTTGTAAGGTTCACAAAGCACGCCAACTATGACCTCCCCAGCCGCGCTCTCCTAGGCGCCCATGCGGCTGTTGCAAGGAGCTTACATGTAACTGGCATGGCAAGAACAATAGATCAACTCCTTCGCGATCGAGGGGAGCTCTGTGGTCTTGCTGAAGATGGAAGTACCGACATAGGGCGACTTTCTATGCTCGCACGTTGAGTGAATTACGGGAATACATCGGAGGTCAGGCATATTTCAAATCGCCAAGTGTGAAAAGTCAGTCTTCACTGAAATTTTATATACAAGATAATATTTGAATTGAAATATTATAAGACTAAATAAAATAGTGAAAGGAGCGAATAAAGTCCAAGTACGCGATACCTTCATCGTGGCCCTTTACCGTGTGCCTCGCCTTATCGATGAGATGGAGTTAATCATCGACTTCTGCGACCCTGGTGGCAAGTTCCCCGGGCGGGGGGGCCACTTTTGCGACCCCAGGAATTGGGAGATTGGTGATAATTTCTGGCTCAAGTGGAGATTCCTGGTGAGTCCTGATATGATACGCCAGACGGATCGATGGAGGCGTCCTGCGCGGGCTCCCGAGTATCAAAACATCAGGGAAACCAGGAGGGACGGTCAAAGGTGTTCGATTATGTACAGTCCTTGAGGAACTCTGAGCGATAAACCCTTACAGCAATAGTTCCCGGCATCAACTTGTTAGTTTCATTCAAAGGTACGACGCCTGCAGACAATACCCCTTTCTGGACCATTGGCTATTGAACCCTTTTCTTGCTCTGCTAGTTACACCTTGAGGAGAATTATAAATTTCGAGCGTGTGCAAGGACTTATGTTCAAGGCCTGCGTACAGGATAAGCAACGTAGAAAAGAAGATACCTAGGGATCTAAAGGCTTCATGCATATATATCCATGGACGTGAAATTTTTTGGGGCGACCCAGTGAGAATTACTAGCTAGCTACCTAACTTCTGAGCTACATGAATAGATACATGAGCCGACAAAGCAGGGCACGTATGGTTGGTTTGACAGTAGATAGACAAGATCTTCAAACCAAGAACCAAAGGGAAAAAAAATCGAAGTCAGCTAGCTAGCCTTTTCTTGGGTAAATTATTGAGTAGTAATTCAATTGACCAGGCTGGATCTTCCCTTTTTTTTTTCGTTTTTCGTTTTTCTTTTTCTATCCTCCCCTATTCCACTTTCGTTTCCTCTCTCGATTTTCGTCACAACGAAAACCACTTCCCACATCCCCCCCTAAATGAGGCAAGCTGCTTGTCACAAATGTGGCTCGGCCCGAGATATGAACTCAGCACCAAGGACCACCCGATCGCCCACTCCGTTCCCCTCACTCTTCTCCTACTCGCTCTACCTCCAAATACAAACATAATCTCCGATCCTCTCCTCCTCAACCACCCCACTTCCTGTGTTCTCTGAAGTGTGTCCACTCCCAGTTATCCCGACTTGCAGCCCATCGAGGGTCAAGATGCAGAAGCTGCTGCTCTGGAGCTGCTCTGAGGGGATGACAAAAGTTGCACCAAGCATGGGAGTGACAACATGGTGCTGCACAACAAGTAAAAAAAAAAAGAAATAAGATACTAAAACTGAAACAGGCAAATTGTGGCATGCAATTTCGTTGCGTGACAAAAGACAAATAAATTGCGGCAATCACAAAAATATCGGAAAACAAGATTTGAATTCTCAACATGATTAGGATGATGGTTGTTTTCGCGGGGGAAAGGGAAACGCAAATGGCGGCGTAACTAAAAACATATTTTTTTGAGATTATTTTTCTTTTGTAAAATGCGGTTGTTTGGTACGGATCGTTTCAAAATAAGGGAGTCAAGGTTGGCAATGACGATTTGAAACTCCAGCGATTTGGGGGAGAACAAGAATAGCAAGATACTTAAAAGTATCCGGTTTTGCAACAAGAAGAATTTGGCGATTCGCTGTAGAGTGACATTATCCGCGTAAGAGCTGGGTTCGTGCAAATGCAGAGGAAAAAATGCATTACGGAGGCGCTGGAGGGATTCATTCTGGCAACGAGTTTGTTGGCTTGAAATGCTAGGATGCATCGATGGAAAGTAGCGTCGTTTATTATTCGATGCAAGAGTTGGGAAAACTAGTCAAAAGAACAGAACAGGAAGAAGATAAAACAGATTACCGAATGAAGTGGTGAGCGAACTGAATTTTGAAAGTTTGTCGTGAAAATTATTGTTCCAAGTCAAACGAGACAGCGGGCATGACAATTTTTCTATTTCGCTTCGGTTTAATTGATTCTTCCATCTTTTTAACCAATTTTGGATGGACAAAAGATAAAACTGACTCCTGGAAGACGTTACTTTCATCAAGGTCATGGGTAAAATGAAACAAGGGAGCGAGGTGTTGAAATGTTGAGAGGCGGATCAAAAGTATCCGAAATCCGTCTTTCAACAACGGCGCGCGCTAGAATGTGGAGGACGAAGTTGACAATTTACCATCCACTAAAGCACGAGTTAATCATCTATGGGAGACGTACTGTGGGCGGCGGGCAATTGGGCGGGCTTCGCGATATTCATCCTCCGAGTCGCTGGAGCAGATATCGGAATCGGAAGCTGGAGATTTGCTTCCGCAGCGGCTACCTCCACAATCGATCTTAACGCGATCTCCTTTGCGGGTGATTCCGTACCGCTCACAGCTGCAAATGGAGCTGTTGTCGCTCAAGGAAGAGATAGACGATGGCGACGAGCTGTCTGAGCGAGTAGAGATCGAAGAGCCAGTTGACGAAGGAGGGCTGGAAGATAGCTCCGAATCGGAATCGGACATATCGACATGGGCAAAGCGTCTGGTGAGTTCGCTGACGGTTGGCGGTGGAGAGTAGTGGGGATCCCGAATTTGGCGTGAAGCGTAAGGCTTGGAAGGCTTCGGGGAGAGGATCTTGGAGGGCGAAAGAGCGCGGCCCTTGATTGGCCCAGTGCGGGCATTCTTGTGCGAAGAGTTGGTGCTGCTGCGGGCTCCACTGGGAACATCTAGGATGTTGAGCTTGCGGCCAGTGGTGGGTTCAACAGTGTATTCCGCAGTTGGGTCATGAGAGACATGGTACCCGTCCATGATGTACTGTTCAGAATGTAAGAAAGAATCCAAGCTGAAAAAAAAAAATAACGACTCAGGGGCATTCATTCTCTTTACTTACGTAGTACCAGTATCGCTGTCCCAGTTGGAGAGAATTGCCCTGGAAACGGAAAGTTCCCTTCCATGAGCCGGCTTTGGCGGAGGCATCCTGGGAGAGTGGGAGCTGACCAGTGTAGTTATCCCACGAACCGAGGAGATGGATGGTCTTGACATTTGGGGAGGTGCGGATGGAGAAGCTGAGTTGAACGGCGGCCATTTTTTCTTGAATAAATTCCGAATATTAAGTATATTAAAATGTAAAAAGTGATAGTTGTAATGAAGGTAATGGGGTTTGTAAATATATTAGTGAATGGAATGTAGTAAAAAGATAAAAAATAATAATGATAGAAATTATATGTATTTTAAAAGAATTGAATACGTGACGGAAGCAGTTATATTCTATCGAGGCCGGGGAAGGACTACCAGAGTCGCTTTCGGAAATTGTGAATCGATAAAATAGAGAGGACGGGTCTCGAAAGTAAGGCGTTGAAAGAAGAAGCTATTAAACAATGACGTCGACCGGCGACGAACAATGCGATATCGAGTTGGAGGATTGAATTAATTAAGAGGTACCGAAAACAAGAAGCACAGCTCCTTTGAATGTGATTGCGCGAGAAGATGGAAACGACGAAAAGACGCAAAGAGAAATTAGGCACCTCAAAATTAAAGGAATAGCTCTTCAGAAGACAGACAAGACCTGCTGAGGAAAAGAAAAGAAGAAAAAGAGAGAAGACGGAGAGAATGAGGAGGAAGAGCAGGTGGTTATATGGGCAGCGGCAGCAGCAAGTGCGGTTTGGGTGGCCCAGCGGAGGGGAAGTCCAAAAATAGAACATGCATCACATCCACTAGCCTGCATCGGGCTAGTGGAGCCAACTTTGTTTTGTCGACATCGCTGACATAATCCACAGGGCGGGTAGCCGGGCTTTATCATTGGCCCACATCGGCAAGTGGGGTGGGTGGGGCCGACCACCAGCCGAGAATCGTCCAATGACAAGACGGGAGAGATCTTCGGCCAACCAGCGGCTGCCGAGCCCCAACCACAGTCAACAAGAGCCTGGTCAGTCAGCCTGCGTTCGTTGCCAATGACTTCTGCTCCTCTTGCTTTAGTCGTTGATGGTGAGAGGCATGGGCCACATTAGCCTTGTTCCGCTGCATGAAAACTGTCCATTGAACCTTGGGAATGCCATCACAACACATCAATCACATCCCACTAGTCCTAACGCGGTCTTGAATAAACCTGCTTCATCGCCAATCCCGTGCATGTTTTGCAATCAACAACTCTGGGATTATACGAGCGGGTTGGAGATCTTTCCTGATGACAGTGTGGACTCGTCATAAACGCTATCAGTGGGGAACTTCGTCTTTGCTGACCCCTATCCAGCATCAAACCCTGTCCGGCGGTTAGAAGCAGCATTCCCACCTCAATTCTCTGGCAATCCATCCTGTCAAACTGTCATGAAGAGCTCCCTTCCAGCCGTTTTTATGAGTTCTTAAAGTGCAACATCATCCTTTGTTCAAGCATCAGTCAAACACTTGTCCGAAGCCACCCGATGGATAATACCTTTTGCGAATCTACATAGAGCCGACTCTGTACTAACCCTCTCTTTCTTGATCCAAAGTAACAGACGAAAAGAACAGCGACCTTTCAACTTTCCTTGAAATTTCATGCAATGAGCAAGAGGAGTTGCTATCTCCAATCGCCTTCGCCGGCGCTGTCACCGTAACATACAAATTCCGTTCGCCAAACTTTCCTCCAGGTTAGCTTTTGGAAGGCCAATGTGAAGTAATTGGGTTGACAAATCACCTACTAGCCATCTTCATGCGACGTGAGCATCATCCTTCTAGCTGCAGTCTAAACGAGAGCTAAGCTTGGTCCCCGAAAAGAAAGAGATGGCCATGGGGAGAGGGTTTGGAACTTCCGTTCTTGTTGCATTCCTCCCTTCCCCGCTCTCGCTTCTGAAGAGGTCATAAGCTTCCTCGAAGATATGCACGAAGATATGCACAACTTTGGCTGTCTCTGGGAGCTAAATTGACGAATGAATATGTAGCTTAGCTTTCATACAACTTTTTCGAAGTTCACTTCGTACTCTAGTTTCATGCCCATAATAACTTCTAGGTGTGGAAGGATTTTGCAGCCCTGGCGGTTTGCTGCGAAGTTGTCGACATACCACATGAAACGTAAAGCAGACCACCAACGATAGCAGAGTTAAGGCAGAGCAAAATCAAGATAGAAATTAACTAAGCTTGATTGACTTAAAGAAATTACTAGCTTTTAGAACACGTATATGATAGAAATCATGTGAAGAACAATCCGACACAATATGTTATGAATAGGATTGGAAAAATGTTAATGAGTCCTGTTGAAGGGGGCACTTCTGTAACTAGCTGAGGTGATAGTGTAACTAAATGTCCATACAGATTGCCAGCCGCTAGCTTAAGAGGCGAGGCATGAATGGTAGGACCAAGAGAAATAAAACTCCCAACTACGCTAAAATGTTTAAAACTGTGTGCTATTCAATTAGTTATTTCATTCCGTCGCTACATTCCAAATTTTCCCTACCCTTCGCCTTCTCAAAGTCGAAAAAAAAAGGAAACGGCAACAATTGCGAGAAACGCCATGACCAATGCCAAAGGGAAAAAATGTATAGGGGAATTTATCTCTTGCATTGACTGTACTGCGAGTACTTCTTTCTTTGCATGAGAAAGTCGAGAAAACGGGGAAAGATTGCATAAATCGCGAAATTGGCTGGAAACAGAGAACTTGAGAGGGTAGCGAGAAAATAGAGTAAACATGAACTTGCCAATTAAAAGTACAACTTTTCTTAGGAGAACCCCTGTCAAGTTAAGAGGAAGTTTTTCATGCATACATGCGGGTTGGCTCCCATAAGTTGGGGATGTTAGCATGACCGAAGATTGGATGGCCGACCCTCGAAATTGTGGTCTGGTGACCAAGACAAACAAAACATGGGCTAGGGTCCACACTATCGCAAGGAAACCCCAGACCTCTTCGTAAACAACCGTGCGGCGATATTCATCGACATTAGTTCTTGGAAAAGAAGCTTGGCAGCATACGGGATGTGGACCTGCGAAATTTTGTTCTTGTTTTTGCAAGCCCGACATTCGAAATCGCCCTTTTTGAGTTTCCTATTTGGTAACCAGGTTAGTTAATGCATGCTACAGAGGGACAAATATAAAAATCGATCCTTCATATGAAGAAACTTACGCAATTGGTGTCATCAGACCGCAGATATCGCAGATGTGGACACGGAATGGATCAGACACGTCAAACAATCTTTCCTTTAGGAATGCGCTGGCGCCATGAGCAATCATACAATCGCGTTCCATCTCTCCGAATCGAAGACCACCGTCTCTTGCACGACCTTCCACAGGCTGGCGCGTAAGAATCTGGGTCGGGCCACGTGCACGGGCATGGATCTTATCGTCGACCATGTGTCGTAGGCGTTGGTAGTAAGTTGGTCCCAGGAAGACTTGGGCGACCAACTTTCGGCCCGTATACCCATTGTACATGACCTCAAAGCCGCGGGACTGATATCCGTGTTCACGGAGCAAGCTGGAAATGGAATCTACTGTCACGTCTGTAAATGGCGTTGCATCGCCTTCAAATCCACGGAGTGACGAAACTTTACTAAGCTGACACTCGATCAAATGGGCAATGGTCATTCGAGAAGGAATGGCGTGGGGATTGATAATCAGATCCGGAACAATGCCTTCACGAGTGAAGGGCATGTCTTCTTGCCGATATGTAATACCGATGGTACCCTTTTGGCCGTGGCGAGACGCGAACTTGTCTCCGATTTGAGGAATTTTAGTGGTTCTCATCCGAACTTTCACGAATTTCAGATCATCATTGCTCGTAGAGACCAAGACTTGGTCGACGATACCGCTCTCAGTACTACGCAGAGGAGTAGAAACATCGAGTTTGGTATGTTGTTTCGTCCTCTGGCCTAGCTCTTCTGCCTCAGGTGCCAAGGGAGCAGTTTTCCCGATGATGATATCCTCACCCGAAACACGAACGCCAGGAGCAACAATACCATCGTCATCGACCTTATCATAAGTACCGTGCTTCATGCGAAGGGTGTCTGATCTCATGGGTTTCTCAAATCTTTCCACGACAGTCATACCTACCATCTTCTCGGAGTCGGTGTACGTTCGGTAGAACAAACTCCGGAAAAGACCACGATCGATACTACTCTGGTTCATGATCACAGAATCCTCCTGGTTGTATCCAGAGTAGCAAGCGATTGCCACAATTGCATTCTGCCCAGCAGGAAGCTCGCGAAATTTCAGGAATTCCATAGACCGCGTTGTAGCAAGCGGTTTTTGTGGATAGTATAGGATGTTTGCCATTGTTTCCATCCGCTGGTCGAAATTTGTGAGGAAAACACCCATAGCTTGTTTGCCCATAGCAGATTGATAGGTGTTACGAGGGGATTGGTTGTGGTCGGGGAACGGAATGATACTAGCACAGATACCTAGAATCATACTGGGGTGAATCTCGCAATGAGTCCAGGTATGCGTTTTTTGGGCAAGAGTCGATCGGACTCGTCGATTGGGGTCATTATGGTCTTCTTCAGGAAGACTAAATCCAGCTTGTAATTGTTTTGACGTTTCCAAATCCTCGGGGGTCATGACAATCATAATGGTTTCTTCCTCCTCCGCATCCACATATTCAACAACACCGGACTTAACTAGGCCGTCCCAGCCAAAATACCGTTCCCTGCGCTCCTCGGGATCCAAATCTGGTGGAAGCTCTTTGTCAGCTTCGAGTTTGTGGATGTGCTCTTTGACCAACACCAGAGAGCCGCAATTTTCACTCTTTGGGTCATTCTCAACCACGAAGAGGGGCCGACAGACTCGTCCAGCATCAGTGAAGATCTTAAATTCCCGGTCTCGAATGTCTCGCACCAAACTGACTTCATGGGAAATCATGTTACGTCGTCTCAAAGATTGGACTGTGCTAACAAGGTGAGCAGGATCTCTATGAACTCCCACCCATACACCGTTGACGAAGACTTTGGTGGCATTCGGCGACACCTGAGGCTCAAACTCCTCTAGAACTTCCATGTTGCGTTGTATCATGAAATCAATAATGGGTTCGCTTGGCGTGCCAACAGTGATATAACACATCAAAGCCAAATTTTTAACAAGACCACAAGCTTGACCTTCCGGCGTTTCAGCCGGACAGACAAGACCCCAGTGGGTATTGTGAAGTTGTCGAGGCTTCGCAATCTTGCCATCACGTCCAATGGGTGTGTTGGTACGGCGAAGATGGGAAAGTGTCGAGGCATATGTGTAGCGATTTAGCACCTGCGAAACACCAGCCTTGGAACTAGCTGCCTTTTTCTGCTCGCCCCAGTTACCTGTAGCAAGAGCATATTTAAGACCCCCAGATAACGTGCTTGCCTTCACGCCAATATTCAGGTATAGTTGCCGGTTGGTTTCCACGCATCTTTGGACGTATTTGTAAAGATCTTTGGTAACTCTCATGAACAGAATTCTGAAAAGGTTGGCAAGTAGCGGGCCAGCTAAATCCAGTCTTTTCTTTCCAAAATGATCGCGATCATCGACATCGCGACGGCCTAGGGCACACTGCAGAAGTCTGTGCACCATGTATCCCAAGAAAAATGCTTTCCGCGTCTCGCTGCCTTCACTCTGCGAAATATGGGGAAGAAATTCCTTCTGGATGATATCCCTCGCGTACCTAACCCGCTTCTCGTGATTCATGCTGGTAGGGGAGGAGCCTCGCTTACTAATGAAGTCAAGAGCTACCTCACGATCCTGAATAACGAACCCTTCCTCGATACATGGCTTAAGCATTTCCAACATTGGCGTATCATTCCGGTCATAACAAATATGGTTGAGGATATCCTCGTCAGACACCACACCGAGAGCGCGAAAGACAACAACTATGGGGATGTCGGTTTTGATATAAGGGAGCGTAGATCGGATCGTTGGGCCAAAGCCACCCTTGGAGGCGTCGCCTTTACCGAAAAGCTTTATTGATAGCTGAGACAGTATCCTAGATCCTTTCTCAACCGCACTTCGGATTTCCGCGATGTATGGTGTTGGACTTGGAGGGGCTTTCTTAAAAACTTGCACAATATTGCCTGCGCTGCGCTCCTGGGCGATAAGGACCTTCTCACTGCCGTTGATAATGAAGTATCCGCCGGAATCGTAGGGGCATTCGTTCCAGTTGTACAACGATTGTTCATTCAAATCCTTGAGGATACAGTATTTCGACTTCAGCATAATCGGCATTCTCCCGATGAAAACATTCTCTTCTTCAGGCTCATCTTCATTCAAAGGCTTCGGCTCCCAATGCAAATATGTCCCCCTACTCCGTCTGTCCTCATCGTTATCCTCCTCCCCTTGCTCAGCATCATCACGTTCGGCAATGAGTCGTTCTCGTCCTTCCGTGACCCTCTTCGTAATCCCAAGGTAAAGAGGGCTGGCATATGTGAGGTTTCGAAGTCGCGCTTCCTGTGGCAACATAATGCTGGTCGCGCCATCACCTTCAGTCATCGACGGTCGCGCCAGCATCACAGTGCCGAATTTTAATTCGTAGCGTCGCAAAACTACAGGGTCTATCTCATCTTCAGAGGGAGCCAGAGTTTGATCGAGTGTTACCTGTCCCTGCTCCTCCACCAGCTCCTGCATAGTCGTCGAGATAAATTCATCGAAAGAATCAAGCTGCTGCGACACCAGACCTTTCGACTCGAAGAAGGACGAAATCACCGTCCAGCAATCTTCTGATGTAATCCCTTCATCTTGCTCATAGTAGGCATCTTCTCCATATTCTTCTTCGTAATCCTCCATGCTGGGTGAGATCTCGATGGGTGGTTGCGGGCGAAGATGCCCAAGGAGAAGCCCAGAACGTGACGACTTGAACAGATAGTTTGAGGCTTTTGCAGCACGGGAAAGGCCCTGTTCCGTCCGCTCAAAGAAGGAATGTTCGCAAGGTAAGACTTCGGGGAGTGTTGATGCGAAACGACAGGGCACAGCTCAGCAGGGTGTGTGAGCTGAACTGGCAAGTGGTGAAGTTGATAAAATTCACCAGCTCCCCGTTCTGGTCGCGATCCCAGACAGAACAGAGCCGCCACTCACGCTAATTCAATATGGGCTAGCGCGTTTATTAGGTACATATCACGTGACATTGGCTTTGTCCAGAGTATATGATTATTATATTACATTCATTAATTAGGTATATAAACGTCCATCACAGGAATTGCATTAGTGTCCCAAGCATTTCCCTGGTGTCTAGTTCATCGGTCGATGTTTCATCGAGGCCATTCAGTTGCTCTAAAAGAGGAGTCAGCTGCTGCAAGAAACCATTTAGTAGAAGTGGGCACTTATTTAGCATACCCTGCAATGTAGTTTTTATAACAGCGAAGTCCTCATTATGATCTGAGAGTAGAGACTTGATCTTCGCCTTCGCTCCGTCATCTTCGGCCACCAACCACGCCAGGATGACATCAATGGTCTGCGTATTGTTAGCGAAACCTCCATGTACAAAAAGGATTGAGGGTTGCTCCCCGCACCTGCAAACAGAAGAGCCCTGCATCAAAGCGTCTCGAGAGCCATTCAATACCCATGAGTTCCTGCTCATCCGAGTTCATAGATTTTCGTTCTTCATCAATTAATTGATCAACTGCGGAGACTTTCGACGCGTAGTCCCATCGCAATTTAACCAGCTTCTTAATTTTCTCATAGTCTTTCTCCATGAATTTTGCAAGCGTCCGTATCCGACTGGGGGACTCTCCGGGTAGCAGCCGTAGAAGTGAAGAAAATATCCCCAACAGGTGTTCCGTCGATTGGTGGTCCTGCTTTGCGGGAATTAGTTTTATCAAGCAGGGAAGGAATAATAAAAATGAGATACATACATTTTTCATGAACATTCCAAATATAGTTCCCAATAAAGCAGCCTCAACAAGCCGTTCACAAACCGAAGCACCCCCGTTCCCGCCAACGGCATGACTGAGGACGCGCAACGCCCTTGGCTTGCTCATTTTGCCTTCCTTTAACATAATCTGCGCTAGCTCCACACCCTCCGCGTCTATCAGTTTTGCTTTTCCTTCATCCTCATCCACCAAACAGGTAAGACAATCGAAAAGATTCTCGACATATTCTTCTTCGTCAGAATCCTTTTCGGGATCGAGCTTTCGGTATACGCTAAGAAGCTGTAACAAAACATCTACCATGTCATTTTCAATGAGGCGTTGCCTGTTTTTGGCCGACGATTGAACCAAGATTGCAAGAATCTCGGCGGCGTACTGCTTATTTTGTGTCACCGATTTCTCTTTCTTCTGTATTCGACTTTTCAACCATGGTATCATATCTGGATCTTGACCGATTTTCTCGGAGATGGGTAGTTGCGATGCAAGATTCTCAAGAAGGCCTGTATCATGTGTGTTAGCTTCGCAAAGCTCATGTTCAGAATCATGAAAAACCTACTAAGGACGTGATAAACCCCAGCTCGGTCCGCATCGTTCGCCTCGTCAAGCCTCGCAAGATTTTGACTCAGGAGGGCGATGACATCCGCATCCACCTTCAACAAGTCAGTAAACGCAGCTTCTCTGGGAGCGTAAAAAGTTCCTTACCATAGCAGCCACCAAAACATCCCACTCTTCCTGCTCGGCCTCGACATCTTCATCAGTTAATTCGCCTAGAATCTCGATCGCGTCGATTGCTATATCCGTGTTTTCGTGTGACAATAGCGAAACTAAAGAGCCGACGCAACCTAAACTGGCAAACTCTTCATACAGGTCTGGATGTTCCGACAGGATCGAAAGAGACTTGATGTCGGCATCAAGGTCTGCTTCAGACGCCATAAATCTGAGCAACATATCATTAGAATATAAGCCTTACAAGGTGATAGCGTGGAAGTAATACAGCCAATACACTTACTTTTGGGGTTCATTTTCAAACTTGGCGCGAAGTTCTGCATTTTTAGATATCCTCTTCTCAAAGTTCAGCGCCAACCGTCGTAGCCAAGCGGAGTCGATTTTCTCCGGCTTTAATTCAGACCGGAGTGCAAATATTAGCTTGCTGTCAAAGGCATTTCACAAATTAAGGAAGAGGGGTAGAATTTCGCTGTACTCACTCCCGTATCTCCTTGATCTAACTTCTCAACAAAGTCTAACGCGCCAGCCGTGTCGCGCGATATTCCACCGCCGAAAAATCTCCCTTCCTCGTCATCTGCGATATCCTCATCCGGGTTGAAATCCGGTGGGAGCTCAGGACCAGCTTCGTTATCCTCGTCTAGAGCGTCTTCCACTGCAGCCGTCCGACTACTGCTCGCGTCGCCGTTGGCATCTACTTTCGCGCTTTTATAGAGTGCGCCTAAAAAGGAAACAGTTCCAATGGTTAATGCTAATACTTGCTTGCGTACTTGTAAGATCCGGGTGGGAGAATATTGGCGAAAACGTACTGGCATCTCGCAAAGGTTCAGATTTACGTTTAGAGGGTAATAGTGGTTTCTATTCAATTTGTTAGTATACTAGCTTTGAGTCGTGAGAAGCGTGCAAATACCTTGAATAGATCATCTATATTGGCCATAGTAGGAGGGAAAACGTTGGAGCCAGCCGGAGAACAGGGAGACCAGCTAGGGTGTCAAATTTCAGGTTATTTTAGGATAGACGCAAGAAGCAATAAAGAATGTGAAGCTGTGAATTGGTAAAGCAAGCAACCAGCAAAGTGTAGGAGATAGGCTATTTATCTCTTCCATGGGAAGCTGTCAGTTTGAAACTCCATACTCAAGCTACGTCACGCGACGCACACCACCCGCGCAGTTGCGGACAAGAAGCTTTTCAAGATTTTTCTCCCTCATCGCCAATCCGTCCCTCCACATCACAAGTTTCTCCCAGCTATCACCGTATAACAATACCATTACCGACCAAACCCAATCCCCTCATCTGTTTCATAAACAATACATCTGACAGAATGGTTCCCAAGCAGCGCGTCGTCGTACAGAGCGGTTCACCAAAGAAGCGCCAGCCAGAATCGGGGCTTTCTGCCGTTTTTCACAGCATCACATCTCCCGATAATGCCTCCGTTGTGAGAAGCGTGGTGGTATTCGGGGTAAGCTTTTGTCTAACAGAAATTACCTTGGGAGGCCCTAGAATTTGGCAGTGGAATTCAGGTTTGGCTAACGGATAAATCTTTGTCGTATAGGCCGCCGTCGCATTCCTGCATAGCAGTCTTAGCGAGCTACTTATTCCTCAGTAAGTCAAGCTGTGCTATTCCGGGGTTGAAGTGGCTGAATTTACGATGCTGCTATATCGTTTCCATTTTTCAAATCCATATTTGCGCAGCAAAAAGAGAAAAGGGATGTTTTTGAACGCCCTCGAAAGGGCTCGAAACCTGGAGCGAATAGCAGCATCATACTTCTCCACGTCCCATACAGTGCTTTTTCCGCTATCTCTTCTCCTTTCTAATATCTTCTTATTCTAGATTATAATCGAATCCCGTTTTCTCCCGCTTTCGCAACCTCACCCAAAACCCCCCGGTCATCTCGCCCGATATCACTCCCTTCTATCCTCCAACGAAACACATGTAAATACATGCATACCCTTCCGGAGTGGGCGGTTGGCCATGAATAGATATCCTGAAGGAACTGTTTTTGATTGCTGGCTATTTATTGTACGATAATATATACACGACCGAAGTTGACAGACTGGATTTTGCCCTGACACATACCTTGGCATCACTTTATTTTTTTCTTTTCCGATTATACTCTATGCTTCTTTGCAAAGTCACTCTACTAGGGCTATTGAATACCGCGTAGCCCTTAATCAAAAAGGGCTCCAGCGGTACGAGCGGCACTAGAGTGACTTCAACCCAGATCCTGTAATGGTAAGAGAAAGGGGATCATCTGAGCATATTTCCAATGTAAAATTATTTGAATCTGGGGTTTTCACACAAAGGGGAGCTTCTGTTTGACATCCACCAATATCATACAACCATGATTTAACCTTGTTACTCTCACAAATATTTCAATCTCACCCTTTCATGCTAGATATCCTATTCGGGAGTTCATTAAAAATGACAGAATCGCAATCGCAATCGCAAAACATCACGACATAACATCCGTTTCAACTACAACAATATCACGGACTGCTAGCCCTTCCTCCTCAGCGCCGATTCCTTCTCGATCCATTCTGCCGCGACATCCTTCCACATGTCATTCCACCTTGACAGCGGCGGACGCCGCTCCATAACATCCCCCATTGCCCATGCCATTCTAGCCCGGTCGAGTGACTCGGAGACATCGTCGTCAGGACAAATGATATAA
This sequence comes from Blastomyces parvus, assembly GCA_002572885.1. NCBI lineage: Eukaryota > Fungi > Ascomycota > Eurotiomycetes > Onygenales > Ajellomycetaceae > Blastomyces > Blastomyces parvus. Next base: position 114,202 of record PDNC01000023.1, read on the forward strand.
AATTCTCCCTTGCCCATCTTGTCATACATATACTTTGCCACCTGCTCAGGCAACCACGCACCCTTTGGTTTTCCGGTATCGGGCACAACACCACTGCTTCCGGTCATGGAAGTGTAGGTCCACCCGGGAATGAGGAGGTGCGTAGAAACGTTCTTTTTCGGGAGGAGATCATGGCTGAGGTGTTCCGCAATGGATTTTACGGCAGACTTACTTGCGTTGTATGCTGGATTTTTGCCTCCTGGCGGATTCGTAATACCTTGCTTTGAGCCGGTAATTATGATGGCTCGCGGCTCGTCAGCTGACGCCGTAACCACTGGGAGGAATATAGACAGTCCATTCACAACACCCATGATGTTGGTTGAAAATGTCTAGGATGCATATATACGGGGGTGCGTATAGAATTAGCAGAAGCATTTTCATAACGGACGACGTCCAATACAGAAGCGTAGCGAGGTCCAAGGATAAAAGACATAAAAAATAAGAACACAGACCTTTTGGAAATACTCCGGATCCTCCCACGGCATCCCCGGGACCTTCGGCTTAAAGCTCGCGCCCGCATTGAGCATCAACAAATCTACTCCACCAGGAAACATCTCTCCGACTTTCCGGGACAGATATTCCCAGGAAGCCAGGTCACCGACATCCATGACATGCGTGAACGTCTCAGCTGTCGGCGTGTCGCCCAGGATCGAATGGGCATGGGCCAGGTTATCGGCGTGGATATCTACTAGAATGAGGTTCATGCCATGTGAACGGCACAACTGGGCTATAGCGAACCCAATCCCACTGCCCGCGCCTGTGATCAGAGCGGTGGCTTTGGCACGGAAGACGGCGGCCATGTTGGGGAGGTGGAATGATAGAAAATTTGTTTAACGATGTAAATGTCCCCGGCTTGGTAGGGATGTGATCGATATGAGAGAGACGTATTTAGAGTCTCAATTAACCTAAACCCGCATGTTAGTAATGATCAGTGAGCGGGGAGCATACGACGATGTGCTGAATAGATATATGTCATAATGCCTGGTTGTCCATGCCTGTTTAGGAAATGAGCTTGCTTTTCGGCTGGGCTGATGTCACAGATGTCAGCGTGCTGGGGGCGGAGGCAAAGCAGCTACGAACTTTATCTTCTATGGACGGTGGAAAGGAATCACAGGAACAGTAAACCAAGAAAATGTAAACGATATGGTATATATATAGTACAGTACAACTCTCCCAGCTTCTATCTATACAGAGTAAAATATCGTACACCGTCTGTCTATGGACACAAAAAACACGCGAAAAAAGAAGAAGAAGAAAAAAACACCCAGCCATGGCCAAAATCCCAAACTCCCCCCCATAGTTGTTATTCAACACATATATCCAAATACCGAACGACCAAAAGTCAAGATAAACATGCCGACGGGCAAACCCCGGCACCCTCATTCAAAGATGTCCCCTGTATGTTCAAACACTGATCGTGACGAGGTTCTACCGCCGTTTTCATCGGCCCCCTTCAAAATTTCAGTTACCTATTATTCCCCTTGACGCAAGCGCACCGTTTTCAGGCCGTTTGACATGACGAGCAAACTTCGTGGTAACTCGAAGAGTGTACATATCGATTGACACAAGTTCCACATCCACTAGATCGCCTATTTGCATGCGTTGAGCAGTCTTGTCAAGATTGACAATACACTGCAGATCGAAGGGTTGCAGTCTGCCATAGTATTCATCCGAGTCGGCTCCGAACTCGTACGCTGCGTCAAAGTTCTCGCCTTGAATGATACACTGAAACGTCGGGGGTAGCTTTGCCGCGTTGAAATAAAAGGACCGGAAAAGGGCCTGGCAGATCCAGAAGTCACGCGCACGGTTTTGGGCTCGATCCTTTAGGCGATTTTGCCAATCAGCACGTGCAATATATTTTTCAATATCGGGTGTTTTGAATGGGAGGTTTTCCATGACGACCTGAGATGGTGAGGGTGACGGTTCATTTGCCTGGTGACGGAGTATCGCTTCTATTTGCCAATGGGCGATAAGGTCAGTATATCGTCTGAGTGGGCTGGTGCACCTCACATATTGGTCGACACCAAGTGAGGCATGGGGCGTTGGAGTTGGCGACGAAAAGGATTTTGGGAGGCCGAAATGAAACGAGTTGGACACTTCAGCCGATAAGGTCTCTCTGGTGACGGGGGGGTATTCGGGGTGGTACCACGTTCCAGCAAACACTACTGGGGCTTGTCGGTCTTTGAGCCATTTCCCAGCAACCTCTCCAGCCAGTACCATGACATGGTTGACAAGATCCTCCTTAGTTGATTCCATCACCTCAAATGGATCAGTTGACGGATTGTTGAAATGAACAACTGGATCTCCAGTGAAATGATATCCTGTTGTTCTATCGATAGAATACATCAATTCTCGATGTTTTTCACCTGATATTCTTGGTTGGGATTTTTGTCGAGATAAAAATTCTAAAGCACCCTTATCCACCCGTTTCCCACGACGAGCAGCCATCAGTTTTTCCAGAGTATAGAAAGCTGATTTATGCTCGTCTGCTATATCATTTTGGGCTTTTTCCGGATTCGGCTCTTGCGGCTTGCCATCAAAATATATGGTCAGAGAAGGAGCTGCATCTCGATCAATACCAAATAGTTTTCGAACTTTATTTGGCGTGACGTAGATTATATTCTTGACATATCCGTTAGAAATATCCGTTTCAAGTATATCCCCCGTCATGTTAATCTTCGCACTAAAGGTAAGAGCCGGACGACCAGGGGCCAGACTGAAACACTCCTGGACGAGAGCTGGCGGGAGCATGGAATAGACTCGTTCAGGGGAGTAGAAAGATCTCTTGAATTCGGCAGCTCTTTTAGCAACAATGTGATTGGGCGGAACAAATGCAGATGGATTGGCAACATGAACATGCACCCAGTACGTGTCATCAGAACCGGGAACGGGTTCGATCGAAAATCCATCATCGATTTCGGCTGCATGGACATCATCGACACAGAATACAGGAAGGTCGCCCCAGTCCTTTCTTAGATCTTTCATCGTATCTGGAAGGCTTTCTGGTCCAATATTTTCACAGAACCGGTTGGATTCCTCCTCTATCTCGTCTGCAGTTCGGGAAATTCCATGACCAGGGAGCGCAAGTTGTTCGTAAAGGACGTGGAGGTTTTCCCATGGAGTAAAGATACCCATTTCCTGCAAAAACAAATATCCTGTGGGGGGCGTTAAACGCAGGTCGCTATAAAGGCCAATCGCACGGAGAATGGTAGAACCCGATGATCTCAGAGTCCCGGCCGCCATTAGGCAGGGAGGAAGCGTCCACATGCGGAAGTAATCAAGAATAATTTTGTCGGTTTCAGAAAATGGTTCAATTTCGTCCTTACAGTAAGAGCTGCTGTCTCCATCATCAGAGGCTAACGCATTTTTCGCACTTGGGCTTACTGAAAACATCGTGGTTGGTGACCTCGACCGCCGGCTTTGTTGAATGATTCGTCGGGCTTTCCGGATGAACATTTCGATAGGATGCTTATCATGGTCAGGTAGCGTCTCCCCTAAAGTTAGCCTTTTCGCCCGATCCCGGTATTCCCGAGCCCAGCGAACGACTGTGGCGACCTTCTGCGCTTCCTTTTTCGGCCGGATCGTATACGATTCGGTAAACGGCCCGATCTTGTTGGCGGTGATGTAAAAGGTTAGGCGACCAATGGCTCTCTGAATAGCCCACCTCTCTGGGGTTGTCAATCCTGAAGGATCAAGCCCGAGAGCCTTTTCTGCAATTTCATCCAGGGTCATTATGGGAACGTCCCCATCAGCGACGAGTTTATCATACAATTGGTTCAAGGCAACAGCGTGCGTTCGGTGGAATGCTTCTGCTGCGGCAGTGAAGTCCATCATCAAATCAATAAGGGGGCCCCCGATCGGACGTGGAACACCGCCTTCCTCTCCTAGCTGGGCTAGAGTAGTAGCTTTTTCGACTCTTTGCGATGGAAAGTAGGGCAAGAGCTTTTTCAACGTATCCAATGTCGCTACCTTGCTAGCAATAAATTCCATTTTGGTAAGGTTTGTGGCGCGCCATTTCCCCCTCATTGTATAAAACTGGTGCTGCATGTCCAATGACCGCATGTATATGGCCAACTGGCCGTCTGCAAAACTCGATTCTCTAGGTTGTGTGAGTACTATTCCTATCGGAGAGCATGGTAAGAGACTTACGATTTCAGTACGACCATATCTCCAGGTTGGAGAAACCGCGAGCCTGCATCCTCGTCGATAGAATGGCGGTATTCATCCGTTTCGAATAACTCGATATTATCGTCCTGGTTCCCCAGTCCGTCCTTCAGCATGTCCCCTTTAAGCGTTGTTCTAGGATTTGTTGCCCCAGGTGACTGGATCGGGTCCATTTCATTGATCAAGGACTGGTTCATTTGTTGCCATTTGCGAAGGTAGTCGTAGATATCGCCATTTCCTTGTAATTCGGCTTGCGATAGCTCGGTTTGGAGCAATGATTCCCGGTCATTGCTTGGAGCGGCGGAAGAAACCTAAACGGGATATTAGCAAAACTTTGCTTTCAATTTGGGGGAGCGATATGTCGCATACATATTTGGTGTAGTGAAAACCCCGACAGGAGGACCGGGGAGCATACGGCGGGTTATATGATCGTTCAGCGCTGGTATTTGAGAGGGAGCTTATCCATATGGCGCTTGACCCAAGCACTAGATTGTGCAATGACCGAAAAAGGCGAGCATGAGTCTGCAATTTTTGCCCATATCTAGCAGTAGATAGAGAAGTTCTCAACCGCACTGAAGAAGATATCATCCTCAAAATGACACCGAAAAGTGTGCCTTGCTGTACAACAAACCGGCAACCTCCAGCGCAGTGGAAGAAATGTGCGCCGCGTTTCGCTATCTCAAAGTCCGAAATCAACTTTTTTTTTTAGAGGCCGGAGAAACTTGACGGGCAGGTCTTGGCATGCGGCAGCGCTAGCCGGAAGTGTCAGAGCGGGCTTGGCATCAATGCCCCCATCCCGAGTACCTTTACGGAAATTAGATCCATATACCTAGGTATCAGAGCTAATGTGCCTCATGGATCCTACGTCTACTGGCCTACCAAAGTCCCAACTCCTATTATATTAGGAGTTGGGTGTTCACTGCTCAGCCTCACGTCCCTATCCTCTACATGGGTGAATGGAGACTGCTGCAGCATTCGCGCTGGTACCTTTCATAGAACGAAAAGCAAACAATTTCATTTTGGTGAAGTGGTGGCTCATACATCCTTCATTCTTAGGAAGAATAGAATTACGCGCTGCCCACTTGACGATTCTTGATCTATCGACGGTTGGAAATGGCTGCAGTGCTCAAGTGTTGTACTGTTGAGATCCTTGAAACTGAACGCAATCCCCCCTCAATGCTCTCAATTGGATCGAACGTTGATGACCGGGATATAGGACCCTCGTTATTCTGAAGATGAGCAAGGATATGTACAGTACCTTAACCCTTTCTCCGCATGAAATGCCTATCATGTGGGATGGACATGAAAACGCAACTGACCAGCAAAGTTCATAGGCGCCTTCCTGGCAAACGTAATTGGATTCAAGAGCTGTCGAAACTGCATACACCACATACTGCAAACTTAATTTTGATCACGAAATATCAGGTCGTTTGAAGCGGGAGTCCATTGTTGGTGGGTTCGCATCATTGCACCCCTAAGTTAAGGTTGAAAGAAAAGCTGAAACCTGAGTGCGTCATCAAAAGAAATGTTCCTGGCGGCATCATTGCAGTTTCAGCCCAACTTGGCCAGCCTTTTCAATGAGTTCTAGCCCTTTTTCGACGTCAAGAATGGATGTGGTTAGTTTTGAATTGACCAGGTTTTAAAAATATCTCGCCTCCAAACCAAAAGAGCCCAGCGCGTATTGGAAACGGCGAAGAAATATTTTGTAGGTTCCCGTGCTTCAGAACTTGCAACTCAGATGTGGTTGTTTGGCTATTAATTTGTGGTCAGCGCAAGGGATCCATTCATAATTGGGAATGGCTTCTGGTTAGGCGCTGTGGTGGGGATCCTCTTGTCCTCTAGGGCTGGGTTATGCTAACGATCAGGGTTTCTTAGCAGGCGGCGCCACGCTCGGGGCTTCTGTTAGGGCGTTTTGACGCTCCAAGCTTTGGGGGTTGTTTCGACGTTCGGGGCGCCTTGAGCCGCCCCATCTATTTTTAAGACCTCCCCGTCTCCAGCGACCAAACTACAGGGATATGTGTTCCTGGGGCCCGGAGCTCTTCAGGACACTGATTGGCTGTGACGGCGCATCCTCAGAAAGACCTCAAACACGCTTCCATACATTTTGATTGCTCAGAAGCTTTGTAGCTCCTCGATATTGAGCTTCTTGACGATTGTTGAGTTATGTCCAGTGCGGTATAGAGCTCCAAGAACAGAAAATAGAACTGTTCTAGACAATATGATCAGCATCATGCCGTTCGTCAGGTAAACTCGACTCAGCGGGACATTTGAACAGGATATAAAGCAAGTATGCTTGCCGTGTTCAAACTCGTTTTCTCTCGTTCATAGCAATCAATCAACAAATCGAAAACGTTTTCTGTTCCCTTTCTTTCTATTTCACGAGTTTCCTGTTATATTCTGTTGGCTTTCGGGTTTCATTTCTAACTTCCTTTTTGCTTTCCTTTCTCGACTTTTCTAAACCAGCTTTAATATTCTCTATTACATTACGATTTCCCTCTTTGTTTGTCAAAATCTTTTCGCTACAGGCTCTGGAAAGCCGTAGTTTCATCACCCCTTGCTGCTATCCATATCCATATCTTTATCGTTTCCCGCAGTACTCTCTCTCCTTACGACACATCATCGTACCCTATATCCGGATACTTGCATCCATACTCTCCTCCCTTTGAGAGGAATAGCTTCGATAGCTCCCACGATCCTTACCTTTTCTAGATATTTTTTCTTGCAATATTCTGTTTAAACGCCGGCGCCCTTAGCATCAGCAAAGATGGACTCTTCTCATGATGGCGCTCTTGGAATCACATTCAAGGTCGTCCGCGTCCTTCAGGCGGTCTGCTTAATCTCCATCATCGGCATGACGGCCAACTTCATTTCGGACATGGTCAAGGCCAGCGCTACTCCACCTCAAGTGCTTGTTGGCACACTCAGTGTGGTAGGTGTTCGAGAACCCCATAGTACCGCTTCGTCCAGAGGGAGAAGCAATCCATCCATACCAGCTACTGACATAAGTCAAATTCCAGACATGCATTGCCACGTTGTACTGCGCAATTACCTTCATCCTCTATCTGGACGGGATCCTCCCTCTCCTCATTTCTGCTGGGATGGATGCCCTTCATCTGATTGCGGTGATCGTGATCGCAGTGGTCGTAGGGAAGCCACTCTCCTATCTCAACTGCGAGTTGATAGGCAAAGTTACCGAGTCGTCCGGTTTCGCTTTCACCACCGCCCTGCTGAAAAATCTCGATAAGGACGGCGGTAAGCTGGGTTATGCCCAGTGGGCCGGGGCTTCCAAGGCATATTGCCTTGAGATGAAGTCCATCTGGGGGCTTAGCATAGCTCTTTGGTGAGTTTGCAGTTCCCCCCATCATCATCATCTTCAACAACAACAACCCTTCTTCTTCTTCCCGATTGTGCAGCAGGGGTTGGCAATCTATCAATGAAAGTTTGTTATATTGGCAGCTCAAACTAACTTCTCTCTCTAGCATCTTGTTTGCATTGTCAGCGACATGCATGGTCTTCTTGTGGCGCCAGTCGCAAGAGAACGAGCCCAAAGACATCGAGAAATGAAGTGTACGGTGTGAAGATGCGATAAGTGATTACATTATACAAACGCAGCGGACATGATCAAGGTCCTGATAAGGTGGCTTTCAAACCTCCATGCATCTGTTTGAGGGGGGAAAGCAATTGTTTTCATTTTTGTTTTGCAATGGCGGTATTTCCGAAGCGAGCCTTTCTTCTTTCTTTGGGTTTCTTTTGTTGGGAGGTGGAAATTTGCTCTTCTTGATGCTTGCTTTGATGTTCTCGTTTGTTCAAAAGAGAGAGCAGTTGTTGACGAACAATAATTAATGATGGATATAGAAGTGCAGTGCAGTGGGACAAATAACAGTCCGGAAAATAATGAGGAGGCTCTCTTTTGTTTTCTGTCATAACCAGTGCTGTGTATCTAGTTAGTGGAAAGAACTGTACAACAGTTTCAATATACCATACATGGCCAACCTTTCCACGCCAACGCTGGAGAACTAATAACAGCGTAACTCGGGGGCAGATTTAGTGTAACTATATGTGCTTAACTAATGTCTCGGCGGAGCCTTTCCCCACCCCCGTGGGCCGCTAGCCAACTATCCAGACTCAGGGACAGGGATCCGATTTTGGCAACGGAACGTTGATGTTATCAGTAACAGTTGACTTCGAGCGAGCAAGATGGCTCGCCCAAGGGTGGAAAAGGTGCGCTTCTTGCTTGCGACTAGTTTTGTTGCAAAAAGATTTTGTTATCAGGTAATTACAATCTTCTTGCCTAGAAAAACGTATCTAACATTCATGCTAAACATTCCCCTTACAAGTTCTTTCACGGCGTCTGGTTTGAAGAATACGACCCGTTTGGCGACGACGACTACCGAAAGTCGATGGTGGTCGACGACAAGGAGGTTTTGGTAGAAATACTGGAATACCACTACGGAGAGCCGTATCACCCGCTGCTGCCACAATTATTCGATGATACCAACGTCTTCATCTTCATTTTAGATGTCACGGCGAAAGAGGAGTTTGAATCATTCCAGAAAACCCACGCCATATTCCTCGGGTTAATGCGTAGTAACGAATCTACGCCACAGCGCAGCGTGTTTCCCTCTGGGCCAACTCACAAAACGTCATCAAAATATAAAACGACCCAAAAGGTGAATCCGCAGATACCACAAACATTTACCTGCTTCCCACGCCTGCCGAAGGAGCTGCAGCTCGCTGTCCTACGTGCAGCTCTCACAAGTCCCGATCCTATCCCGATCGCCATGCCAAACATCACTGGTATTAACTTGAACATTTTGAAGGCGTGTAAATTCTTTTATGAGGAAGGATCCAAAATATTCTGGAAGGAAAACACGTTCTCGCCCATGAAACCTATGACTCTAGTGGCTGAGACGGGATTTGTATCTCCAACGAACCCACGGGTGGTCACCACAGAGGAAGGCCAAAAGATTGCGCGAAGTTTTGGGTGTAAATATGTCGAGTTATCGTCCAGGCAGCACGAACCCGTTGAGGGCGTAGTGATAGACCTTATTCGTGACTACAGAGCATTGGTCGCAGCAACATCCGATGAATCTGAGAGCGCGTCTCAAGCGCAAAATATCACCAACCGAGTCCCACGGCCATGGAGACGGATGTTCAATGGCAGGAACTCGAAAGAGGGTTTTCGCTCGTTGGGGAGGTCTTTTAGACAGCGGGCATCGCGCATTTTTGTTACCAAATCGGCCTGATACCAGGGTGGTTTGACTTTGTGGTCAATGTTTATAGGATACGCAAACTGAAGGGGCGATATCTGCTGCGGATGCGCAATCAAGCGTTTTAATAGTCAGGAATTCCCCTGGCACAAATGCGTCAGGAGTTTAGCGTTCATATGTTTTCCCCTGAAAATGTCAGGTTGCTCTTGAAAATACCCCTTGTTGAATATTGTATTGATAATATCCGCCCACAGCTGTTTATCCATCCGGGCATACCTCGCCTAACTTGCCATCCAGCCCCTTTTCTTTTCGCCGAGAATTTCTTTGTCTTTAAATAATTTTATATGCAAATATTTTCCTTTCACATATCGCAAGCCATAAGCTACCCAACACCTGCTAGTCGCGCGCAAATCACATGGAATTATATTTTCCAGGCATTGAGAATGTATCTCAACAATTTATTCTCGCCCATCGTAGCCTCTAATTCAGTCAGGGTTTCCAACATGGCGTCGTATAACTGTAAAGCGACACGCTTCGTGAAATCTAAGCTCCCCGCAGCCTTCATCTCGGAGAGTATATACGATTTCATCTCGTCCGTAAGCTCGATACCAGGCTCGCGATGGAACATTAATCCCTTAATTCGGTCCTTCGCGGCACTATTCTGAAGCGCGTGGATTAGAATTATCGATAGCTTCCCTTCTGAAAGGTCGTCGCAGAAACCTTTCATGACCATGTACTGCAGGTGGAAATGGGTAAATTAAGAAATTAGTATATAGTTGTCTTGGTGGTGGGAGTGGGGAAAAGTAATGATCGAATGAAGGGGGACTTGAAGGAGGTTAATAAAATTGAGCTTACTTCGCTAGACGCCAAATTCTGATAGTCATTCCATATCTGATAATATCTTCCCAGCAGATTAATGAAATGTGACAGCTTGCTGTCCGCGGTTGCTGGATTCCCCGACTCTGCGGACATTAACCTCATCACCAGCTGGAAAAAACTTCCCGACTTATTGTCAACCATGACAAAATAATCGCTGATTGGCGGACACAGCTTGTGGAACCTCCAGTGCAATTCCAGTGCCTGGCCCAGACCCAGAAATTTTAATTCATCTGTGATAGTACCGTTAACGATTTGCGCAAAAATACCTGAGCGTGGGGAAGCATAGGGCTTCAATATTACTTACCAATTAAGATATCTCTGCATGCATCCGCGAATTTCAATCGCGCCATTAGCTCGAATATTTTAACCCAAACGTAAGTTGCCGAGTTCATGGTTTGATTCGTGCCATACAAGATGTACGCCGCAGGCATTCCTCGCCGCGTCTGCGAGCCGTCTTGTATATCATCTATCCTAAGTCGGTTGAGGAACATTTTCAGTCATGCGCTATCGGCTGCGCGAATGAAGAACGGGGCCTTACACACATTAACAAGTTGTGATAGACCATTGTGACTGCCGTTTCAATGACATTAACCGATTCATCTCGCAGTCCGGGGATCCAAGCCCGTAAACCCTCAACGAGTCTGGACAAGTTTCCCTTGCTAGGAGAGGAGATGATGTATTCAAACGGTGCCATGCACATCTGTTCAAGTTCCTATTAGAAGTTGCCTATAAAAGCGGGAACGGACGGCTCACCGTTTCCGGTGGTGCCCTCCTGAAGTTTTGGAAAACATCGACCTCTGCGACAGAAACTTGGGCTTCGTTTCCAGCCAATTTTGAAGCTGCTTTTGAGCCGTTTGTCGTTGGGTTTGAGATATCATTCGTATCCAATAATTGATGACTATTCCGTGTAGTCGATTGCACATTCGTGAGTGAACCGTTTTCAGGTGGATGCGGTATGCAGTTCTCGAAACTGTAACTATTACTGGCAAGCATATCTCGATCACTTGTTCTCGCCGTCAAGGCTGTCTCAAAAAGTCTCGCTTTCCAATAGGACGTTCCCCCTGCTGCCGCCATGATTAAGGCAGCATAACGTTGAAGTTCATTAGATTTGTGCGCCGTTGACAACTGCCAAATTTGATATTCATGCAATGCGGCATTTTCAAGCGCGCGAATCTCAGCCTTCAACATCCCTACAGCATCATCCTCAGATCCACTGAACGTCGACTTTAAGAATACAACCGCGTTCGGGATCCTTTCCAAAGTGGCACCTTTACCATCATTTTTGAACCCTTTCCGATAATCGTAGAAGTCATTGAACAAAGCAAGGGCCAGAAACACCTTATCGGCAAAGGAGGAAATTGAATCATGTTCTTCCTCCGAGATCTGTGCGTAAGAAGCAACGGCAGAGATGATGAATCTGAACAAAAGTAGAGAGGTACACATTAGCACATCCCTCAGAGCTGTTTGAAAGGGTATTTGGCCATGCCTTTCCTCCCCGTAGTCTCCTCGAAGCGCCTTATACTCCTCGAAGCTCATCTCAACTGTCAGACCTGCAGTCCGCTTCGTTACAATATTTTTGAAAAGCTTCGAGAAATGGGTGCGGGGGTCGATGATGCCAACTGTCCCAGCGAAGTCCTTAAATGCACCAAACCAAAGTTCATTCATTTTGAACTGGAGGGTTTGATTATTCTGGTCTAGACTGTGTAGTAACTCCGTCAAGGCCGAGTTACGCTATTCGTGCGTCAGTTAGAAACACCAGGCCTTATAAGCTGCTAGGTAATGATGCACTCACAGATTGTTCATCGAGATTCTTAGCGGCATCTGCTCGAATATCATGAGCTCAAAAAAGTTCATTAGATCATGAAAGCCACTGGACATACCATGCCAACATAAACCAAATTGTGCAAATCTCGTCCACGGAATAATCAACTCTGGTGGGCATTCTGGCAGCAATAACGACATCAGATTATCACCACTATCAGTGAGATATAAGGCGCGTAGCTGGAAATCTTCTTGATCGGTCCCCATTGCCTCTGTCCATTCCCTCCAGGCATCGAGTGCTGCAACTTGAAACTGCTCGACGAATCTCGATACGCGGACAGGAAGTGTGCTATGAAAACAGGCCGGCGAGTCTCTGCTAGGCTCAATCGAATTTGAGAATTTGAAATCGTACATGACACCTGGGAGTTCTGCCATCGTCTCGCCCAGAAATGCCTGTCTGCTAACGGGAGCAATGATTTTGAGAAAGGGAAAACTGGGTCCCTGAGGGCTATGTTATATCTCGACAGTTAAGTGATCCTTCTTTGATGCAGGACAGAGGCTATTAATGTCAAGTGTTCGCGTTATCATGCTTGCTGCTTTGACCTGTAGCTGATCCTGTGGCTTGCGTTTTTTCAAGTGCAGCATGATATTCACATGGAGACTATGCCTGGATTTTGGCTGTCCGCAGCTAGGAGAATGAGAGCGTCATGTACGCATCTCTTCCTTTGAACAGTGTTCAAGGCATTTCCTGAATAAAGGAGAGTGTTTGCCAGTAATCAAGTCGATATATCTATCGATTCAAGCATTTGACACGGAGTTTTAGTATGCCAATGATTATTTTGCAGTCGTTTAGGGATTAGCCTAGAGGACTCTGCAAACAGAAGCGGTCAAAGGTATTATTCCCCCCAGTGTCCAAGTTCCGTACGCCAGCAAAAGGAACGAGTTTCATTCGATTGGGCTCAAGCTGGAGATATTGAATGCGGGTACCTGCACAGGCATGATGCACGGAAACTCAACCCTGTGGAATGGATGTATTTCAGCCCTTTCCCATGGTGGAATTTTGGGTACTATTGTTCCCTTTCTTCATATCAATCAAATTCAGGCCGCTTAGTACACAAAGGCACTCTAAACTTTGACGTTGTCAATCATGGAGAATGGGGTACATACAGTATACAATCCTCTGCACAGAGGGTCAGAATCGACTGAATCAGTGCAGAGTATGGAGGAGATCTGAAGAGATTGTTTCAAACATGCACCGACAGGCCAAACAAAACAGTTCCAAGTTAGTGTGTAGCAAGCCCTTCGGGTCCTGACCAATCATTCAACGCCTTGAATTTTTCGTTATTTGGCCAAGGCTTCACATCAACTCCATCTCTGCGCAGCGTACGGAGTAGTCTTCTCCTCAACAATCCGCCTCCGGTGTTAAATTCGACATTGAAACTACTATAACGGAGTATGTACTGTACTATGCATGCGACCCAAGCTGGCTCGATGCCACCGATCATCTTCCAGCGTCTGATACTACTGTTCTCTCTGTCTATTGTGAGGGTTGTACAGTGCGATATGCAGCAAAGGTCCACTGTTTATTATATCCGGAACAAACGCTAACCACCATTTCTAAAATCATCTCGCGCCAATAATAATATATACAGTCATTCAAAGAGGAAAAAAAGCGACACCAACGACAATCACTAGAGCAACAGTAAAATCTAAAGAACGTTTCCCTCAGCTCCCGCCAGCGCCCTCCCAGCCTTGATCAGACCATACAGCGGCAGCCCGATGCTCCATGCCCACACTCCGGTTCGCAGGTAGCTGAGAGCTTCTGACTTGACACCCATATACAGTGCAGTGTATATCATACGGGCACCGATATATTCAGCAGCAATCATGTTCAGATCGCTGGCAGGGAGCTTCGCAGCATTTCCTGCAATCTATTTATTTTTTTGATATTAGCTGCTATCCTCTCAAAAGTTCTTTGTCTCAAACGACCTTGTGTCTTGGCAGGTTGCACAATGCTTCTACTGACGGGGTATACATTAATTATTACATACCATTGCAGCAGCAAACAAAGGAAGTGACTCTAGCGCATTCAGATGCGCGCTGCGCGCACGACACAGCTTATTCCATGCATCTGCGGGGATACTACCCTTGAGTGAGGAGAAGTGGTCTCGAGGCCTGTTGTAGGAAAATCTCTTTGTTAGTCATCCTTTCGGAGCATATGTGTACCTAGGTAAGATAATGAAATGCTCTCCTTTTCACCGCCCCATCCGCAGGAGACAACTTACATCACATTGGATATCTGTCTCATCGAAGCTAGTTTAAGGACGTAGTATCCATGAGGGGCCAGGCCAAGCATATAGGCTCCGGCGATGGAGTGAAGGGACCAGTTATTCGTAGCTTGCATGGTTGCTTGTTTTATCTTAAGTAATTGTTTAAGAAATTGTTGTGATAGGCAAGGTAACCGGGTCTCTGGAGAAATATAAACAGTAAAGAATCTTTGGATAAAGGCCGATGATGATTGCGGTTTGATTAAGAAAACAAAGTCCCGTTCAGCAGCCCAGGGCACACATTATATACCACCCAGCATGATGTTATGTATCCCTTCATCTCGACAACGCTATCCATTGCTCACTGTTGTAATGGCTTTGGATAACGTTATGCTGAGCTTGGCATAGAAAGCCGCGGCTGCTCGTAATTATGTCACAGCTTTTCATACTTCTAGTAACATCCTTATTTTTATAAATGATGAGACGAGAGAAACGAGAGTAGATGTCTAGATCTCTGACTTGACTACGTTCGCAGAGACTCATGGGAGCGAGGAAAAAGTGATGGTAGTGAAACAACGTCGAAGGAGGTGCAGCTCGGTGTGTTGCGTTTACAGAAAATTAATGAGGGTCCAGCGGGGCACGTGACTTCCCCTCTCGCCAAGCTCTGGCGTCCAGACCTCAACATAACGATTTCTCCAATCATGCTCGACCACTGGGGTTATGGCTCGAATAAAATTCCTCGCGCTGCCTACGGCAATTTGATGATGATTTGAACATGATTTGAACATGGTCTGAGAACGGTTTTGAGACAAAGAACGCAAGCGAGGTGTCGTTCAAGACCCAGAAGCAGCGCTCTGGCTGCATTCCCCCCCCGCATTGAACATGTTGCAAGATCTCATTGAAGAGACCAATGCACGGCATTTACACAAGGCTCGAACACGTTTCAGTTGAATAGCACTCCTTCTTGATCCTCGAGCTCTAAAAGGGCACTTTCCTCATCTCTCAATACCCCTCTACCATGAGAATATTGGAGCGAATGCATAATCAGCATATCAAGAGCGAGGCTTCCTCATCCCTGATATGGCGTGTGACGTGTTCAACGCATATCTGGCGACGATTTCCTAGAGAAGTCTTTACGCGTCATTCACCGGCCTATCCTCGGGCGTATTCTCGGCTGAATACCACACATCTTGATGGGGGGATGTTACGGGTTTTCCTGGCTCCATCCATCGTCCATGCTGAGACGCCGCGGCTCTCATGCAGGGTTACTGCCGAACCAATTCCCATCATAAATGCATGGGCAATTACGTTTTCGACGCCTTGGTGCCTTATTTTGAAAGGAAGTTCATCCTAGCGGACGAGCCAACTACGAACGAAATCTTTCTTGTCTTTTTTTTCCTCCTGTTTCTGCTCCCCTATTTTTAGACACCCGTCTTCAATTCTTAACGCATTATTTTCGCTTCGATACACGCTGGTGTATTAAATGCCAGCGAGGCATATGGAAGACACCCTTCTATTTTCAGCATTGTTTAACAATCGCTTTGAAAGAAACGGCATACCATAGACATAGATATGGCTATGCTGCTTGGTTTTTGATAAAGACGATAAATTCTTGGTGGCATAGATATACGATATCTCCCATTCGTTTCCGGGCGTTACACCCTTCGCGAATCTAGGCTCCTCCCCTGTCCATAAGACCACAATCCATGACATCATCGAACGAAACATACGTTTGCCCAGGTACGGGAACACCTACTAAAAGGGTCCCTCTTGTCGCGAGCGATGATTTGCCGGCTACATCCTTCCGTTGTTGTCGCTGTCACAGACTGCTAATGGACCGGGATTATTAAGGCGCCGACGTCGCGAATTGGGGCGTAGTTAACCCCGAATGGACTGGGCAAAATAAACCACGGCTGGCGTCGTTGGGAATTCCCATTTAGGAAAGGGGGGGCGTGCTCACCAATAAATAGTAACCTGTCCCATAACTTCCCTGCACTGGCCGATCAATGTCGGGTGGTGAATGTGAATACTCCGGGGCGATATTTAAGAATATCGATTGGTTCTGGCATTCCAGACACGACCATTGGTCAGCGGATTGGCCTAAATATCGGCTACGCAGATAGGGAGTGACGGGCTCTGGGGGAGCTGCCGCTCGAAACAAACATAAATAGCTGGGCAAACCTTCCCGCTTTCCACCCTGGCGCCTCATGCGACGTATGTCCCGATACCTAAGGAGTGACAAAGTGGTGTGCTGGCGGGCTTTTCCTCATAGGTCAGCTAGTTTCGTCTCCGTGTCAGAGGTGCTGAGCCGGGAGCCACTTAGCAACCTAGGGAAGGGCTTTTGAGCTTTGGGCGGGTCGTAAAATTGATCCATCTCCTTACACCTGTGCATGGATGAACCAAGCAGAGTATCAGTGATACGAGGCGTGACCAAGAGGGAAACATCCCTTTTTCTGGTCATCAATGGCCATCATGTAGACCGTACGATGTATGCTTGTAATCATTCACCCATGTTAATGATGGGATGATAAAAAAAATGGAAGATGAAACGGAGAAACGCCCTTCTACATAACCGAATATTAACAGTCTGCCAGCCGACGTCGCGGAAAAAAAGAAATGAAAATTCGATACGTTGAATCCAGGACTGCGGAAATAATTGGCAGATGATGCGGGGGTGAGGCGACGACAACGGCGGCGGGCATACATCGGTCGGGCCAGCTGTGTGTCGGCGGCCTTGGCTTGCGGGACACTTGGGGGCAATCGGGTCGCTCCCATCGCAGCCCTTCCTTCACATTTCTAACGACAGATGCAGCGTGATGCATTACGGCCATGAACAACAAGCAACAACAAAACAAAACCGCAGCAAAAAGGACACACGGCAACAGACCCAGCGGCTGACTTGGAGCTGGATATAGTTATCCATGATATTTAATGGAGAACTGCAGAATAAATGCTTTCAATCCGCTACTTCACTCACTTATTTGGCCCCCCCTCCTTCGTCAAGAGCCCCGATGTGCCTGGTGTTCATTGGTAAATACAGACAGGCTGGCAGATTAACCTACTCCTTGGGTTTAATGCTATGTAGGGGCTCACCCTAATGACGCCCGACAAGTGGCCGTGCGAAATGCTGGAGGTCTATGGCTCAGCGTGGAGAGATATCTCCCTATGTATATATAGCGTTGGAGGAACTGCTGTTGTAGTCTCCCCAATTCTAGCGCAGCAGGTTGTTTATCATTATTTTTAACGTACTTCGAATGAACAGCGAACGAAGCAATTCAATGTCCGAAGTTCTAGATATGTCAGAGATGGGTGTCGAGGTGCCCAGCTCTGATCAAGAGCAGTTCATGAAGATTAGAGAAGCCAATGACGCCGCATGCAGCTTCATCGAGGTGTGTACCGGTACCCTTTGCTTGCCTGTTTTAATCCCGATCCAAATATTTCCTTCACTTGAAAACTGACGGATATGGGGAAAAGGGATTGCTCCAAAAGATCAAGAGCCTCGAAGATGATCTTGAGGAGAAGAACGTGTTTCTAGAAAAACAGAAGGATATGGCAGACATGTATCATCAGCGTGTCAGAGAGACGAAGGCGGATTTGCAGAAGATTCAGCAGAATATGGTTAGAAAGCTTGACACACTCCCCAGAAATAGCCAACAACGAAAGCAGTTGATCACTGGGCTCAGGCTAACTACATGCGCATCTGATATTTTAGGGACGTAATGCGTTTGTGTCCGTTTTGGTTGACGGAGACTCGATGAATGTATGAGATTTACCCTGTGAATCCGTCTCGATATTAAGCACGACCACCATTATTAGTTCGTTTTCAATTCTGATGTGAATGATTAGTTTTTGGATGAGTTTGTCACGCAAGGTGAATCGGGAGGGCAAGAGGCTGCCCGACTCCTAATTCAACAAGTGTCGAAATACGTGCAGACTGAATTGACCGATCCTCCCCCACACTTCTCCGTCGTTGTCCGTGTTTACGCGAATTTTAAAGGATTGAGGAGAACATACCAAGAAGCGCATATCCTAGACGATGAGGATGAATTTGAGCTGTTTGTTCGTGGGTTCAATATGGGCCATCCACTGTGCGACTTTGTGGACGCAGGTGCTGGCAAAGAATGCTCTGATGATAAGATTCGGGGTAAATCTCCTACCACACTGCCATGCTGCGAAAAAGAGGATTTGCCAATTAATTTGTTTCAATTTCCACTTCAGAAATTTTCAAGTTGCACGCTGGCAATGTCCATTGTAAACACATCGTGTTTGCCGCTTCGACCGATAACGGATATGCGCGTCTCCTCGGACCCTACAGCAGTACTCCGGAATTCTGCAAGCGTGTGACGATGCTCGAAGGCCCACCATTCGAGAGGGAGCTAGTAGAGTTGAAGAATAAGTACCGCACTACCTCATTCCCAACGCTCTTCCGAGCCACGAAGCTACCTCCGATTAGACGAGTTTCGTTTTCCGCCACACCTGTGTATGAACCGACCCCCTCGAAATCCCCTCCAAGCTACGCGTCTGCCGCATCTTTCAGCAGTTCGCCGCCAGGGTATAATGCTTCCCGCCCATCAACTCCTGCATCGATTGAGAAAACGCCAAGTTCACCCAACGGCGCCAACGGATCAGTTTGGTGCAATGGTAATGGTACCATGTACTCTGGGCCAGCGGTTCTGAAGAATAAACATGGCCAGCGCGTCGACTCCCCGATTAAACCGTCATCAAGCATTGTTCAAAGCCTGAAATCGCGGAAACTTTGCAACCCACACCATTTGCTGGGCGCCTGCCATTTTGTTTCTTGTAAGCATGAGCATGGCGATCCGCTGAGTGATAAAATGATGGAGGCTCTGCGCTACGTAGCACGACTTGCACCGTGTCCCTCTGGGTTGGAGTGCGAGGATGAAAATTGTTATTCTGGTCACAGGTGCCCGAACAACCCGTGCCACAGACCAAATTGCCATTTCCCGAAGGAAATGCATGGGGTTGACACGAAGATTTGTAAAACCCTGAGCGTATAGTAGTAAGGCTGGGCATTTAGGAGGTCCAGTCTCAAACAGGAAGGAAGATATGGTATGAGGTGGGCTGAACCGGGGCCTGGAAGCTTTATGTTGTCATTTCTTATAATAATGTTAATTTCGTTGCGACTTGGTGAATACGAACGAACGAGTCCTGGAGCCACAGCTGTGTGGTAGATGATAGCGGTGGCGTTCCTTACCTTGCCCTGCATGCAGAGCACCAAATTTGAGCTTGACTGTTTTTGACTGAAATTTCGGAAGTATACCTGGTGTTGGCGAATAATTGTTAGACCAAAGATGTGGCTTGCCATGGAACTTACAGATTACCTGTCCAATGTTGCGCAGTGGAAATTGCCCTTGGCTCATTATCGAACGAATGGTCTTAACCAGCCTGGAGCCTCATGCCCCAATATAAATAAGGTTTGGGATATGGGGATATGGGGATAAGAGTATCGCACAGCAAGGAACGGCCCGCGCCACGGGCATTGAAACCAATGTAGGTTGGGAGGCCAGATGATGTATGCATGTCCCGCATATGTATATCAGCAACTTTTCTGATCACAGCAGATTCTTGATGTTTTGATCATTTTGACCTCTCCATTTGGAGAAGTCTGACTTTCGTATACTTTCCGAGGTTTTCAGAAAGGAATAGACTCTAGCGGCTTTGCAATTGGTTTCCAGCAAACTGCAGCCAACCTGATGAATAATAATAATTAGCCGACTGACAGGGGAAATATTGCGTTCTGAGGCGAGGACATGGGTTACTAGAGCGGGGAAGGATTTATTAATGCACCTCATCTTTCCCCTCCCCACCACACATGCCGCAACTTTCCGATGGTGAGAGTCACCAGCCGCAAGAAGGCTCCATGTTAGGTTGTTTACCCGCACCCCGGATGGTTTAGACCCATCGGCTTGGATAAGAGTAATAAGAAGAAACTGCAGGGTACGCAGGAGACAACGTTACCTCAGCCCGCGTCAGTGTGAGAGCTCTCGAATAGGAGGACGTTGGGAGCACAGCGATTTTCGAATACATTGGAAGTTGTTGGAGGAAATTGTTTGAATTGTGTTTTTCTGATTTCAAAATGTGTCCTGGCATACCTTCACCGCTCATAAAAAGGCTTTGAAGAGGCCATGGCAGGTTGGGATTGGATAGCCCTAAATTCAGACGCGCAAAGATAGGAGCTGAGCGACGAAGCGTGCGGACACTCACAGTGTGCTGTACAGTACAGTCCAACACAGAGATGGATGCCGTTGTTAGCCGGGAAGCTAGCCCCTGAACTAGCCCGATCTGCCTTAACGAACATTTAACTAACTTGCGGCTAGCTTAACGGAGTTATAGTGGCTTGGCCACCCGGATGCTTAACTGAGCCACCCCCGGCCGTTTGAGCCTTCTCCGCATTCCTCACTCCTCGCACTCCGCATCCCACAACGAGGATAATCGCACAGAACCCAGAAACCCTCACCACCAGCATTTTGTTCTGCACACAGGAGTTCGGATTAGTGCTCACAATGACGCTCATAGCGTGTCCCCTAATTGGGGCCCTGTATCTCCGCTCTGCAAGGAGGAACCACAATCCATTATGCGAGCCTTCGGCGGGTCGAGTTGTTCGATGTAACATCCTCCTCCCTGTTAAATGACAGCCAAGAGGAGCTAGCAAATTCCTGGCGAACCAGTGCTTGACGTGGAGGGAAAAGAAGAAGGTGCCATCGACGTGAAGGATCGGCAAACATTCGGTCCGACGGTCCCTAGTCAGGGGAAATCGTGAGTATCCGGAGAATAACTACTATATATATCACCATGCGCATTACTACTCCCGCCTCTTTTCTCCGACATGGGTTCTCTGCAGACGTTGTGGACACTGCGGTCATTGCGGTCATTGCGGTCACGGGGAAAGCTCTAGATTTCAGTGTTTCTTTAAAGAATACGCTGCCATCTCTTAACTTTTCTTCCTCGAGCATTTTTAGGGCTGAACCGCTGTCGGCCGCGGCATTGCTTGTCGGTATCTCTTATCATTCCTTGAAGCGGTCGCCAATTGGAGAAATTCAACATGAAGGTAAGCCTAGCAAACCACAATTCCTCATGGCAAATCCTAGTGTGGACCTCCGAGAACGCAATATGCTGATTGAGTAGCCCAAATGTATAGACATTTACGCTCCTTTTCCTCGCCGGCATCTGCCAGGCTATTGAACCCCCGCGCCAGCCGCATCCCCCTACTGGCGGCGGTGATAAACTTCTCACTTATAATGAGTCGGTTCCGGCGACTATTACTCCTGCGTCTATCGCAGTGGAGTGGATCTCTACGGACGAGGACGGGCAGTACTTGTATCAGGACGAGGACTCAGCTCTCGTTATCCAGAGCATCGTCACCGAAACCAAAACGACCTTGATCAAGGCTGACCAAGTGCCGGAAGGCGCTCATGCCTATTTCCTCAAGCCGGACCTATCGGCTGTTATGTGGGCTACCAACTACACCAAGCAATATCGCCATTCTTATTTCGCAAACTACTTTATTCAAGACGCCAAGACAGGCGAGTTGACTCCTTTGGCCGAAGATCAAGCCGGTGATCTGCAGTATGCTGCTTGGAGCCCTGTTGGAAATACAATCGCATACGTCCGTGGAAACAATCTGTTTGTCTGGAAGGACGGTACCACCACGCAAATTACTAAGGATGGTGGCCCTGACACCTTCAACGGCGTCCCGGACTGGGTCTATGAAGAAGAAATCTTCGGTGCCCCATATGCACTTTGGTTCTCTCCTGACGGAGAGTCACTTGCATTCCTACGATTCGACGAAACTGGGGTGCCTACATACACAATCCCGTACTATATGAACAACCAAGCAGTGGCTCCACCTTACCCTAGGGAGCTGGATCTCCGTTATCCAAAGGTGTCTGAAACAAATCCCACAGTTGAATTCCACCTGTTAGATATGGGCTCGCTCAAAACCAAAACAGTGGCCACCGATGCGTTTCCCGCGGATGAGCTGATTATTGGTGAAGTTGCATGGGTCACTGAGAAGCACCAAGAAGTCGTGTTCCGCGCTTTCAACAGAGTCCAAGATCAGGAAAAGCTTGTCTTGGTAGACACAGCCTCCGGAAAGAGCTCAGTAGTTCGTGAAAGGGATGGCACCGATGGATGGTTGGACAATCTCATGGCCATCCAATACGTCGGCAAGGTTAAAAACGATAAAACCCAAGGCGACGGCGGTGCTTACTATGTAGACATCTCTGATGAATCAGGGTGGGCACATATTTACCTGTTCCCCGTGAAAGGAGGTAAACCGATCGCATTGACCTCTGGCGAGTGGGAGGTCGCAGGTATTGTTAGCATCGATACGGAACGCGAATTGATCTACTACCTTTCAACCCAACGTCACCCGACAGAACGGCATCTATATTCCGTTTCATACAGCACTTTGGAATCAAAAGCTCTCGTCGATGACACGGTTGCGGCGTACTGGTCTGCGTCTTTCTCCTCCAAGGGTGGATATTATATTCTCAGCTACAGAGGCCCGGACGTTCCTTACCAGGAACTGTACTCTATTGATTCCTCCAAGGCCCTCCGGGTAATCACTAGCAACGAGGAAGTAGTAAACAAGCTCAAGGAATACAAATTGCCCAAGATCACATTTTTCGACCTCCCCATTGAATCCGGTGATACCCTGTCTGTCATGCAACGCCTTCCAGCAAACTTTGACCCGAGGAAGAAATATCCAGTCCTCTTCACCCCATATGGTGGACCGGGGGCCCAGGAGGTTAGCAAATCGTGGAAAGCGCTTGACTGGAAAGCCTACATCGCATCCGATCCAGAGCTAGAATACATCACCTGGACCGTCGACAATCGCGGCACGGGCTTCAAGGGCCGCAAATTCCGCGCCACCGTCGCCAAGCAGCTCGGGAAGCTTGAAGCCGAGGACCAAATCGCCGCGGCCAAGTCCTTGGGCAAGCAATGCTTCGTCGACAAGAACCGCGTCGGCATCTTCGGCTGGAGCTACGGCGGCTACCTCTCATCCAAGGTCCTCGAGGCAGACAGCGGCGTCTTCTCCTTCGGCATGATCACCGCCCCCGTCTCTGACTGGCGCCTGTACGACAGCATGTACACCGAGCGCTACATGAAGACCTACGAGCTCAACGAGGCGGGCTACAACGCCACCGCCGTCCGCAAGACTGACGGCTTCAAGAATGTCGCGGGCAGCTTCCTCGTGCAGCACGGCACGGGCGATGATAACGTGCACTTCCAGCACGCGGCGGCGCTGGTCGATACGCTGATGGGCGCCGGGGTGCCACCGCAGAAAATGGCGACGCAGTGGTTCACCGATTCCGACCATAGCATTCGGTATAATGGTGGCAATGCGTTTTTGTATAAGCAGCTTACGCGCATGCTGTATACGCAGAAGACGAGGGATGTGACGAAGGGCCCTGAGGGACACCAGTGGAGTCGGAGAGGCCGCAAGGGACCAAGCGTTTGAGTACATGCACATAACGCGCGTTACTATCCGTGCGTGTTGTAAATAATGAGAGGTGAATTTGGAGGCCTTTCTTTAGGGAATGGGTGGCTTGGTGTTGGATACGAAGTTACATATTCTCCGTTTTTATTATTATTATGATTATTATTTATTTATTTATTTTCTTCCTTGTGAGTAGCGAGTATTGAACGCCATATATTGGTGGACTGAACATGTGCAGCCGGACCCCAGTATTCCTTTTCAAGCCAGTAAGGAAGTCCTGATTACATGTAGAACAAAGAGCTCGATCACCACAAACCTCGGGCTGAACCATTCTACATATGCCAAAATTATCGTTATTACATACAGGCATTTGCAAAAGTAGAAAGCCCGGGAACCCGAGTATCTATCAATCTACACATCTCTCTAATCAAGTGTATCTGTATGTATCTACATAGGTAGGTATACAGCGATCTCTATATCAAAAAGCATGTGCAAGAATTAAGCAATGACACGACATGAATGGTAAAAGTAAAGAGGCACAAGGCATGGGAGTGCTGAGCAAAATAGACATTGCCCAGGCGCACACGGCTCGAATCCATACCAATAGCCGACTACCCCACTACCCGCGAACAGTGGATGTCCTCAGCTGCAGGAAGGGGGGGAGAGGGAGGGCCGTTCCTCCGTTGGCCTAATAATTGATTTCAATCTCTATCCATCACTCAAGCCGCCCCCTCCCCCTCCCCCCAAAGCCCCAAGACCCCATCCACATCCACACCCGCGGCCTCCCCCGCAAACACATTCCCCCAATACTTCTGCACTCGCTCACAGATACCCTCCTTCCCCTCCCACGACCGAAATTTGCCCTTCAGCTCGCAGGCCACCCACAGGATCTCCTCCCAGTACGCGCGCTCGACATCATAGCCGAAGCGGGCGACGGTGTCGTGTGGCACGACCCAGGCGCGCCCGTCGCTACCGTCAGCGCGGTAGGTGGGTTTTGTCTCGTGTTTTAAATCGAAGACGGTGGCTGGGTTGAATTTGGGGTAGTTGGCGTGGATGAAGGCGACGCGGGGTGGGGTGTTGTTGTTGTTGTTGTTGTTGGCGATTTTACCGCTGTGGTGGTGATGGTTGTTATTATTGTTATTCTTCTTCCTGTGGGCGTTTGTGAGGGCGAGTTCATAATTGCGATATTCGTCTGAAGGGTCGAATTGGACCATTGCAGAACCGGCGATGCCGGTGCCATCTTCCCCTTTTACATGTCCAACTGCCCTGACGGGCTCGCTGGTGGCGTAGAATGGTTCGCCCGCGGCAGAGGCGGCTTGGAGGAATGTTTCCTTATCACCTTCGCCTGGCGCGCCTTGTGACAGGAGCGGGAAGTAATGGGAGGGCCCGTAGTAATTGTAATATGTGGCGAGGAGGAGGGTAATTTGGTGTGTCTTCTTGGACAGGAGGATTTGGCCCGTTTCTGAGGAGGCGCGTAGCCCCATGGAGGGGATTGGTTGTTGCGAGATTTTGTAGTATAAGGGGGACACGGTGGAGATCCAGAAATCGGGCCAGATGACCATTCCGGTCAGCTTGAACGGGTTTAGGTCGAGATGTTCTTCCGGTTTGCGCAAAGGAAAACAGTCTGCGTCTAGCCAGACGATTTCTTCGAAGGAGGAGAAGAGCATGGCGAAGATTTTGAGTTGGTAGTGGGCGATCCCGACCTGGGGGGTTTGGTTGCCATCGTGGCTTGTGCGTAAGGGAGAAGCACTGAGAATGTCGGAAAGGACAACACAGCGGGCATTTAGGGAGGGGATGACTTCGTCGCAAATGCTGCTCTCATATTCGGCATGGTCTTTGAGGAAAATTTCGACAGGGAGATTTGAACCGGTGCGGCGTAGCATACGTAACGAGGATACGAACACTGGCAGATACCTACCCCCCGCTGTATATACCACTCCGCGACTTTTCGGAACAACCACAGGCTTCAATTTCGGGGACGCTACAACCTGCTGCAGGAAGCGGGCATGCGCCTGCTGCATTTTCAGCACATCTTCCTCCGGCATGGAGATGTGGGATGGGCGTGGTGGCGGCTCGGCTGCATTAAACCCAACCGCCCCCGCGTTGCGATCTCGATGTGGCGGAGGGCAGTCCGGCGCATTTTGTTGTAATATTGGCAGAAGCGCGTGCCAAAATTCGATCTGGCGGGCCTGGATAGAACGGGCTTCGAGGGCAGAAGGCAGAGTGTATATCCTGGGGTCCGATGATCTCCTGAGCGTGTAAAAGGAGAGAAATGTGAGGAGCAGGAGGCAGAACGCGGCTAGCGCTCTAAGAGGCCTGGCCAGCATAGTTTAATTAGCTCTTTTCGTTTCCGCCCCCCGTCCTTTGACGCAGGAGAATCGCAGAAGAGTCCCAGGACTGACTGCCAATCGAACAAGGGAGCAAGACGGGCGGGCCGCGCGCGTATCGTCGTTAATCGAAGCACGTTTGGGGAAAGCGGAGGGCTAGGGCCATACCGCGGGCCGCTAGCATGGACCTGGCAGACAGTTGAAAGTTGCGGGTGAAGCTGGAGCAGGCAGACAGACAGAGATGATTATTATTATTAGTTCAGATCGAGTAGCAATGGATGATCTCTTTTGTGTAGACGAAGCCACATCCGCAGATCCCGCACTAACTAGATTGACATGCCCATCGCGGCTAAGCAAGAAACAAGATAGTGTTAAATTAAATCGGATGGACGGCGCGAGTTAGCTCACCTCCAGGATTTAGACTGGAAAGTGGCTGGTCGAGGATCGCACAGCAGTCGTGAAGTTGAGATTGTTCCTAACAATGCGCACAGTTTACATGTTTCCGCGTTGAGGCTCTTTGAGGCTCTTGTGCAGCGAGTATAAAGATCCAACCTCACCCACGGTTTATTCAACTTTGACTCTCCTGATGGCCCTCGCATTTCCCCCAGCTGTGTGCGAATAAAACGACCAACACGTTCGTTCCTCCTGCTCAATCTTCTTGTGTGACGAAACTAGCTCTGATCTCCGCGCTCCATCGCCCGAGCAGCGTGCTGTGAGTGCTGCTGTGTTCGGCTAGCTGCTTGCCGCCCGCTGCGATGCTTGCTCGATAAGACAGAGTCTCAGCCAGCTCTGAACGGCCCTTGCGGTAAACACCGCTTGTAGTGCGGGAGCTGGAGCAACTAAGAACTAACTATTTTAACTTAATGCCGGGCTACTGCACGATTTCTCACCACGGACAAACCTGCCCACCCTCTGAGCGACTGAGAATCCCTCTGCTGTCCAACATGTGCATCGCCCTCGCCGGCCTAGCCAGGGCACATCCTTGCCCGAATGCCGCCCGCAAATCCCAGCGCAGCGAGCATCTGGAGCATACGCCAACAAGCTCGTTCGATTATCCAGGATCTACGTTGTTCGTCCCGCTTGGCGGCTTTAGGTTGGCCAGGAGCCACGGCGACCCCCCAAACCCCCCCAAAACATACTCTGTGCAGCGGATGTCAGCGAGTGTGGAAAAAAAAACAAAAATAAAACCTTAACTTACCCTTTCGGGGTGAGGAGTCTCGGGCTTTCTCCAGTTTGTTCCCCGTTCTCTCGTGGAAGTGGCCGACCCACCCTGGTCACCGCTCTGGCGCTCAGTTTGCCTACTTCACGGTGGCGGCCCAGGGGAGTGAGGGAGGGGGGCGGGGAGCCGGGGAGGTTCACCCTGTCTGTTGGCGTTTGCTCTTGGATATAAATGCCGCCTGTTAAGGCGCATGATGCCCCATTCAATTAATCTCCTTATTAGTTATAAATGAAAGGGAGCCATCTACTTTTGTCCCATATTTTTGCGTTTTATATTCGAGTGACTATCCCCTCCAGCTTGTTAGCTGCATACGATATAGAGGATAGAGGATGTCGCTTGACTCCACGACAATGGGTGTAGACGTCGAGGCAACCGGTGGTGAACATGCCTTTCTCATGAACGAGACAGTCCATTCCTTTGCTTGGAAAGGTGTGGCTGTCACAGTCAAGGACCGCGAAACAAAAAAGCCGAAGGCTATCCTTGAAAAGTCGAACGGCCATGTCAACCCAGGTGTGTATTACTAACTTGAATTTTCACATGTTTACGTCGAACAGTCTCATTTAGCTACCTCGTGGGCAAAGCTCTCTAACTCAAATCGTAGGAGAGGTCATGGTCATAATGGGCCCTTCGGGCAGTGGGAAAACTACCTTGTTGAACGTGCTCGCCCATCGCGAGTCTGCCCCCGGTGCCGAAATAGCGGGAGACATTCTCGTCAACGGACAAAAAATCGACCTCGAGATATTTAGGAACATCAGTTCCTACGTTGAGCAGGAAGATGTTCTGGTGGGAGCCTTGACAGTGGAGGAGACGCTATATTTCGCCGCTCAGCTATCCCTTCCCAGGTGAGCCGATTATTTGCAACCCCCATCCTCAATTGGAACCATAATCTAACTCCCATGTGCAGCTCCATCCCTAAAAAAGAACGCTTGCAACGTATTTCCACCCTCCTCAATGCGTTCGGAATACAAAACCAGGCCAAGACCTTGATTGGAACCCCGATTCGCAAAGGCATCAGCGGCGGCCAAAAGCGCCGTGTGAGCGTGGCAAGCCAGTTGATTACATGTCCTAAAATAATATTCCTTGATGAACCGACTAGCGGCCTAGACTCTACAGCCAGTTTTGAAGTGATGTCTTTTGTAAAGAAGCTTGCGCATAAGAATAACGTGAGTTTATTCCCCAAAGACCGAATGCTTGAGACATTCACGTTACTGACAACTGCTGTTAAGCTCATTGTGATCGCGAGCATTCACCAACCGTCTACAGCAACCTTTGAGACCTTTGATAAACTCATGATTATATCCGCAGGCCGCACCTGTTACTTTGGACCCAGCTCCGAAATGAAACCCTACCTGGACAGGACTGGATATCGCATGCCGCTCCAGATGAACCCGGCAGAATTCGTCCTAGACCTAGTCAACACAGACTTCGCAAGCGACCAGGAGTCCGCAGAGGAGCAACTGTCCCAGATTTTCACTAATTGGGAAAATTCCGACGAGGCCTCCGCGCTTGATACGGAGGTTGCTAAAGCCGCAGGCCAAGCCGAGAAGCATGAGATTTGCGCGTCATCCCTACGAGGCGCAGGTGCCTTTTCTACCTTGTTTAATCTACTCCATAGATCGTTTATTAAAAGTTATCGCGATGTATTTGCATATGGCGTTCGAATCATCATGTATCTCGGTACGTTATACCCCGTGCAAGTGTCCTTTCGCGAAATAACAGGGTAAAATACTAACACAGTCCAGGTTTGGCGATTATGGTGGGCACAGTATGGCTCCGGCTGGGTTCTGGTCAAGAAAATATCCAGCCGTTTATCAACGCAGTTGTAAGAAGAATATCCACACTCGCCCATTGAATTTCCCGATCGTGTTGAACGATACTAACAAACCCCCTTCGTCGTCATAGTTCTTCTCATCTGCATTCATCTCCTTCATGGCCGTCGCCTACGTCCCAGCATTCCTCGAGGACCGCGCAACTTTTATCAAAGAGAGGGCCAATGGATTATACGGACCATTATCATTTGTCATCGCCAACTTCATAATTGGCATTCCATTCCTATGTAAGTAAACTCGAATACAATCATTCGCGCAAAACAAAAGGACAATTCTCAAGGCAGCCCACTAACCCAAACACACGCAAAACAGTCTTCATAACAATCCTCTTCGCCGTCGTCTCCTTCTGGCTCGTAAACTACCACAACACCGCAGCAGGCTTCTTCACTTTTGTCATGTGGCTGTTCCTCGACCTCCTCGCTGCCGAATCTCTCGTCGTTCTCATCTCCTCCCTCTTTCCCAACTTCGTCATCTCCCTCGCCCTAACCGCCTTCGCCAACGGCCTCTGGATGTGCGTTGGCGGCTTCATGGTCTCACCCACCGTCATCAACGTCTTCTGGCGCTACGTCTTTCACTACATCGACTACCAAGCCTACGTCTTTCAGGGCCTGATGGTTAATGAGTTTGCGGACAGGACTTTTGATTGTGGGGCCGGTTGCCAGTGTATGTATGCCAGCGAGCTGGCGTCGGAGTGTAAGATTGCTGGGACAGGGGTGCTGAGTGCTTTTGGGTATGCGACGGGGAGGACTGGGAAGTGGGTAGGTATTCTACTGGCTATTACCGCGGTCTACAGATTCTTTGGATGGGGCGCTTTGTACCTGAAGAAGAGGTAGCGAGCGTTAGGACAAACCTCAGGCCTGGATTTGTTCAATTTGCTCACTTCAACACCTGCTGTACACGATACCATCTTGAAAGCTATTGATGTTTGCATGTATATATGTACCGTGATTATTAACTGTTTTGCTTTAGTCCTTTGTTTTGCATTTGTTATTTCTGATAAAACGCCGAGCAGGTTTAAAATAGTCATACATCGGAAACTAATAAAATAATAATTAAATAGAAATATACATCTTCCCTCCTAACCGCGATTGGTCAAAAAATATAGCAAACTCTCCGTTTATGTCTCCGTGCATTTTTCAGCAAGGAATGATCCTCCAAAGCTAACGATGGTTACATCCGCTCCCTTCGTACATCGGCGCCGCACAACAGAGTCGGGTGACAGCAGATCAACAGAGTTCCAGACGTTAGACAAACCTTGTCAGACAAGAAAAATGCCCGTCTTACATGAACTGCTCAACGGCTTTTTTTTTTTTAAAATCATTGAATTTGCTACCCAGCAAATCCAAAAAAAAAAAAAAAACCCCCAGTACGCTTAAGCATAGAAGTTCTAAACAACCCCTGTCCCTGCCAGTTAGTTCGTTTAACTTTAAAATGAAACGAGAAGAAGAACGCCCGGAGCACAGAGACAAACGTCCTCGGCATCCTGCGATCTTATCAGCGCTCAGTTATGCTAATCCGTACCCATATATCCCATATCCCTACAATTAATCGGAAGCAAAATGCAGCCCAATCCCAGTTCCCCCGCTTTCCCTTTCTCTCCCTCCTTTTACAAATTACAACTTTTTAGTAATAGGAGAAGGTTCACTTTCTCTCCGTATGGATGGATGTAGTTCAACTCGACAATCATAATTTAAAACGGTGCTCGTATCCCATCACCTGCACTTTCCACGGCCGCCGGTACACAGGCGGCCCGGGCACCACACCACACACCACAGGTACAAACATACACACATATGCGCACCCAGTTCGCCTTTCGGGCACCAGAGGTTTTAATATCAATATCAAAAAATCCAGCTCCTCGGCACCACCAACATGATCGGGCTCCACTGTGGAGCCCTTACTGACAAAGGTACGGCCCACTACTGTTCGTTCTATCTCCGAGCTGTTCGGCGTCTTCCAGCTCTGCAAATACAAGTGCAAGATGGGAATTATCATTCGTTGTAAAATAAATAATAATAAGAAGAAAAAATCATTCAGCTGAAAGAAATCCTGTATTATTATAAGTTTGTCGCGACGGGATATGATTCCCCGGTAGCTCGGAGGGTTTCGCCTAATAAGTAAGTTGGCGGCTGGCGTGTAATTGGCGCGGCGGGTTATGACGTCAGATGCCGATGTCGATGCTGGTTCGTCAGCTGGGAGTGGGCTAGAACATGTAGAAATTATTAATTTATTCTTTTTTATCGACTTTTTTTTTGTTTCATTTTTCACTTTTATTTTACATTATTCTCATCTATGTCTCGGGCTTTGATAACACAGAGTAGTAGTGGTTGTTCATAGTTAGCGTTACCGGACGGGAGGGGGAACTCCGGGGCGGGGAGGTGAAGAAACCGGCGAGAATGGGACAAACTGTTTGGTTGAACATCGGAGAGATAAATGCGCAACATGCATAAATAACTTGCTGGCGCATGCCTGTAGCCTATCCCGTAATCCTGGGTACACATTGATTGGCCGGGATTTTGGGGGATTTTGTGGAGTACATATATACAGTACTTGCTTGTGCTATGTCATGTTCGCGCAGACGTTGGGTTTTATGTAGGGCATGTACTAGTACAGTTGCATAGTGTGTTGTCGCTGCGAAGGGTTTGTATGCTCAATTGAACCTAGCATTGTGTAACAAGTTGGTTACATGAGAGGGAGAAATAAAAATAAAAAAATAAGAAAGGCTCAATTGAATGCAATTAGAAAGTTACTCCCTCCTTCTTCCAGTGTACGCCGATCATGATTTGCTGTGCTATCTATCTCCTGCTGTTCCAATCAATGAAGCCATCCTTTATCAAACACCACCACCGTCCACTATATATTCAGAAAAGGTTCATATTCATAACCGAAATACACGAAAAATAAATGTAAGCTTTGCGGATGAAGGGGAAGATTTGGGGGGGGGGGGGATGGCTGATTTATGTGCTTTTTTTTTTCTGTTTCCCTTTAAATTTTCGTCAATGAAAGATGCAGGAGAAAGAAAAGAAAAGAAAAGAAATATATCTAAACCTATATATTCGGATTCATGTTAATATCTCCCAGCCACATATCACTATTCAGCAACACATTAACGTCCGGGCCCGTGTCGTCCAAAATTGCTTGACTAGGCGGTGCCACACCTATTTCCAACACCTCTCGTGCTAGCATTTTGATGTGCCACATAACCTTATATGCCAGCGCCCATGTGCGGTCCAGTGCTTTCAGTTCTCCAACGATCAACGCGATGCGGTCCCTACGGGGCTCGATCGAATGCCCGACATTGACGGAGCAGGCGCAGAGTTCAACGACTGCGCCAAGGACAAGGCCGCAGATAAAAAAGGGAGTGTGTTTAAGGAGAGGGCTGCGGATGGACCCGAGGGCCACAATTCCGTTCCCAGCCTCGAGCGCTTTGGCGGCGTGCGTGAGTGTGTGGGAAGTGGGCGGGAGGTAGGTTCCCCTGCGCGCACAGGCAATGGTGGCGTTAGCGGTGGGTGAGGCCATAAGACAGGATCGTGGCAGGTGGAGATATATCGAGGCACAGTGGGCCAGCATGTAAGCGCGGAACAATACCTGGTCGACGCTGCCGTCAATGCATAGAGCGTTGGGCCTGTCTTCTGGTGCATGGCGGAACCAGCTACCAATATTGGCTTCAAGAGCTTCCACTTGGTCACGTACGTTTTCGTCGTCAAGTGTGACACCGAGGGCTATTCCCCTCTTCAACAGGTTCGTTGCTTCGACTGCATAGCAGAAAGACGAGTATTTGGGTGAGTGATCGGCAAATATGCGGTTGTAGAATTGGGTGGCTGACGGTGGCTCAACGAGGCTGATGCCGGTGCAGTAGCTTGCCTCCTCGCTAGGAAAATGTACGTCCATGGTCAAATTTCCAATGTTCAAGGGACAGTGGTCAAATGCTCCAAACATGACATCGATCATGTAGATTTCCCACCATGTTCGCCTTATACTCTCTTCACGAACAAAGTTACCACCTGCGAGAGCTTCAGCCATTGATTTCCGGTGCATGCCCAATTCGACGGCTAGGCTGACCGCAATGGGGAAATAAGAGATGGCCTCTTCGCGATCATTCCGCGCGTGCAGAACCGTTGCAAAGAGAACGAGAGCTTGCACTTTCTGGTAGGACGGTTCCCGATCACTCTCAATCGCTTTGATAGTGGAAAGTTTGTAAGCATCGGTAGAGACCCCAAAAGCAAAATGAGCACCAACGAATTTCATAACCATCTTCAAACATACTGGCAATGGGGAAATGAAATGCAGCAAGTGGGCGGGGGGGAGAATTGGATGAGATTCGTGGAAAAAGGCGTAGTAAAAGTCAACCAGTTGCGCATCACTGTCGTCGGTATACATCGAGTCACCAACTTTTGAGATGAGGTTGTTACGATGTAGAATCCCTTGATCCAGCAAGGCTACAGGTAACGTATCCAAGGACTCTGTGGAGGGACTAACGTTCATGATCGAAGGATCTTGAGCTGCCCATTCTGGCGTCTGAACCACAAGGTTGAAATCGATGGTGTTTGGCGACTTCGGCTGATTG
Source organism: Blastomyces parvus (assembly GCA_002572885.1). Taxonomy (NCBI): domain Eukaryota; kingdom Fungi; phylum Ascomycota; class Eurotiomycetes; order Onygenales; family Ajellomycetaceae; genus Blastomyces; species Blastomyces parvus. Next base: position 147,927 of record PDNC01000023.1, read on the forward strand.
TCAGGCGGTACAGATGAGCCAGCAGGAGAACTTGAGCTAGTCCTCGCGGCTATAGTTGGCTTAGGTGTAGACCGGTAGCCACGGCGAGACGGAGTGTATTCGCACAAGGTGCGCGTTTTCCGGCATCGGCTGCACACCGGATGTAGGCCGTCGCACTTTAGATGTTTCTTTCGACAAGCACGACATGCGAGCGGGACAGGCGAGGAGGCCTGGGTCTTTGTTCTCTGCGTCGCTCCAGTTGTCGTTTTCTGCATTGTATGCAATTTGAGGAGGGAAAAAATTAAATAAGGACAAAAAATGTAGGTATACGTTAATAATGTGGTTATTGAAATGGAGCAACACAATTTCAGATGGAATCAAGGAAAGTGCATGTTGAAGGATATTTCCAAGCTGTTTGCGAGCATCAAGGAGAGGATATATAAATGAATTCTTGGTAAGCCACCAAGGGGAAATCGTGGGGTGTGAATGCACCCGTTCTGTCGGTATCGATCCCAGCGTCCTGGTGTTGGGTTGCCGATTGATCCAAAATTCAGATGCTGAACAATCTGCGCCGGCGCCTGCTATTGTTCTTTGCGCCGTGACGTCGCGGCTCCATTCATGGCCCGAGTCACGTGGTCCGGTTCCAACAGTTCGATCCTGCGGTTCGCCTCAAGAATCTGCGAGACTTCGACCGCAAAATAAAAAACTTGGGATGGCAAGGTGCCTGGGGTTAGGGTCCGTCATTTGCTTTTGGGGTTCGGAAGGATATCCGATGTCCTAGTCTGGCTGCGAAGATGCATCTTGCCTGAGATTGTATGTAAGAAGGCCATGGTGAGGCATACTCATTTCAATGCGGGTCTCCCACATCAAGAGCCGATGTTCGTATGAACATTCTCATATTTCAGTTATCACGCCCCTTTTCCTTTTTGCCCCTTTTCTTTTCTTTTCTTTTTCTTTTTGTTAATGTTATGATAGATGTGGACAGCTTGTCCTGCCACCTCTCCGCTTAGGAATCATGCTTCAGCCTTCTGGTCGAGGCACAAAGTGGGGATGTTTTCGTCGCCAGAAAATTCCAATGGCCCCACCGCCGAGGTAATCATAGGCGTCCAGGCTTAGCCAAATCGCGAAATGCACAAGGTCCTCCGCCATAATAATCCCGTGGGAGACCCAGGAGTATGTTTTCCTTCCCGCACCCGGCACTGTGGGGTAAAGCCGCTGTACCATGTATGTATGTACGTACATGTACAGACACCATATCTTCCTTCTCCCGGGGGTTTGGGCTCTGGGACAGAGTGAAACATAGTTCAACCGCAGTCAAAGCGGTCAACAATGCTGAAAACTCAGGGTCTGGCGCTCACAAGCGCCCCTTACCATTCCCCGGAACAGGGATGCAGATAACCCGCAATATCATATGTCCCAGCAACCGGGAGAGTGGGAGGACACACATTGGCAACTGCAGGTGAAGGGGATTTTCACCCAAGTAGACGGAATCCTGCTGCAGCGGTACGCTCGTGATCCGAAGCCATAGTAAACGCCTCATACCCATTCTCTGGGACAAACCAAGCTTCCGCATATTCTAGATTTGTTAAGTGCTTCGATACCAGACTCCAGTTTTCAAACAATATCCTTCCGAGCTCTTTTCCAATTTTGAGTCAACTGGATCCTATTGTTCCATATCCACGTCCTATTATTGAGCGGCATATGGTATCTTTCTCGTAGAGGTGCCTTTTCCTGTTGTGGGCATTCGACTCGGAAAAAATTACCTAGGTAGAGGTAGGGGGTGCCAAATACCCGATTTGAATGAAATAACTCAATTTCGCTTCAAGCAATAAATCGTGCGGTAGTCCGTAATCCAATCAAAATTCGGGATAAGGCAATAATATACGGAGTAGATTATGTTTCTTTATTCCAAGGTCGATTATTTGACTTTTGATACCTATAGGTAGACCCGCCCGGTGCCAAGAAAGTTACCTCACAGGGTTTAGCGCTGCCCGGATCAGGTAAGGTGTCCAATCGCCATTTTCGCGTCCCTGAACCATCTGGGCCCCTCCCCCAGATCCATCACAAGTATCAAGTATCTATTGTCTTCTAGTTTCTCGAGGGTTCCAACAAAAAAGCTCCTGTTCTGTTCTTCAAGGTCTTTTTCTCAACTCGCCATCTCCCATCATTCCTAATAGAGTACTCCGTATCCCGATCCTATAGGTACCTAACAAACGAAATACACCATGTCCATGGGCCGGGCTAGCTTCCGGAACGTTCACTTTTACAACGCGTTGACAGGGGAGTGCCTTGGAGGATTTTACCAAAAAGGATCTCTGACTGAAGAAACCATGATTAGGATTCTTACCAACATACTTCTAATTGTGGAACAACCTTTTACTTCAAGCACAGAATGTCAGATCGGGTTGTTACCCCTTCAAAAGGCCCAGTTGAGCTTGGGGATTATGACATATCTTCCACCGGTTTGTGTGTTTTCATCCGTATAATCCACGGAAGTAACCTAAGCTTGTTCATCTAGGACGTATTCATTTGAACGAGGAGCCATGGGTGGCACGCCTCATCAGCTACTCTGCCTCCGATCGAGAGGATCAATTCCGCAGTGCGATCCGAGCCAGAGACCGGAAATGTGTTATATCTGGCCGAGTCAACAATCTGATCCAATTGGACATGTGGCCAGCATTTCATGCCGCCCATGTGTTTCCACTGGAATGTGAGGGTGTCTGGCGTGAATTCAACTATGGGCGTTGGATAACAAATATGGATGATGCTGTGGGCATATCCAAAATCAACTCCACTCAGAATGGACTACTCATGGACGCGTCTTTGCACAATGTTTTTGACCAGTATCTCTTCTCCATAGACCCAGATGTAGGTGTTTAGGATGCTCAGCTTGTTTTGTGATGCTAACATGACAAAGGATGACTATAAACTCATCTCATTCTTCCCGGATGACATGACCATTGATGGAAGAATCCTGGATCCTGTTTGCCGCGATCCAACTGATCCCAATTGTGTATCAGATGAGCTCCTCCGGTGGCATTTTCGACAATCTGTGCTTGCCAATATGCGAGGCGCAGGAGAGCCTGTCTTTGAATCTGACTTCCCCGCCGGAACGGATAGGATGGCAACCCTACGAGAGGAGTCATATGGAAAGGAGAGGTTTAAGATAGAGATTAATTCGCGACTACGGCCTGTGGACTAGAGGTCCTCAGCTAGCATCTCACTTGAATCCGCCTTACTCGCCTCATCACCATTTCAGTGAATCTTCAACAGACCCTCCTGAACGCGGATTGTATTTGTTCGCAGCTCCTAGATTTCAAGCGCTATTGCCCGGTGCGGGATATGCGCGATCCGTCATTTTCAGGGTTATACACCTTTACTTTCAAACCGGGCGATAGAGAAGTAGTTCCTCAACAACAACAGCAACCACCATCTCTACGTTAGCGAGTTCTCCATCGGTATCACTCGACTTTTCATCGCCTCCTCTACAAGTTGCGACAATGCTCCCAGAGAAGGTATAAGAACGATGTCGGAAATGGAGACAAGAGAAAAGTCACGCAAGGGCTATATTCTTGCTTCCTGTCAGGGGTTGTGATAAGTGACTTGTGACATTGTGGTAAAACTGCAAATACAAGACAGAATGAGACTCATTCCACGCAGTACAAGAATAGGCATGTGATTAAACGCCCAGGGCAGAAATGTGCTAGAAAGGGCTTCCTTTGTACTCTCGGTCTCCTCATTATTATTTTTCATTTGAGGTGTATGCAGTCTAAGTCTATTATCGGTATGGAACCGGCTCCCTTCCCTTCGTCTGCGTAAGGTGTACTAGGTTCAAGTTGTTATCAAAGCGACGGGGTGCGCGTGAGTGTAAAACGTTTTGGTCCATGAACTGGCCAAGACTTCAAAAGATCTCTGGGCCTTCAAGTTAGGCTGCACATACTCAGGGATATGCATTGCAATGGCAGGACAGAAGCCGAATTGGCGGTGAGTTGGGGAAGATGGGATATAGAACAAAGCGACAACGCCACAGCGTAGAGTTTAGAGATGTGGAACTCATCACTTTCATTTACTGTATTAAGGCAGATCAATAGAAGTTATCGGTTCTGGCGAGGAGTGGAGGTTTCGAGCAGGGAGGAGGGTGAAGATCGAAGATGCTGCTTGATGTTGTTGGTGGGATCGGAGCTAAACAGGTCTGCGCGAGGACCTTGCGGCTCCCCACCACAGCGAGTTATATATATATCGCTCTCAACGCCTTCAAGGCTCTGTCATTTTCCCAATACTTCCCATTTTTCTCAGCTGCCAGTCTTGTCTTGCCAATTCATCGGGCCTGCGGACTTCATGCCATTGTTATATATTTCCAAACTAGTCCACCACATACTCACCTCACTACCCTGCGATTACAGAGGTTTCAATGAAATCCGTCAGACCGAGTACAGCACAGCCATGCACAGTGCGAAAGACATGGACATGAGAAAATAACTCCGAAGGAGACAAATGGGCCCTTCTGTCCAGAATCCTTCCACCGTTGTCATGATGGTACCCCCCAGGTTTCATGCGACTGTGGTCGGGAGCTCAATACTATAAGTTCGCTTTCCTAGTCAAAAAGAATACTGAGCAACACCCGCCAAAGCCGAGCACGTTCGATATATCCGTTTGGATTGTCCGCTCTCATGCAGTTTGATCTTGCGAACTGCATCTCAACGGGTTCGGATATCTTTGGACTTATCAGCTATTCCCGCAGCTGCAGCTAGCATTTGGAGGGCAATGGGCAATGGGCAATAGCTTTTTGTGCAAGAATTCAGTTCTCGATATATCCCGCGACCCGCGCTCGCTGGGGTTGAACGCCAGGTCCGCCCGTGTTAACCGGAACGTTCTTTTTTATTTTCTCCTAAACCCTGGTGGCTGGCCTCCAGGAAGGTTTCTTAACAGATTGCCCAAGCAGGCCAGGGTTTGTATTTGGAATCACCTCTCGATAGCTTTAGCGGACGGCCCCAAACACCCTTAGCGCAGCACAACCCCACATCGGGCAACTTCTGTGCATATTTCTGGCATTAGTCGGGTATTCTTGGCTTCATTCCAGAAGGCAGATAGGAGAGCAGAGAGCGCGTTGATGCACGGTTGACCTCGAAATTGTGGCATGGGCCCGAGGGATGTGATGCATGGCCGGGCACTTCTCGCATCAATGTTTAATTCCCAACACCCGTTGCCCGTTGCCCGCGGATCACGGACGATCGCAAGTGTAGACCTGGGTCCATCTTTAACCACGGATCCCAGGCTGGCTCACACAGAGCTGCAACATGTTGACAAATTCTCTGCTAGCTCCCCCGCTATCTTGATAATGAACCGACGTCAGTTGCCCAAAACAAAGCAAATCACCTATGATAATAATAGCTGGGCTATTTTTTACACTCAATCCCACCCACACATCATAGAAACCTTAGCCAATTAGAGCTATCCGCTGTGGTTGCTGGGTTGGAAAAGGTGGGGAAGTTAATCTGTCGACGGGACGGTGTCGGTGGTGAGGGGCAGCGAACAAGGAAGGGCTGAACGGATATAAAACCCAGCGCCATCCTGCTCCCTTGTGCAATTCTCTTCCTATCTTCACAGACACAGAGACACAAACCTTTGACTTCCTACCGACTCCGTAGCTCTCCTTGCTCCAGCTTATACATCAAAGTCCGATCTATATATTCATTTGCCTCAAAGCAAAAAGCAACAAGCAAAACACCGCCGCCAAAATGTCGACTATTAAGGGACGCTGCCACTGTGGCCAGACCGAGTTCACCGTTAAGATGGAGGCTCCCAGCCATATTCTTTGGTAATACATCCATTCCCTCAGTTTTATATAAATAAATCTGGTTACTCCGAGCTTTTGGGTAATCCCCAACAAATGACCCTGGATGTGTGTGAGCTGAGAACTTTCTACAAACGCAGCCACTGCGACGCTTGCAAGATCATCAACGGCAGCGACTATACTCTCAACCAAATCGTTCCCAAGGAGGATTTCGAACTCACCAAGGGCACTCTGGGCACCTATACCTACACTGGTGATTCCGGTATGAGTCTTTCCCCCAACTTCTTCTTCTCTTGCCGCGAATTCCACCGCCAAACCCCAGCCCGCCCCACGCCACTGACCACAGTGTAATATGAAGAATTAAAACCTTCTTTGAGCTAGCTAATGACAGAAAAACAAACACAGGAAACCCCGTCCACTGCTACTACTGCTCCAACTGCACAACCCACATCTACCACCACCAGACCGTCGCAGGACCCAAATACGTCATCCGCACTGCCGGACTGGAGGGTTTCAAGGATTGGCCAGTGGCTGCAGAGATCTACGCAAAGAACACCATCAAGTGGCAGCCCGCCGTTGCTGCTGCCGACAAGGTCTTCCAGCTTACTCCTCCGTCTTAAACCTAAGAATCCGCACGTAATTAGTTTCGGTGGGGAGGGGGAGAGGGGAGGAAAGGGGCTCCGCGAGGAAAAGGCTTGGTACTAGGAAACTGAGGACTATGATGGATGCGTGATTTGAATTGGCAAAATTTCCGGGAACTATTTGTTTTCTTTTTCCAAAATTTGTCCTTTCTTTCCGTGTAATTTAATAGTTTACGCACCTGGGCACCCTACGCTTTATCCGGAGCTTCCTCCGCTCCATCTTCGCGCAGAATGGACTAGTTCGTCGCAATAATAGCAGATCATTGAAATCTGAATTGACAATGGTTTTGATTTCCAGTGTCATCTTTACTACCTATTCTATAGCTTCGCTTCCTTGTGGATAATCCCGGATATCGAGCTGAAAATAAAAGAAACTTCAAAGCTTTCAAATGCGAATAGTTATATGTACACATACAGTACGTTACATGATCTAGCTCGTACATATGAAAACCAGCACTGATTGGTATCAAGCATATAATAAGACAGAGTAGACATATCCCCTACCCCAATTCCACATTCACATCCACACAACTCTCTAGATTCCAAAATCCAAATCCAAAATGTGTCCCCCCTCCATCAACCCTATCCAGAACTAACTGGCGGAATAATCGCAACCTCCTCACCAGGCCCAATCATCCGTACCTCCTTACCCTGCAGCTCACCACCACCACCTTCTCCCCCATCCACCCGTGTCACAGCGCCATCGCCATCGCCATCGCCATCGCCATCGCCATCGCCATCGCCATCAACATCAACATACTCCAACCCCACACTAACCGCACAGCTAACGAGGACCTTCTCTTTAATACCCGGGTACCGCGCCTCGAGCAGATCGAAGAGTTTGGGCAGCGGGAGCGGTGCGGGGAGGGACTCTGTGTGTTTCTTTGTGTAGGCGGAGGCGGTGGAGAAGTAGTGGATTTGGAAGGTTGGGGAGCTCATTGTTGTTCGTTTGTTGTTTTTCGTTTTCGTCTGCTCGGTATGGTTGCCTAGGTAAAGGGGGTGGGTGAGTGAGTAGACGTGGATAATGGAGGAAAGCGGCTGAAGGCATTATACATGAATGGATATATATTGGGATAGAATAAATTGTATAAAAACGGGCGACTTTTTCACAATTAACGTGTTGCCGCACCTTGTTGAACTAGTGAGCAAATTCAGACCGCCTCCTGCCCGCCTCTCCCCTCTACCTCCAGCTTGCAGTCGAGTCTTCAATCAGGCACCTTAGGTTCCGATTGCGGTTCAAGTTCTTAAGCTTGGGCTGTTGTCGCGGCGTATTATGTATGGTCGATCGAGTACTCAGGGCGATATCCGAAGTATGGGATAGCCGACTGGTAGGAAAAAGTGGTTTTCTCCCCCTCTTTTTCACAGTCTGTGTGTGTGAGCGTGTGTATATGAAAGAAGACCAAGGAGATACAGTGTCAGAAGCTGTCGAATTTGTGGTTTGCGGTCTCGGTATAGCTATTTGTCATGATGCGCCGCTTCCTTCGGCCGGGAACAGACGCTGCGGGCGGTTTGCAAGGTTGGCGCGGGGTCGTTGTCCTTATCGCTGCTTATCGGAAGATGGGGGGATGACTAAGAAGGTGGGGGGGAAAACAGTCTCCCGCCTCGAGATGGAAATATTTTTATTTTTTATATTCCGGGGCGCATTGTTTGACAGAGGAATTTGAAAAAATGAAGAGTGTGTAGAATTATAATTATGTAGCTTGAATTAGCTGCTGCTCAGATGCTTAAAACAGAATATTAACTGGGCAGCAGACAAAGCCTCGACTGAAAGGAGATGTAAAAATTAAGGCAGTAACTACATAATTAAATCTATATCCATCCTCCGAATGCAAAAATATACAATAATATCTACCCGCAACTACGAGCATAAAATTATAATATTTACTATCCCTTAACCACCTCCCTCATCGCCTGCACCAAATCTCCCTTCAAATCCTCCCAATTCTCCAGCCCAACACTGACCCGCATAAGCCTCTGATCAACCGTCGGATCCGTCAACGCCCTCCACTCAATCAACGACTCCACCCCTCCCAAGCTCGTCGCATGATGGAACAAGCTCAGTTTCGTCGGCAGCAGCTGCGAAAACCTCTTCTCCCGCAACGTGATCGAAAACACCGTCCCAAACCCATTCGGCATCTGCCTCCTCACCCACTCCTCCCCCTGCAAACTCGCATGCTTCACCGTTTCAACAACAGCCCGCACAGCGGCCTCCTCGCTCCCTTCCTTGACATCCGCATCGCCCATCTTCAAGGCTCCATGGATAAACCCCACAAGGCGCGCCGCATTGGCACTCTGGCGCTGCACCCTGACCTCCAGCGTCCGCAGGCTCCTCACCCCCAACCACCCCTCCATATTCCCCATGACAGACCCCAACAGCAGCCGATCCTTCACCAACTGCACCTTCCACTCCTCCCGTTTCACCACCAACACTCCACACAACATATCGCTGTGTCCGCCCAGATACTTTGAGCCGGAATGTAACACCACATCCGCGCCCCAGCGGAAGGGGTCCTGCAAACCGGGCGGACCAAAGGTGCTATCAACAATCAAATACGCGCCGCGCGCATGCGCTTTGTCAGCATAGTGCTGGATATCAAACGCTGTGCCGTGCGGGTTAATCGGGGTCTCGAGCAGGATGACATCCCCCTGCTGCAGCTCGTCGGCGGGGCAGTCGAGAGGTAGCTTCTGCAGGCCATTTAGCCGCGTTTGCAGCCCGATGACGCCATGGGAGCCGTGGTAGCCGTCGCTGACGGCGATGCGGCGCGGGTTGAGGAGGACGAGCGCTGCGTGCAGGGCGGCGAGGCCGGAGGTGTAGGAGACGACGTGGCCGTGGAGGAGCGGGGTGAGGATTGTTTCGAAGCGGGTGCTGCTTGGGTTTGTGTGGCGGGAGTAGATGTGGGAGGTTGCGGGGAGGCTGGCGAGCTATTGGTTTCACAGCGATGCCGGCGGGGGCGCGGTTGGTTTTGGTTAGCCGAGATCTCAGCAGTAGAAAATTACCATACGTAGCACGTATGTATATGGTGTCTGGATGATTTGGATGGAGGCTTAGGCTTAATTAAGAACATACGGTGCTGTCAGACCAAGGCACCAGCTCGTCGGGATTATTGGAGTATCTGAAGGTGGTTGACAGGTGCAGCGGCGGGGCAACATCGGTGACGACATTCAGGGCGTCGTCGGCGTGGAGGGCCAGGGTTGCGGGGTGAAGCTGCGCGCGGGCATTCGAGGGCGATTGCAATTCAGCCATGCTGTTCTGGAGGCTTTCTACCTCGTTGCTAGTCATTTTCCTTTTAAAAGCTTTGTGCGGAGCGTTAACTGCTCTTTGTTTGGGAGTTGTTAAGAAAGGGGAAAAAAAGGAGTAAGTTAATGGTTGAACCCAAACCAAGAGGGACAGGATCCACGGACGGAGTTATATGGAGATAAATGATAAATAGATCTATTCATCCGCCAAGTAGTTAACTAACTAGAACCACGCCCTGTTAACAACATTCGGAGCAGATATTTTTGGGTTTCGATGTCTATATAGCCACGTAACAAAACGTGCCCCCGAGGTAGAAAGTAGCGGGCAGATGGGGCCTTGAGCGGGGAATTGCAAAAGCACGTAATTCCGCCCAGGAATTCGGGGCCGAGCAGGAGGAATAAGTATACGAGAATGTCGTCTCGGGGCCATCCATAGCATTCTCCACCACCAATCGGTGATGTGATGTATATAGTTCTAAAGCAGCATACACGCAATTAAATTCAATTCAATTGAAAAACGCCTTGGAGCCCGGATTTCTTGAGCAAAAAAGATATCTATTAGTAATCTCCTCAACATGTAAATTGAACAATTATCTCTCCGATTCCCGTAGACTGCCGCATTCTCAAGTACTGTAGCTGCTGGTCGGCTGAGGGAATTTCGCGGAATTTAGTAGTTAACTACTTACTGTAGGAAGCGACAGGACAAGGGAAAAAAAATATCAGAGCCATCATCCATCCCACTATCGGATTTTGGGAGTTGTATTCATTTCATTTCAGTTTGCATTCTAGATTGTGAATAAAGAAGAACACGGAAAAGGACATTTACCCTAAATATTTCAATCCAGACAATCCAGAACATAAGAAATAAATAAAACATATAGCTGTGTGGGGGGGTTGAACAGAGATAGGAAAATGTTCCCTTTTTTCCCCTTCTTTTCTTCATTTTTTTGCATTTGACGGAAAAATAAGTCACTCTTCATCTCATCATTTAAATAGCGTCTTCTCTTCAGAAAGCAAAATAGAATAATAAAAAGAAATAGGGAACAAAAACAAGGAAAGAATATGACAAAAGAAAAACCCTCCTCCACGGGTTTCAAGGTATGCAATTCATGGATATTCGAATATTCGAATGGACAGATTTAGAGAGCAGATACAGAGTACAGAGTACTAACACAGTTTGCTCCCTCCTCGCTGGAAATAGAAATAGAAATAAAGAACCCACAAAACAATCAGACAACAGATGACAAAAATAAAACGAAAAGGCACGGCCTCCTTCGTACAAAGTGTAAGGTCCGGCCAGTAAGAAAGCAGGGGAGGAGGAAAATGCAGTAAGTAAAAGGCATGGAACTATGACGACGATGGAAACAAGACAGACATAGAAAAGATAACCCCATTGACTCCTCCTGTCATGAAAAGGAAAAGAGCAAGAAAAAGAAGAGAATAGAAAATAAACGCCTCCAAGAAAAGAAAAAAAAGGAAAGAAATAAAAGAGAACAGCCATATAAAATGGAGTGAGGTATAATTCTGTCTTATATCTTCTTGCTTATTCTATTTCCGAAGCGATCCCATCCTCGACGGCTCCTTGACCGAGCCGGGCATGACGTTTTGAAATTCAGCCCTATCTGCAAAAAACAAAACGAAAGCAAACACGTTAGCATTCTAGAACGTAATATACACACACAAAGTAAGAATTCCAGCGTACCATTCTCCGAATCAAACGCAATCGTAATATCATCATGCTCGCCCGGATACTCCGGCATGTCGAGGCACACGAAGCCCGCCGCGGGATCGTCAGCAGGTGACGGCAGGGCAAATTTGGCATCGACGATCTTGACGCCAAACTTGCCAGAGCGGTGGTTGAAGCTCTCGAAGATGTCTGTGCTTTTCAGGACGAAGTTCATGCATTTGCCGTGGCTGAAGTCGTCGTGGAAGAAGGCGACGAGCTGCACGATTTTCTCCTGCGTCAGCACTTGGAGACGTACTTTGCTCGCTTCCCATTTCTTGTAGATGGGGACGACCATCCTTCTTCGGGAGATTGTGAATAAGGAGGCGAAACTGTTTTGGGGAGGTTAGTTAAACGCTTTGACCAACGAAAATTTTAGAGGAAAGCTGGCTAATTGGGGGGCATTATTTACCCGTCGAAAACAACTTTAAAGTTCGTGATGGCTTGTTGGAATCTATGGAGATCTAGAAAAGCCCGAAGAAAGTCAGCATCACTCTAGGAAAAGAGATAAAAAAATATTAGGAGGGGGGGGGGGTAATTTCTACCAACCTTGTAGAGATGAGAAATTATATCGTCGTATCACAGTACTCGTCTGGGATAACTTTAAGAGTTTGGCCATATCGCCCGGGGTTTCCTTAGGAACCAAATTCTCCGCCACAGAAATACCCAAATCCAGTTGGGGTGGCCTAAGAATGCTCATTGCAGTAGGAATAGTAACGTCGAGGGCAATTTCAAGCTCTCCAGGGCCTAGAGGGAAGAGTTTCCCTAGATCAGTACGGTTCCCGCAAAAAAATAAAAATAAAATCACAATGTAAGCCATGCTGCTACATACCAATATTAATTCGGTCCGTCACCGATCCCCAATTCGACGTCACGAAAACACGCAGGTGTTCAGATAAAATCGTAGAACTGTGCCCATGCTGAGAATATAGCGCGGAGGCGCTCGTATTAATCACCGTAGCAGAGGGCGAAGAGAATTGCAAATGTACGACGGGTTTCGATGTCGGATGCCCATCCGGGAGCTGCTCCATCGAAAACGACCGCATGGGAATGTCGGGTGTCTTTACCTCGTCTTGCAAGGTAGCGATACCCAGGAGCAGCGAGTGTAATTTGGCGCGTTCCGTCTGTTCGTGGAATGTTAATAGCATGGAGCGCTGTGCACCACCGCCGCCTTCTTGCGGTATTTTGACGAGAAGGGCTGGAGCACCGTCCTCGCCTCGCAGATAGCCGAAGACAATGGGTGTCCCGTTGCCTAGTTCGTGGGAAACACTGCTGAGCGTCTTAACCTTTGGGCTTGTCACGGCGATGAACCGGAACCCTCTATGGGCTTTTCGCGTGCCAGTACCCTCTGTTAGAGTAACGGATTTCTCGAAGAGGCGTATTCGACATCGCGGGCTAGGTTCGGGAGGGAATGCTTTGTTGGGGCTGGAGTCCATGTATTGGAATACTTTCAAAACATCCTCGAACAGTAAAGTTTCGCCCGCTTCCGGTTGTAAGCTATCTTCAGTCTTATGGGTATATTCCACAATTTTCCAGATCATTTTGAAGTCGGCTTGCTCAAACTGAATATCCATTTCGAAGCCACGAGGCAGTCGAATTCGCATCGAGTTAGTTCTCACTTGCCACTCTACATCTGCCCATGTGGGACCTAGCTTTTTATCTCCCTGGATCATTAAATTAACAAGTTCATTTTGGCTCGTAATTGAGACGAGTACATTCCAGTCACCCCGATCACGGACAATGGACAATACACAGGGAATCGCAAATTGTTCAGAATCGTCTTCGCTGGAGCTTAGGTACGCCTCCACAAACATCCTACCATAACAGAAAAAACGATTGCTGTCTCCCAATGGCATAACATCACCAATTTCCGTCGCCTTTCGCGCTGTATCCATGAGCATAGATCGCGTCACTTGGCCGGAGAGAACCGCCGAAATGTCAGGCGCAAAGAAAGGGTACCGGACCCATATCGTGGTATCGATTCCCCGGGAGAGATTCAGTTGTTCCATGGCTGCTGGAAGGATATTGTTTCGTTTCATCGACATCGCCAATGCGCGTAGATGGCTAAGGGTTGTTTGATGGGCGCTCATTAAACTACTTAACCTTTGATCGCCTGCAGTTGAGGTTACCGCAATCATAGTTTCTGTGCTCATATTTCCAAAACGGGACAACTCGGGGTGATTTGGGACGATATGCTCGGCAATCCACCAGGACTTCGCCAAGTTGAGCACTCCCTGACAGGTTTTATCAACATCAGGGGGAGAGTTTCTGCCGCCATTTGAGGTTTGAGGGCGCATGGACGCTTCGACATCAGACCTGCCCTTGAGAAACCACCATACACTTGTTCTGATCCATTCGGACAAAGACGTCTCCATAGATGGCTTAACGCTCTCTGCAGCGTCGCTGAAAATATCATTATATTGCGCAGCGCGTGCTGTAAAATCAGCCAGTGCATCATTACTAACGACATTAGCAGCGGCTCTCCACGACATCTTCAAAGAGGGTGGATCTTGAGTTTGCCGAGACTCATTATTGAAGGAGCTTTCAGGAGGCAGTCGTTGTTTATCTGGTTCACGATCCGGTTCTGTGGGTGAGGATTTCAAATAGGGTGGAGGTGGAGTTTCCGGATACGACCCTGGAGAAATGTGTGTTGTCCCAGGGCTGTTCAACGCACTATTATTTTGCCTATTGGGATCGCTTTTGCTAGGTAGAGCGGATAATACACTTCCCCAAAAATCAAATTTGGGGGGAGAGGATGTTTCGCGGGTCTTGTCTGGGGATGTGTTCAAAGCAGCGGGCGGTTGGCGGAGCGGGAGGGCCGTTTCTGGGGAAGGGTGAGAATCCAATTCGTCTCGATCCGTAGGTGAATCATTCTGCGCGGCCTTCTGCAGTGCCAAACCTTCCTCAGCTCTCATCTTAGCCTGAATGCGGCTTGCAAAGGAGTTTCGATCTCCCGAATCCCTCAGCGATATGCGAGACCCTGGCGTGTTCTGTGTCCCAAGGGATAGTAAGAAATCGACTTCGTGGGCGTTTTTCATCATTTTGAGCTTCTCTCGAGTGTCCTCCGAGCTAAGATCTTGCCTTGAAGCGGTTGAACCCCAATACGTAGAATCCGATGGGGATCCATATGGGCCTGTATTCTCAGACCGGGCATGTGATCCATCCGTCGCAATGGAAGCGGTCGAGTGTGATCTCGGACGATAAAGAAGTACATCCTTAGTTGGTAGATCAGCCTCGTCCCCCCCTTCTCCAATGACCTCGGGGCCATTGTTGGCGAAAGTCACCTTTAAACCCTTTTTACGGCTCCGTTTCTTCGGGGGGCTAATCGGGGTGGTACGGGTTGGATCTTTGCTCTCAATGGAGAGGCGCGAGGGAGACCGGCTCGAGAGATCGCCGGATTCAGGCCATCGTTGCGAAACGGCGAGGTTAAGACGGGGAGCAATAGCGACACCAGTCCGTGATTGTTGATGCTGATGCTGATGCTGATGCTGATTATTATAGTGATGTGGCGGTGAGTGCTGTTGTGGTTGTTCATGCTGGTGTTGGTAGGGTTGTTGGTGTTGGTGGTGGTTGGCGGCGGGGAATGGTGGAGGGGAGACTGGGGAAGAGACGGACTGCCGCGGCGGCAGGATAGGGGAGCGGTGGGAACCTAGGAAGTCATCAACCTGCTCATCAATCGACACCTTCGGCGCCTTGTCTTTGGAGAACAATTTGCCGCGCCATTTGCGGGCCTTGGATTCAGCAGCTCCAGCCAGGGAGCCATCCTGTGGTGATTCAACAACCATGCTCGACGTGGGAAGCGGGGACGACAACAGCGGCGGCGGCGGCAGCAGCAGCAGCAACAACACAAACTCCCACAGGCAGAATTGGATAAGGAAGCGCCAACATTGGACGGAGCAGAGGATATAGCAGCAGCAGTCGACAGAGAGCGACAGGCGCGGGGAGAGGCGGTAGATGGTCGCAGGGTCGGGACAGGACAAGTGGGCGTCAAAGGAGTCGGGTCGGATAAGCAGGTCCTCACGTGCAACGCGGGCTTGATGAAACAGTAAAATGCAATGTTCTGCGCCAACTGAAGAAAGATCGACAAGGGGGGCCTAGCTCAGAAGTGGCTTGTGTGAAAGAGAGACATACGCTGCATACATCGGACGGGGATTGTGGTTTGAGGGAACAAGGGGAGGGAGCGGAGAAGAGGCGGCGATGTCGACTGCAGCCAGTCAGTCAGCCAACCCACGAATAAGAATGGATTGCAGTCGGAATTCTACGCTGCGTACGGAGTAGGGGTAATTTAATCGAGGACAGATGAACAATAATAATGTGGCCGCCAGCCAACGCCGTGGATTGGCTGCAGCGAGGCGTTGCGGAGTTGCGTCAAGCTGGCCTTGCTCCAGTCCGGCGGTCGTGTGTTTTGCGTGTGTGGCTCGAAAGCTTGGCGGGCGTCTGGGTGACAGTGGGCGTGCCTGCCACTGCCTGGGTGTGCCCCAGATGGCGGGGGGACTGCGCCCAGCGGCGCCTGCGATTGGCCCGGCCGGCGGGGCAGCGGGGGGCCTCCGTGGGCCTTGGTCAGCCCTAGCCTTTAATTAAGGATAAGGGGTGCTGGGGGCTTGGTGGCGCTGGGTCTGCTCGGCTGTCTGCTGGTGTCTGGTTATCTCGGAAATTTGTTTCTTGTGTTGCTATGCTATGCACGGAGTATGGTATGGTCGGTCTGACAGTACAGAGTCCAGAGTACATATACATGTACTTACAAGATAATAGACCGTGCCAAAATAGAATCTTCCAACATCTCGACCTGCCAAAGGCTCTGCTTCCCTGTCTGTTAGGAGTGCTTATCTGCAGCCCTAACTAATTCTAACCGAGTTCCCTTCCTTTTTCCAGGGCTGAAGGGCTGAATCGTTGGCAGCATCCCATAGGCGTGTTTGGTTTGATGCACCAACTTAGCACGAAAATCCTCTTATTCGTGTTTGTGCGGCTTTTCTTTTTTTCCCCCTATATGATCACGAGCATTTACTTTCGTGTGTGCGTTTGTACAGGATGTGCTGTGTTTGTTGTCTAAACTTCACATCTATCTGCTAAATACTTCCAAAAAAACTATCATCACAGGAATCACATATATTCCCTTTGCAGTACTCCACTTTTGCGAGGATGTATCAATTGATTAATGAGGGCTATCGTGATTAAAATGCAGAAAATACATACTGTAAGTCCTTGCCCACACCAGAACTTAATATTTAAATTCCAGTACCTGAAAATGATAAGCTAAGCACAATAGGTGTCTGCAGAGTCTTCCTTACATTACCTATGAACAGTTCAGCAGAGCTGGTAATCTCTTTACCACTTGAAAGAGTAAATAATTACTAGCATGTGCAAGGACTTAATGTTCACTGATCTGGAGTATCACAGGTGAATTCCCATAAGCTCTAAAATTATATATATACTCAACCCTTAGTCTTGAATGATTATGCCCTCTGCTGACCTAGTTGCTTTTCACAAGCTCTCCTTTTGTAGGGACTGGGTTCTAGGTGAACATGGTCAGAAAAAAGGCGGGCATGGTGAGAAGAGGAAAATCAAAATTTCTAGTCATCTGAGATCCATTTCATTTCATATCAATCTCATTGTCATTCTCATCATCTCAAATCACTCAATTAATATGCATGTGCATTTTAAATGAGGTGGACATGGGGTATTCGTTCCGGCCACGATCAGGGTTCAATTTCAACCCCTGTTCAATCATGTTTCTAGCCACATTCTAACTAGGTCCCCTGCAAGGACTATATTTTCTTTTATGCACAAGATGCTTGCGGAAAAGTCCATAGGCAGACACATTGGGAAAACCGTTAAAAAGTGAGTCATTGCCATACACCAGAAGCAGAAAAACAAGTCTAATTTCTAAAACAAAAGGAATAACTTTCCCTAAACTCCTGTCTATAAACTATAAATTACATATATCGAAATATGTATACATCTGCAATCCCTCTCCTGCCTTACTCGGCCTAGCCTGTCTGCGACAATAGCCGCATCAGACGGTACATGTACAATTCATATGATCGCTCCCATTACGCTTATCGCTTCTGATACGTAATCTTAAACTCCGTCGATCGCAACACCCCATCCTGCATCTTCGGCAGCTGTTGCTGCTCCTGCTCCAGCTGCTCTCGTTGCTGCGGCAAAATAATCGCCTCACTGCTGCTCTGGCGGCTGGAACTAGATTTGCTGAAGATATGAGTCTTGTTGTCCGCGGACTCGAGCCTGTTGAAGTCTGGCTGTGCCTTGCGCCAGGCGCCGCTGCCGCCAGGGGTGCCTGCCGACGCATGGCGGTCGTTCAACTCGTAGCTGCGCCCGCCGGCGCCGCCGCTGCTGCTGCCGCCGAAATGCACTTTTATAAGCGAGCGCATGGCGGGGACTGAGGCGCAGATTATGCACATGTTTACTTCGAGCGCCGTGCAGAGCTCTGCAGCGGACCAGTGCCTGTTGCGTGTTGGATTTTTTCTTTGTGTCAGGGATGGCCGGGAATGAATAGCGTAACTCCAAGGTTGGGGTAAGGGGAG
The DNA here is from genome assembly GCA_002572885.1 of Blastomyces parvus. Lineage (NCBI taxonomy): Eukaryota > Fungi > Ascomycota > Eurotiomycetes > Onygenales > Ajellomycetaceae > Blastomyces > Blastomyces parvus. The sequence continues at coordinate 165,843 of PDNC01000023.1, forward strand.
GTCTAATGCAGGATCACGGGAGAGGGACATACCAGGAGAACTCGAGCGGGTTGTTAAGGGCGATGGCATTGGTTACCTGTCTTGCTATCGTGACGAGGATAGTGAGCATACCGACACCGAAGCAGAAGGTCAGGCCGACTATAATTTCACGTTGGTTAGCGCTGTTTATCGCCATTTGCTGGTGAGCTACCGTTTTCAGCGGTGGGGATGGGGCTTTATATCGCCTGGGACCTACTCTTTCGCCGGCGATTGATGTGCAACGTCTTCAAGATGGGGATTGGGAGAACAGCAAGCAGGATATCGGTCAGGATGTGGAAAGCGGCGTTGAAATAATTGAAGCGTAGGATGTCAATGCATCCGACCGGGAACGTTGGGCTCCACATGATTGAGATGGGTGTGCAGATAAATATCGTCGTCTTCCATCGCATTAGTACACTATAATCCATCTCATCAATCTATATGGGAGAGATAGGATGAGAAACTAACTAGTGTTGCTGCAATTCCGTGCAAAAACACAACAGTGCCGAAGGCGTAGAGATACCTCAAATGGGTGGCATTCGATGCCAATCGTACGTAAAGGGCGACCATGCTGGATTTTGCGAAGCTGCTCATATGGTTACTTAAAGTGATTTCGGTTTGCGAGGGATATCGGAAAAGTCGGTAACTCACCCGAGACCAGCATAGTATAGAATTTGCGATACCCACGCCCACTGCAATTGAAATCCAAATCAGCACATGCGTAGATTGATAAATATTGGCGTCATCGAATTAGCAAAGGGGAGGCAACCCACTTTCCGTCCATATAGAATTTCATGCATCGACAGGTCTGCCGCACGGCGTCCAATGCCATGAAGGTACATGCCTGGAACGGTGACTGTGATACCGATGGCGCTCAACTGTAGAGGGGGAATGAACAAATTCGTCAGTCAAGCAGGCCATTCCAACATGGTGACAATAGGGGGGCAAAAACCTACAACGGCGCCAAACATGAGATAGTCATCAACCCCCATCTCTCGGACCAGGAAGAGCCTTGCATAGTATCTGCGGTTTGTTCAAAGTAAATTCCTGAGTCAATTCGGTTCTAAATGGGATGTGACAAAAGTGGTAATCGCTACATACCGCAATGACACGACTACCATAGCGACGATAAATATGACATAACAGCCGATTTGCAGGCTCTGATTCGAACCTGGCTCAATGAGCGTCATTTTGGCCGACAATAACAATGAAACTGAATAATAGATGATTTGGCCGTCATGGACACTCGGGGGATGAGTTTGTGCAGTTTCCCTTAGGTCAAACACCGTACGCACACAAAGTCAGAGAACTTGGGGCCGTCCGTCTATATAGAGACCCAGGCACACATTTTTCCAGACACGGCACAAACCATCATGCTGAAAAAGGAAGAAAGATCATCGAATGCTGGAACGAAGTAGAAAAGCATGCCGTGTGATCGGCATCCAGCACCATGGCAGCTCATTAATAATTGGACAACTTTACGAGATCGGTTACTATTCGCCTTTGAAAAGAGAGGAACACACCCCTGGTTCTTCAGCACGGGATTCCGGTGCAAGAGGCCAAATGCCGAGTAGTCAGCGCTAGGGGTTTCAGGGTCTAGCGTAGAGGGTCTGTCCCGCCAGCCGTTAGCCGCACCATTCCCTAACTGGCAAAACCGCGTGCACTTGAACCGCGAACCGCCTTCCGCGGGGCCTCAATCCTTCATCCTCGCGCGCCACTAGCCGAGGTCGGGCCATTCCTCTTGGTACTGACGATTGCTTGAGCTTTTGAAAGACGATTGTGTTGCTACAGCGGAAACTTGGTCAAATAAATTAACCACCTCGATGTACGTAACAGTTCTTGCGGGTAAATTTGGCACAAATTGACATTGTTATTATGCCGTTCATAGCATTCATCAAGTGGAGATATATGCTGTTGGATTTTCTGCTTGCCCGAAGGGATGCGCTAGGGCCACTGGGCGGAGACACTGGCTCAGCGGAATGAAGCCGGAAGGTGGGTCAACCGTATGTGTCGCTCTTAACTTCTTAGACATCGTATTATTTTAAAAAGAAATTTCACAACCTGGAAGTGTAAAGTTCCTATCCCAAGCACACATTTGTTGTATCGGAGAATTCGCATTGCGCAGGCCTCGGAGAATAATTAAATTGGCTCCACGATGCCCCTTGCTGTCTTTCCGGTCTCACCGATCAACCGATTCCATAATGTCTTCACTCAGGAAACGGAGAAGCGGTCGGATAGAAATGTCACACCTCACCATCCACCAGGATACGACCACTTGGCACTAGCGGCGGGGACGGACTCCGGGCTGTGGCCTGCGGATAACTTCAACGGCTTTTCGAGACCAGTCCGGGAGCGAGTGAGTGGGGGCAGGGATGTTTCATACGTAATTCTTTCAGTGTGCCCGACTTCCTGGCTCCTGGGAATGAACAACACTAAACTTCCACCCTCTCTTGACGACCGTTTTCAACTACATATAACTTGAATCCGGCCCGGGACGCAGAATTCGGGACCCTAATAGCCATTGCGATCCGCGTTTTCGAAGTGTTAAAAACGTCTTCTCCCTGAAATGTCCGCCTGACCCCGCTCCAACGTGTGGTTTTTCCACAAAAGTGGGTGCTAGCGTGCTGACGTTGTGAACTTTGAACGCCAGGAGCGCCAGGACCCATCCAATGGGGGCAAATACCGTTGCCTCTCCGCCTCGAGAATGTGCCCCTACGTGGTCCAGATTGGCATCCGTTGCAAGCAAATGCATACTAACACATATTTTTGGCTAATGGCGTACCTGGCATCTGGCTCCTCTTCATATATGCTATGAAAGTCTCTCATGACAATGTACGAGCGGGAGGGTTCAACCCGCTCAGGGCCTTCGCAGAGAAGTCCCTCGTGAGGAATTGTTAATCTCCTGCTCCAACAGGACTTTCTAACCAAACGCGCATGTGGATGTCCCACTTCGCCCCCCATTCCCATGTGTGGATAGAGTGAGGCGTCAATCCCATTTCCTAACGGGAATCTCCTGCCAAAAGGAATATTATTATGGATCAGCCAAAGCCTTCAGAGATTTGTCAAGGCAAAATTCGTCACCAGGCTATTCCTTATATAAATTAGCGGCGTTGTTTTGATTGAAAGTGTCGCATAACCCCCGCTTCTTTTGTGAACTGTGTTTGTGTCCGACCTAGTGGTCAAAGACAGTTTCGCCCCGTTCGCCCCGCCAGCATCATCATGGGGCTAGCATAGCTTTTGCCAATCAAAGACGGACAGAATGTGTCGATCATTCCTCTGAAGATTCGGGGAATTCAGCGGAGCGGTCTTGTTATTTATGATGCTTGCTGCTGTCTGGGTGCGGGCCGCAAGATTCGCTTCTTTTCTTCTCCTCCTTCAACCTGCCGTGCCCTTCCCACTTTCCGACCCCCTGACAAAGCAGCCAGGGCTTCAGCACAATTCTATTCCTAACGCACTCCACCAGAATCCCAGTAACAGACGGGAAAGATGGCCCAGAACACCCCCGAAGCAGTCGCGGCGCAAAATGCGGCTATGAAGGCCCAATTGGCACATGTTACCACCCTGGTGGAAGAGTACTGCAACCTCTCCGCCTCTCTTGCTGGCAAAGAGTTGACAATTGCAGAGCATGGGACGCAGAGTGGTATTCATACCACCGTGGTGCAAGAAGCACATAAGCTTCTCCATGCCATTAAAGGCCCGGTCGATACGCTCTTCTGCCATTTTGAAAATGTAGGTGTCTTCAGTTGAGGTCTCGCGCACTTCTCTCAATTCTTCGCCCCCGAGACAAAGCAATAACCAACTTGGCGACATGTGTAGGTAGCTCATACAGGTGCTGTCCGGGCGCTGTTGGAAATGGGAATGTTCAACGCCCTACCACAAGATGGTTCAAGCAAAACCGCAGAGGCATTGTCCATAGAGCTGAAAGCTGAGAAGGAACTAATTAGTAAGTTTGGCCCGGTCATTTGTCGTCCTATTTTTACCCATACTATTATGAGTATGCTAACATAGCGGGTACTAAGTCCGTCTGATGAGAATGGCAACGGTATGGGGTCCATTCAAGGAAGTTGGCGTGGAAGAATACGCACACACCCCAGACTCGCTCGTCTATCTCGTGCCGCAGTTGAATGGGATCTTCAAGCTCCTGTAAGCTCGTCGGAAACCTTGTAGGCTCCAAATAAGTTCACCATCAAACTAACCCACAAATTCTCTTTAATCAGAGTCGACGAGTACCAGTGTGCAGAACTTCTGTTCTACAAATTTTTCAGAGAGAACGGCTGGAACAACCCTATCCAGGACAGGAACAATCCGTACACATACTCCATGCGCACCGAGGGTAAGAATATGTGGGAATACATGGCTCAGTTCCCAGACCGCATGAATTCATTCAACTACGCCATGCAGGCCCAGTCCAGCGCAGCGTCGTGGGCAGTCGGGTTATACCCATTCCGTGAAGTGTTCAGCCAGCTGGAGACGACTGATGAGACACCGCTCGTCGTCGACATTGGAGGTGGGAAGGGTCACACCATAAGCCAAATTAAGGGCTATACTGGCGAGGGTATCAAGGGCCGTTTCATTCTTCAGGAGCGACGGATCGTGCTAGATGATATCACTGAAGAACTCCCTGGTATTGAGCGTGAAGAATATAACTTTTTCACCCCACAGCCAATTAAGAGTGAGTTTATCCCTTCCTTCTCATCCGCCATTAATCCAACATACTTACACATCGAAAAATAGACGCAGTAGTCTATTACTTGCGCCGTATCTTCCACGACTGGCCCGAGGCGGTCTGCGTTGAGATCCTGCGCAACATCGCCGCAGGAATCACCGACAAAACCCGGCAGCGGGTGGTCATTGCTGATGATATCTTGCCCGAGAAGGGTGCTGATGCGGAGGGCGCCTGGATGGATCTGACCATGATGACATTGACGGGTACGGAGCGGACAGAGAAGCAGTGGCGGAAGTTACTGGATGATGCAGGCTTCAAGCTGACCAGGACTTTTGTCGGGCCGGGTACCAATTATGCGGCTGTTGAGGCCTTTTTAAAGTAAGCGGGTGGTGATGAGTCTTGGGAATACGCCGAAAGATGTATATAGACTACAATTTGGACAGTCAATAACAACTTGGCTAAGCTCCCTGTAGCCGATTGTTCCTGTTCATGGGGTAGGTTACCTGGACTGACCGATCCTTTTTCCTGAAACTGACCGGAGCTAGCTTATTTTGTGTGTGGAAACTAGATATTTATCTGTCTCATTTGTTTTGATCTTCAATTCCCATAAATAAACTTTGTCCGTAAGAGAGAATTTCAACGGGAATGCCATGAGGAGCGAGACGATTGACGAACGTGAAGGAAAATAGCTCTGCAAAGTGTACATGAGCCTCTTGCGTTGAACAGTGGTCGTCGTCCTCGAAAGACACCATATTGAGCTGCGTATGTCGAAGATTCGCGCCATTGGCAGAAGTTCATGTTCATGAAAGAGAATTTGATTGAGGTTAGTCCTTTGCAGGATTTCAGAACCCATCCTCTTTAGCTCCGTGTTTGACGCGCAAGAACCCATGTAGCGCGATATCATTTGCCGGGATATTCGGGGCGAGCGGAGTCTCAGCTGGAAGCTCAGCTTAAAGGATCTAAAAATAGCTAGGCCTGTGCCTCTGGCAGGTTCTCAGTGGAAGTTCCATTGAACAGTATCGTGCTCGCCAGTTGTGGTATATCATGACAGCAAACCAGCTATATGTGTTGATATATTCCGCCCATGGTGCGTTAACAGATGTTAGAGCATCACAACCAATGCGAATATCAGTCACAATGGCCCAATAACCTACTTTTCCCAGCTGAGGTAATAGCTGATGTAAGATGTGCGGATGCGGCAGGGGACAGAAACCATTTCGAGATCGACACAAGCGGCGGGATCAACCGTCAGTTGAGATGCCTGGGTTGCTGGATCTGGCCCTATGGCCTCGCAAAGACATTAGCATGGAACAATATTTTGAAAAGCTCATCCCAGGCGAGACCGGTGTCAGGTCTAATCCGTACTACACCTTATGTTGGTACACGGCCCAGCTAGCTCTAGCTGACATGTGCGGCACGCAGTTCAACAACTTTCTGCCTGGTATTGAGCAATGAGCGATCGTTTGTGCTCCTGCTGCTATTTGTCAATTCGAGAGGTTGGAGCTAATACGTGCTAGATTTTGAAGCTCCAGCATTAGGGTGGAAGCAGTATATTGCATTGATACACCGTAGGCGCGTGGAACTAGATTACCAATGGAAGAGGGATGAATTTTTCATCTGGGAAGTTCAATACGCGTCCAAAGTAATCATTTCCGACCAGACAGACCGCCATGGTTAGGGATTGAAGCCCCTGTGATGGATTCGAACGTATGGTGGGCTGAGCTTGTAGTGTGCAAAAAAGACATGCTGGTGAAAAATCTGACTGTGAGTTAGGAGGGAGAAACAAGAATGATCTTAAGGGATGTTCGCTCAGGATTCGGAACAAGGTGTCGCACTTCCTGGTCGAACTGTCAGAAGGAGGGTTCAAATTATGGATCATCCTCCTCACCTAAGATTAATAGCTACCACGGCTGTTCGTCAAAATTAAGTCCCATTTGAGTATGCAGCGCTATTACAACCACGAAGCCTGTGGAGCTGGAGTTACCATATCACTCCATTTTACAACCCACTATAAGGATGCTTCCTTCTGCAATGATCCCAATGGCTTGTCACATCACCCTCGCCCATATTTTACTTCTGTGACTTGGTCATGAATATTCCCACCTCAACGGGCCGAGAACCAAATAGCCTTCGGAGAACCCTGCACAGCTCTTGCTGGCTCTAGCCATTACATGTCGTCCTGGTAGTCATGACTAAGATATCCTGGACTTAGTAGACCGGTGACCTTTTTTTTTTGATCGCCGCAACCAGCCCTACCAGTTCCAATGCGACCAAATTGCGCAATCCGTCTTGGGTGCTGCAGATATTCACAGCGTCTGGACACCAGCATCGAACGCTATATACTGCCGTCTGTGCAGGCGGTCTCGCAGGAGAGGAGGCCCTTGTAGTACCATAGCAGCACGAGCAGAGACTCAGGTTGGAATTGAACGCGGACTTGCCCTCTTCGTCGAATTTCCCAACGTCCAGTCTAGTTGCCTCACTATTAACTAAATTTAAGCATAGTCGTTCTTCTCACTTCAGATAGGAATATCCATAAGCTCTTACGCACCGCCGTGTACATGTACTTCTCAACGATCAACATCTTGGTTGACGGGCGCACCCATGATATCACAAGTATTGTCGACTGGTCTCTCGCGGTAATACTACCCTTCGGCTTGGGCTTGGATTGCTTGGGTTTGGCGGCTGGACACCTGGACCGCGCTAGATTTAAAAGTTGAAGTATAGAGGCCGAGAATGGTGGCGGTCAAGATTTACCAGTCTGTTGCTCAGTCAATTTGCATTGGGCATTCTATCAGTCGTGCCCTTGTTCAACAGGGAATTGGTTTGTTCAGAGTGATGATGACTTCAGTTTGATTCGTGCAATTGCGAATAGCCAGTGTTACTTGTCTTGAAAGTTCATATGGTAGGCATCAGGCTCATGGCGAATGAGATGAACGAGATGCTGATGTGCCCGCGGGACATGAAGTAACTAGGCTGAGCCGTTCATGAGCTCCACGTATATACCCACCCACCTGCTCAGAGAATACATCTATAACCTGGGCGGGGCTAGCATCCACTGCTAATATGTTGGACATGGGAATCTATTCTACTTCGTAGTCAGCCCATCACAACTGCTGGAACATATGTTTGGTTTGAAGCCACTGTCAAGTAGTGCTTCTCAGATGTGAGAATGAGGTGAGCTAAGCGCTAATTTATCAGTAAGACACTCGCGATTATTCTAGATAGATACTCCTTTCGCTACGGCGTACATCCATACCTGCGTACAATGCACCGGCCCCGACCCCACTCTCCTGTGAATCGGGTGAGAGCGGGGGGAAGATCATAGGCGATCATTCTGGAGATCCGGGATGGGGTGCTGGATAGGAAATCCTCAGAACAGCTCCATATTCTTAGCCCATGTACTCCGTACTGAATTGAAAGAGCTTCCGGTTGCGAATAATCGGGTCTGTAACCTTGTCAATCGAAATACAAATAATCATGATCATGATCATTATGTGATGTTCGAGAATAGAAAGTCAGCTCAATTTGTTCAACTTCGTGGTACAGTACAGTCCCTTCAGCGACCAAGGCCGATCAGGCGAGGCCAAGGGATCATCATATAACCCCATGTCAGTCAACCAGCCCTACGTTAGCTGTTGGCAAATTGACAGATACCATAAAAGGAAGACGCAGTTTCTGGCGGGCTCCTGGTTCGTTTTCGTCCGTAAAGATTATTGGCATGCGGGGTGTCACCTCCTGTGCAAATGAGGGGACCTTCTCAGTAGCAATAGAAATCACTAACATCGTAAGGGTTATACAGACACCACCGCTAGCCAGAGAAGGCAATGCCATTTCATGGAACATGCTATGAGGTTGGTTAGCAGAATTGAAGTATTAACTTGTAGAAAATGCTTTTGGATTGGTACATTAGTTACCATGTCCACAAAATTAAACAAGTGAGCTGCTGTAGCAAATGTTTGCCATCCCTGTATGTCACTATATGTAACTAGCAACCGCCTCGGAAATCCGCCATCCTGTAGAACGCAGCCTGTATCAAAATCCCAGAAGAGATGGATATGGTGTGTCTGGATGTCCCCCTTGTAATTTTAGAGGGGTTGGATTGGTACAGCTCCCACTGCAGTGAGAATTTTGATATATGTCGTATAGGATCAGGGATTCCTTCTGAAACAGGATTATAAGTAAGCTCGTATGCCAGCTTAATCACTGGGATATTGTCATCACCAGCATGCAAGATTTATTAGTATTTCGCCGTGGGCTTCTGGCCATCTCGCTCCGTTGATCTCGTCGATGCGCCCGGCCATGAAAGCCATGCAAGCCGTAAGTACCTTAGCTGTTCCCCGATGTCCCGAAAGCGGCTAGAGGTGAGCCTGAACTTGACGCCCAAAAACGAGCCCTCTTGGGCGGGAAATGTGGTCCGCGGTCCAGCGGCCACATACCTAGGTACGCCGGAAAGTTTCCCCCTTTCCCAGAAAAAGAATGGCGGGGTTAAAATTTTATCCCCTTTTGACGTTTCTGAGGGCATGCAAAACTATCAAAAATGATTGACATTAAGAAAGTAATCACCTGGAAGCCTGTAAGGTGCGGTGCGGAAATATGTCTGCACACGTACGGAGTAGAGCTGCAAGGGCACAGGGCAAGCTATATTTAGCAGATTTGCAAGTTCTCTGCGAGCGGTTGCTCAATGGAATTTCGAGGGCTAGTGACCTCAGCCAGGGCCCAGGATCAACAGGTTGTGAAGCCGATCGAAGATCAACAGCACAGCAGGTGTGACTGGCCGATATCGAGTGGCTGTGTTCCAGCCAAGTCGACTGATATAGGTTGATGGCAGAACTGGTGGATGTGATTGGTATCCATATTGGTGAGACAAGCTTTTCTGGCTAGGGCCACGCAGAAGACAGAAAGGTATAGAGCCTCCATAATAGCCTCCATAAATCATAATAATATCCATCGGCGGCATGAGCAGTTGTTGTTGACTACCAGAGCCGCAGCGATGATTGTGGCGTATCCTCGTATTGACATTTCAGCCTTTGGAGACAGACCGAGAGTCCAAGCCTGAAGGGTGGGTTAAGGTTCTCACATCCCCCCACAAGAATTGCTGTAAATGTCCAAGCAAAGAGTTTATTTAGCGTTCGCACCGTCCACAACGGTGTACATGTATGTACAGTACACTCACATTGGAAGCCCATTGGAGGTTTCTGAGTCCTAAATAAGAAAACCACGTAGAAGCTGGGGCGTGTGAGTTATGATGTATTCCTGATGCGGCGGCTACTTCTCGCCAGGATGCAATCGTAATAAGATATGCACGAGAAAACACAAAGCCCAAATCCCCAGCGGTGATAGGCACTAGCCGGTTTCCAAGTTTAGCGCAGTCTTGGGCCCGACAGCGCTAGAGCCTTAACTAACGAATAGGGCACAGCCAAAGCAAGCCGGCCTGAGGTTGAATGACCGAGACCGAGACCTCCGCCAAGTTTGTTCTCCATGTTTTTCCCGCCGCGTGTTCTGCCTGTCATTCTTCCTGTCCTGCAAATAATCCCCGTCTCCAGTCACCCGTTTCTGCGCTCTTGGGATTCCGACGCTGCTCGTTGAAAAGAAAAGAGAATTGAAAGAATAGAAACTATACACATCCCCTCGTTGCCTATTACTCGGTCCTTGACGACCCGGCCATTCGCTCCCAAGGTTGCCGGGCGGCGGCATGTCTCACCCCGTTTGACCCATATCTGGTGTTTCCTGTGAGCCGCGAGCTCTTCCATTCGCCCTTCGATCCGCTTTCCCTTCGTTTCCCCTCCAATTCATCTTTTTACCACCTATTCCTGCGTTATATTCCATTCAGGAGCACCATCGTGTTGTACTGGGGAAGAACCTTGTCGGCTTTAAAAGGTTCATGGGAATTTATCGTCGTCCTTTAGCGGAGAACACCGGAGATTAAAAAGAAAAAAGAAAAAAGAACAAAACAAAACAAAACAAAACTGAATCAGCCGGATTTATTTTTTTGGATATTGTCGGAGTCGTGGATTGAAATCATTGCCTAGGTGGGAGGACGGGCTGTCCTCCTCTTGGAGGCTGCCTCGCATATTCTGGGTGGCCGTGATGGGTAGGATTGCTTCGGTATCAGGCGATTTCCCGCTGCATTGCCTGGGCTCCCGGGAGAAATGCTCGAGAGCTGGGGATCGCGAACAGGAACAGATACAGAGGCGGCGGCGGAAACAACACCACCGATGCGCAGAGGACGATAACCATGCTGATGAACAGATGGCACCCCAGGTCGTTTGGAGCTCGAATCGGCGACGACGAAAAATCTTGGGCCAGAATGGGAGTCCGATGTATTTCTTGATATCGATATTCGTCGCATTGTTCACATCTCATTGCGCCAATGCAGCGTTTATCAACTTTGAAAATTGCCTGCCCCAGTCGACTATCCACTCCAAGCCTCTCCAGCTCCAGTTCAAGCCATTTTATGTCTGGGTTGAAATGGATAGCGCTTCGGAAGCCAAAAACCTGAATGTGACGGTCTATGGGAATGTCACTGGGATGTCAACCCAGGAACCCTATCCTCCTCCCGATTCTCCTCGTTGGTCCAATCCAAATGACACCGTTGGCAAGATAGTCGATGTGGACGTTGAGAATAACATGCTCTCGACCCTTTTTACCAGATTCGAGGTCCTCAGCTATTCTCCTTACGTCGCCAAGGCTGCTCGATTTTGTGACTCCCTGATCCAGGGAGAGTGTCCACTGGGGCCCGTTTTTTATTCTAATGGGTATGAATTTCCCTCCAACAGAGGGACATAACTGTGCGCGTGACATGTTTTTGGATATAATTTTATTGACCATGTCGTTGATGTATAGGACTCCGCCCGAATTGCGAGCTTTCTCCGTTGCCCATGAACTCTACTCCGCCTACTCTTTCACGACCATAACGCCCGTCATGAGAGTAACAGCTGGCGATGCCGCTAGAACTCATGTTGTTTGCGTATCCGCTGAAGTTACACCTGCCTTAGGATCATCGCTAGATAACGCCCTTAGATATATCCCCTTGGTCATTCTCATTCTGGTCGGAATTGCGACAGTCACCGCGGCCATGTTCAGCCCATGGGGTTCGTTGGATATCTTTCGGTGGACCTCCAATTACGGGCGAGACGAGGATTTGCTGCGGCTTGTTACCCCAGGATTTGCGGACTGCCTACAGTATATTCAATTTGTGGTTCTAACCGGATCGCTAACTCTGAATTACCCGGGGTTCTATCAGCCTGTTGTAAGCAGGGCGGCATGGTCTGCTCTCATGTTCAACGAAAGCTTCGTCAGCCATGGAAATGGCACCCAGCCTGTCCAGGATGGAGTGTATGTTGTCAATGCGACCTATGGTTTGGATCGAGTGGCCCACCTGGTCGGCATGACGTCTGTCAAGGACGTATGGGCTGGAATGGTAGTTTGGCTTCTTGTGATTCTTGCAAGTGTCGTAGTAATAATCCAGCTTGGTTTCGGTCTACAATGGCTACACCACCGGGTCACCCGTGTACCAGAAGAAGACCTACGCGCCAAAAACCTCCCTTTCACCATGGGCAACGTTATTCGCATCATTTTCAACTATTTTCTTTTGCCAATCGTCTCATTATCCATGTTCCAGCTGGTGGTTACCAGTCAATCCCCTATCTCTACAGTAGCCTTGGCTGTCCTCCTTCTTGTTGGGTTGATTGGGTTCGCTGCTTGGCTATTGATCCTCATTACCCGAACGCGTCCACGGTCATATATGTTTGACGACCTTCCAACGGTTCTACTTTACGGCCCTTTGTATAATACGTTTTCCGATGGTGCAGCCGCTTTCTCTGTGATATCTGTTCTTCTCACATTCGTTCGTGGCATCGCGATCGGAGCCGTCCAACCTTCAGGAATAGCACAGATTGTGCTCCTAGCGATCTGTGAAGTTGTCCTGCTACTGATGTTATCCGCGTTCCGTCCCTTCCCGCAACCGACATCTATGAATCTCTATCATGCGATTTTCGCTGTCACCCGCTGTCTCACGATGCTCCTAAGTGTTGCGTTCGTTCCGTCACTAACTGTTGGCCACGCAGCGAGGGGCTGGATTGGTTACGTTATCCTTCTGTTGCATGGGATAGTTTTGGTTTTTGGATTCTTCTTGAATGCAATTCAAACTTTGGTTGAGGTACTCGCTCGTCTTGCTGGTGCTGGTGGCGAGGGTGGAGTGGAGGGCGGTGTAGCAAGAGGAGGTCTTGTAAAGGTATGTATTTCCCATTGAAAGTGATCCTATCCTGCTCAAAGGATGCTAGGATAAACCCCCCAGGCGTATTAGAAGTAGTCTTGCTTATTATTTTGCCCACAGGTCTTTGGAATGCGTCAGCTTTCTCGCAGAGTGCCGCGAGTACCTCACCATGTTCCTCGTCACAGCGGCACCTCGGAAGCAACAATCTTAGGCTCAGATCGTGGAAGACTGTCAACGCACCTAAACGCTGACAGAGCTCGAAGCTTTTCTGGTAGTTCAGCACTCTTGTTGGGTCGGTCTGCAGCTGCCGAGAACAGGGGGAGCGCTGGCTTTGAGGCGAGTAGCCTGTATGGAGTAGGCCATCATCGCCAAGGAAGCGGGACGGGACCGTACACACCGACAACTCCTGGGGGGATCTCACATTTCGCGGTCCCTAGTCACTATTCAGGAGGCAGTGGGTCACCACGCAGCGCCCTGGCTAGCCTAAAGCATTCAGATAACATTGGCCCTTACTATCGCCCCCCGAGACAGCGGCGAGCCACCTTAGACGGAATGTCGCCTAGCAGCCGCACTCACGCCTCTTGGGCTAGTGGTGAATGGACTAAACGACAGTCAGGCAGCAATATCGACGGCGAGGGAGTTGATACGAATGACGGTGCCCTGGTTGCTGGGAGCAACACGCCAGTTCCAGCTTACCTTGGCGCTCCTAGGGATGATTCGGATGCAGACGTGGACGAACCGGGCCGTCCCAGGACTGACTATGCTGTCCGGGAGGTAGACTTTTATTATCGCGTTCGAGGTCCTGCGCTTTCCCATTCCGCAACGCGAAAACTAAAAACAGGCCCTGCCGATCCGACTGGCCCTGTATCATCTGCCACGGGCTGGTTCCGCGAACTCTTCCGCGGTAAAACGAGGGATAAAGGGAAAGGTTTCGAGGTCGTTCGCAGCGCCAGAGCTCCCCCGGCTGGATTGATGCCACATGTCGAGGCTGGCGAGCAGTTCCCAGAACCGTATCGAGACGAGCCTGATACCTCGAAGAATGCCGGCTTGGGCGTATCCCAACACACCCGTCGTGTATCGGGACCAGGCACTCCTGCTTCCGAGGAGGTAACTAAATACGAACCTAAAATAAAAATTGAACAACCGGCCCCTACATTACCTCCTATCGAAGCAAGTGGAGCCATCGAGCTCCCGCGCCGGACAAGTTCAAAGAGTGATGCGCAAGGGGACTCCCTGATACTGCCACCCACTATTCCCCGCAAAAGCTCCAAACGACATTCCTCAGGCGACTTCACAGACCTAACAATCGAAGCTGGGACAAGAGCAGAGGCTGGAACTAAAGATGGCGTCGAAATCATTTCCTCCGAGAAGATTCAGAATACCGATAATTCCGACAACCCTGTCCAATCCTCCTCAAAAGCACCCCACACCCACGCCACACGACTCCCCTTTGGCTCCAAGTCCTCTTCGGTGCGGAGCGAGTTTAATCGCTCGACCAGATCTGGCACTTCCAGCATGCAGAACACCACAGACGACGAAAACAGCTATAATACCAGTATTAATGACAGCAACCACCCCAATGCCAATCCTAACCCCGATAATAACGGTAATAATCAACGGCCAAGACGACGGCAGAGTTCGGCACCTTACATGCCTTCTACCCGTAACCAGGGCCGACCATCGAGTATGGGATTCGTCCAGATGCATCGTGCAAGCGACCATATACATGTCACTGATGCTGCGCCGTTTTCTGGGAGTACGGCTGAGATCGTGGGGGACCCTCCTGCCTCTTCTTCTCCAGATTCGGCTGTTTCACCTCGTCCGTCTTCTGACTCTCACTCTCGTTCACATTTTTCGCCTTGAGACTGAATCGGCATATGTATTCTCCTCCTCCTCAACCAACCCCCTCTCCGCCGCGTTCTGTATACCTCCAGTATCTCTCTCCCTTCACCCCTTCCACGGGCGAGAATACCTCTGAGCTGTGCTGCTCTCTACATTCAGCGATGTTCCATATAGGTCAACAGGACTATAGACACGTTTACCCCCCTTTTGGAGATTTTAGCCGTCTCTCTATATCTGCCCACGCCTCACACTCTCGACAGCTTCCTTTGTCACCCTCTATCCATGATTTCAGCTGTGTCTAATCTTCCGTTCTCCTTTTCATATTTCCCTTTTCATCCCGTTTTACTTTTTACTTATCATTTAATCAATTCTCACACGATTAATATATCTTTTGACGAATTCCCTTTGTGGCTTTGATTTAATATGATTTGGATGTTATTTCTAAAAAGGCGCATTTGGAGGAACGGCATTTCTTCGTAAGCGTTTCTTTTATTTATTTATTTTCCTCTTTTCATTTCACATATATTTTTCATCTCTTATTTTTTTACCGCTTTTTAGCAAAGTATTGGATTATTATTATTATTAGCTGTAGTAGCATGGAATCTGCTATTTCCCGTTTTCCGCATCCTCCTCTTCGTTTGCTTGTACTCCTTGGATTTTTATATACGTCACTGATGCTGATGTTAAATCTGAAACGGGATTCTGGTTTCTTTTCTTTTCTTTTTTTTTTTTTTTTTTTTTTTTTTTTTTTTTTTTTTTCTTGGTTGTTAATGTTGCTGTAGTTCGGTATGTGATGATAGACAAACGGGGAACAAGAAAAAAGGAAAATAGTTACTGAATGATGATGAGCAAAGCATGTTTGTATCTATCAGAGTTCTATTCTGGTCTTGTGTCTCCTTTGCCGATTTTCGTTTTATATAGGCACATACATATATTTGCTTTATCTCTATGTTTTGATCCAACCTAGTTACCTTTTGCGGGGAGCCACAAACTTGATACTGCTTGGTTTTTGCCAGCCGTGACCATTTTTAGTTCACCAATCCAGCCTAATTAAGGAATGTAATGTTATAGACCTGTGGATACAAAATGGAATTGGATGCTCCCGTTCAGATCAATAATCCAGATTGCTGAAATCGTGAATGACTGAGTTCCCTCCGCCTCTTCGGTGCAGCTGGTGCGTTCTGCCCGATGTGGCTTGGTCGTGTCCTCGATCCAGGCTAACTCGGCCCTGGGCAAAAACCCGCTGGTGATGGCGATGACCCGCACCCCAAAAGTTATCTATCGAGCCAGGCATGTCCACGGGTAGCCACCATTATTCTATTGCAGTCCTCTCGTGACAAATCGAACGTGA
The DNA here is from genome assembly GCA_002572885.1 of Blastomyces parvus. Classification (NCBI taxonomy): domain Eukaryota; kingdom Fungi; phylum Ascomycota; class Eurotiomycetes; order Onygenales; family Ajellomycetaceae; genus Blastomyces; species Blastomyces parvus. The sequence continues at coordinate 181,935 of PDNC01000023.1, forward strand.
GAGAATACAAATACCACGCCCGCGCCTCCTTAGCGGTCTTGTACTCCCAAAACATCGATAAAAAACCACTTCACCCGTGGCGAAGGTTGGGGGAAACCAGCTCGCTGACCTCTCCTCCTCTCCCCCAGCTGGCTTTCCTTTCCCCTCTCCTGCTGGCCTGAAACGCCGCAGAAGTTACATTAACACCCGTGACATGTTCCCTAGACCTTTCTTTGGGACCTTTTCCGAATAGGTATTCATTCCTCTCACGAACCTCTTCAAGCAAATGCATTTGGGTTGGCGGCACTGACACTTTTCTGCGGACTCTCTTAGATTCGACGGCGGAGCCTTTTCTAGAGTTTATTCAATAATAACTTACGAGAAACGCGACGACTAGATAATTAACGGTACTCTGCGAAAGGTGACACAAAAAGAGAGTAAAGGAAGCAAAAACGGATATCCTGTCGATTTTCTTTGCCGGCGTCGTTCCTCACTACCGTTTCACAAACCATCTATCTCCTCACAGGCCGGACAGTATACTCAGAGGGTATTTAGGAGGGCTCTCTCCTCCGTACCAACCTGGAATATCCTCTCGATAGAGCCAATGACGGCGGCCCTTCGTCCAAGCGACGGAGACTGGTCTCGTCTCCCTCCGCAGGAAGAAGACAATCGTCGTTCCTGAAATCTCATCCGCAAAGACGCAGTCACTTGCTACTTCATTCGATGTCATCTCCTCTGTCCACCTCCGCGTCGCCGTTGTCCTCCGCCTCTTCATCATCCTCCTCCTCACCTTCAGTCGACCCTGTCACTGTCCCTGTTTCTTCAACTCCTGTAGCTTCCAGGTCTCAACATGATTCTACTACCACGACTTTTACTCAATCCTCCCACAGCTCGCTTCAAACAACAAGAGATATAACGGCGGATAGGTCGAGGGATTCGCCGGGACCACCACGGAGTGCAGGGTCGTCTAGACACACTTTACTGGAGTTCCTACAAAATGAAGGTCTCGAAGCTGGAAATGGCCAGCAACAGCCGGAGCAGGGACAAAGGGTGGGAAATGCACAGGAAGCCAACGCTACAAGTTTGGAACGAAAGAGAAGGTTGACCAGCGCGAGTGACAGCACTGGCTATGCTCACCCAGGGGCAGGTAGCTCCTCAGTAGATGCTGGCTCGTCGGGTGCTCGTCCTGGACCCTCTGCCACCCAGTCGTGGGGACGTACTAGTTCAGGGCTGCCAGGGAGCTCAAGAGACAATGCAATTGATCTCTCTGGGTCCCAAGAGTCGCTTTCGCGGCAGCTGAGCTCTTTGCGGCATCGAGAGAACAGCTTTGCCGATTACGAGTTACCGCGTTGGCAGCCTGACTCTGAAGTATCAAAATGCCCCATCTGTGATACCCAGTTCAGTTTTTGGCACAGAAAACATCACTGCAGGAAATGCGGGCGGGTAGTTTGTGCCTCATGTTCCCCGCATAGAATCACCATCCCACGCCAGTTCATTGTTCGTCCGCCAGAATCCAATAGACCGCTATCGACACTTCTCCAGCCGAATCCCTCTGAAGCTCAAATTGTCAGTCTCATTGATGACGATGATCAAAGCCCCCCCGCAACTGCCGGTTCCTCTGCCCTCATGAATAGACCGCAGAGCCTACGACAACAAAGGGGCCGCTACCCCTCAAATTCAGCCTTGGGAGGTGGAGAAGAAGTCCGTTTGTGTAATCCATGCGTCCCCGATCCCAACCCTGAGCCTCCCAGACGCTACCCAAGCGGCGGCTCATTGTTTTCATCCTCCCTTTCAGCGTGGCCAGACGACACAACGGGGACTCCTCATGCACCTTCGCAACGTCATTCTGCATTCCCAGACTACTACCGCAATAGTAGTGCCTATAGACGTGATACCAACCCTTTTCATCGACCATCTGCTTCCCTCTCATCAGCTGCAGATATGCCTGCTTCTCAGGAGGCTCGTGACCTCCGAAGACGGCGCGGTCGCGGCATGATTGTGAGTTTTTTTCTTTTTTTTCCTTTTCTCTTATTTATACATTATGATCTATGGTGATGTAGATAAACAACTTGTGCGTTTTCATGTTAACACTCAGTCAATTCAAGTTCCAGCTCGAAACTCCTGAAATCCAAAGAGCAGCCCAAGAAGGGTTCCCTGATGAAGGCTTGCCGTCGTATGGGAGCTTTGATTACACCGTCGTCCCGAATTTCCGTGGCATGCCCCCGAGGTATCAGTCAACGCAACAGGCTGCTGGGAGCCCGCATCCTCGTTACTCCCCGCCAGCATATTCATCAACTTCTGGCACGTCCCTTCCGGTATGAATTCCCCGATGCTAAGGTTTTCGCTCCACTTCTGTTCCCATTTCTTTCTCTTTTATTTTGATTTAGTCGCGCTGGGTGGTTTCCCCTTAATATACCGACATCTATACTAAAGCAGCTGTGTAACAGACTTCTCGCCATCGTGCCACCCAGTCCATGTCCCGTCCCATGCCCTCACACCCCCGCGGCCCATCCAACGACTTTCTCCAAAACCTAAGCACTTCATCAAGTCGAAACAGACCTTTACCTCCCGTCGCGCCACACCACCATCGCCGCCCCATTGACGAAAGCGACATTTGCCCTATATGCGGCCGGCTCCTTCCACCACGGGGCCCGGATGGCAGCGAAGCCGCTCGAGAGGCCCATATACGCGATTGTATAGAAGGGCACGGGACTCGACACGAGCATCCCTCTAGCATCCCTTCCAGCAGCACAGGCCGTCGCATGTCACAGTCCCGTTCCAATGATAACGACCACAACAATCGCTATGCCGACCGCCCGTTACGAATGTTGCCGTTTACGGCGACGGAGAAAGATTGTGTTGGTGAGGATGGCGGGCAGCAAGAATGCACGATTTGCATGGAGGAGTATGAAGTTGGGGACCATTTGGCGCGGTTGGAGTGTCTGTGCAAGTTCCATAAGGCGTGTATTGTGAGCTGGCTGGAGAGGAAAATGGAGTGTCCGGTTCATAAAGTGCATTAGCCTGTGGGAGGGGCTTCAATTTTTATTTTATTTTATTGGAGGTGTTTTTTGTGCTTGCACTGTACAATGTTTTTTGGCATTTTTTGCATGTTAGCGGGTGTTTTGCGTGCTGGCTGAATAGCTTTGGATTTGTCGTTGAAATATTTAAGCTCTTCTCGGGGTCTCCACCAGCTTTTTCTCCCCCATTTCCTTCCCCACCTTCCCAAACCTACCTACTGTTGCATGCGATGGTTACAACTTCTCGGCTGGCAGACGAGTTTTCGTTACTTATTCTGGGCATCCAGACATCTTTTGATATACGTACTGTATTTAGGTAACTGGATCTAGGGTCAAGAACCTGCTTTGGCCCGATTTGTCCCGAGTATCATGAGACGAGCAAAGTTTCTCATCCTAGCTCTGGGACGATCGTTGACTGGACGTCATCATAGACGCTGTACTCCGTAAATTTAGTTATAAAAAATGAGCCAACATCAAGCCTCAAAAATCAAAGCTTGGTCAAAAAAATCCCAGCAGACAGATCCGAGGCAGCAGCTCCAGGCTGCGAGATTCTCACGATTGGCTCGTAATATTTTATGGTGTTGTAATCGCCCAGTCGTCGGTGGAATAGAAGCTTGGAATACGAGGAACGAGCACAATGTTCATTCCCTGCCCATTTCCCGTTGTTTGACTCAGCCCTTCGGCAGTAGCCTGTCCCATGTGTCCTAGCGGGCGATTTCAACCACAATTTCGCCCTCACCGACGAGTTCGACGACGTCGCCCGCCCTGACCTCCTCCGGCTTGCTGATTTTCTCGATCTCAGAAAAGCTCGCGAACGAGACAAGAGACACCGGTTATCACCAGCTTCAACTTCCTCCACCCCAAAGTATGCCTTGTGCCTGACTCTGCCAAGCTATATCTCTGTCCCGACGCATTCGCCACGCCCCCATCGGCTTCCAGCTGTGGTCAGATCGGCCGCCGAAAGCACCGCTGACCGTGCGCGCTATCTATCGGGAGTTGCCTAACCCACGCATCGTACGTTCCTGTGTCACAAGCAAGGGGGAAAAAGGATTCCCCAAAGCTAAAAAAGTCGAGTAAAATCCGAGGGGGAACGTGTTGATATTTAAATTATGCTGACGATGACGAGCTCTCAACAGAAAGGAACCGCTCGCCCTCGCGCGGCCACCGCCCCTCCGGCGTGGCGCCACCCAACGACGCGTCCCGAGGAGAGAGAGCAAAGGAAAGCTTTCATCATACAGCCCGCGAAGAGGGAAAACGGGGATCGGGTTTTGAGTCCGCAGCTCCTGATTCCATGGATGCCGATCCGCGAGCTCCCCTCCGTCACACCGCGCCCTCGCAGTCTTCATCCACGCCCACCTCCGATCTGAGCATCCAGCAAAACCAAAATAATAATTACTACTACGACGACGACAGCCCGAACCCGCAGTCTCCACACTCCGCAACCCTTGGCGGAGGTCCCCACGATGACGATGATACCCGGGACCATGAACAGGACCATAGCATCGGGACCGGGACCGGTACAGGGCCGGGCACGCGAGCCGGAGCCGGTGCCGCTGCCGGTGCCGGTACATATACCGAATCTACTGTCATGACGGACACGCACAATCAAAATAACCCCAATGACCCTCTGGCCGACTTGAAGCGCCCGCGTGCCTGCGAGGCCTGTCGACAGCTCAAGGTGCGCTGCGACCCGCACCCTGAAACCCCAGATGGCCCATGCAAGCGCTGTACGAAGGCCAATCGCCGCTGCATCGTGACGGTGCCGACGCGAAAGAGGCAGAAGAAAGCTGATAGCCGTGTTGCGGAGCTGGAGAGGAAGATCGATGCCCTGACGGCAAGCTTGCAGGCCACTAGAGCGAGGAACGGGAGTAATGCTGGAGGCGGAGGGATGGGGAGCCCTGTATTACGGTCTGGGTCCGCGGCGGAGGATCCCCCTGCTGCCCGGTGGATGGGGGGCCCACAGCGTCCTGGAAGTGAAAGTAGACGGGCTACTACTGGAGGTTCTACGGCAGGTCTAGCTGGGAATAAAAGGTATGCCAGTGGGGAGTTTAAGTCCAGGTTCGGGAATACTGGGATTCTTGCCCCGTTGGCTGCTCGACCCCATAGCCCGACGACCGAGGGCTCGTCGACGTTCTACGATGGGTCAAATCACGGTGGCGACGGGAATACACCAGATAACTGGCCTCCGATATTGCCAACCATAGACAGAGCACCCAGGGCTCGCTACGATTATGAGTATACAGACGTCATTGATCGAGGGATTGTGGATACAGAAATGGCTCTCAAGTGTTTCAACCGCTATGTGAATGATATTGCACCGTTGCTTCCCTTCGTCGTCTTCCCCCCTAAAACCACCATGGCCGAAGTACGTCGGACGAAACCCATCCTTCTTCTAGCTATCCTATCCATATCGATCGGGATATTCAGCCCGGACCTACAGACGACTCTGCTGAACGAGCTCTTCCGCCTCTTTGCAGACCACGTAATTGTCAAGGGTTCGAAGTCTCTCGAGCTGGTGCAGGCTATTATGGTCTCGATGATCTGGTATACACCGCCGGACCACTATGAGGAAATGAAGTTCTTCCAGCTCATACACATTGCCGCGACGATGGCCATGGACCTAGGAATGAACCGGAGAACCAAGTCGAAGGCGAAATCGAAGTCTATGGGCATGTGGAGGGAAATTATGGGTAAAAAAGTTGTCATGCTAGATCCCGATGCGCCGGAGACTAGGAGAGCATGGTTGGGGTGCTATTTTATGTGTGTTAAGTATGTCTTGGCCCGTCCCCCCTGCGCCCAACTTTTGTTACATGATCGAGTCATGGTATCGCGTCCTTCACAACTGTTGTGCCATGCCATGCCAGTATTTTATTTTATTTTATTTTTTGCTAAAATGCTAGGACAGTGTTGCAATGTCGCTTCGGCGACCACTTCTCACGCGTTGGCACCCGTACATGGACGAATCTCTTGAAATTCTTGAGACGTCGCCCGATGCACTTCCATCTGATAGAACACTCATTCAATGGGTGAAGCTGGCGCACGTTGGCGAGGAGGTTCTTTTCCAGTTTTCAATGGATGATCCTGCTACCAATGTAGATATAACGGATCCCAAAACCCAATATGCGTTAAAGGGGTTCGAAAGGCGTTTGGTAGAATGGCGAAAGGAGGTGCCGGCTGAGTGTTATTCTCGTAAGCCCTTTTGATAGTTTTCTTCCCCCATACTTCCTCCATATCTTCTTAACTTCTAAACATTTAATAGCCTTAATGCGCCACTATGAGCTTGTTCTCAACATTTACATGCACGAAATCGGCATGCACGCCGACCACAACATTGACGATTTCAAACCGCCCTTTTTAAATAGTCTCACCACCGACAATCCGGTCGACCTTGGCTCTCCAGCCCATGTTGACGCCTTAACCGTCTGCCTCACGTCCATCCATGAGGTATTAGACACGTTTATCGCCCTCGATTATACGACTATCCAATCCAGCCCCACCATCCACTTTGTCCGTACATCATACGCCTGCGTCGCTCTCATCAAACTATATACCGCCGCATCGTACCCTGCCACTCGACTAAGTCAGGTATTCAATCCTACAGACTTTAAGATTGAATACTACCTCAGTAAACTCACTGCCCATTTGAAGGGCTCTGGGGATCGCATATCCGGACGGGTGCCGTCTAGATTCGCACTGATGTTGGGAATGTTAAAGACGTGGTTTATCAAGAGGCAAGAAGGGAAACCATCGAGCACTGGTCCTGGCTCGTGGAGCTTTTTCCAGCCGAAGGATATTCGGACGTATATCACACCCGAGCCGCGGGTATCGGAGTCGGAGAACGCGGGACAGGCGCAGGTTAGTAATGCCGATTTAGTTGTCTTCCTTTTCCCGCTTGAATTCCAAATTCTCAAGCAACTATCACGGTTTCTTCCCTAGCTTTTATTTTTATGAATCTCGGGGGCTGACATATCTACTTCACATTAGGCTACTTCTAACCCGGAATCTACACCTTTACACCTTCAAAGCCATGCAGCCATGGGGCGTCCAGAGACCCAACAGTCACACCACAACCAGTCAAACCTATCCCCTCAGAACGTTCGCGCTGATACGCGCACCACTTCTCTCCCGATCCACCCATCGACGAGCGCCGCCTCCAGCGTCGCCACTAACGCAATCCCTACGACTCAACATTGGCCCATTTTCGGCTCCTCACCAGGCATGGGCATCTTCCCCACATTGCCTAGCGAATCCTTATCATCTCAATATTTACCCCAGCAGCCGACCCAGGCCTTCGTCACCACAGATCCAGGCGGACTTGGGAACCCACAACATACCGCGCCGGATCCACAGCAGCCCTTCTTTCTAAACCAAGATATGCAACTCATGTTCCAGCAGGACGAATTTGCTGCACTGGGAAATATGTGGGATGATATTTTTTTTCCATTCCCCCTGGACGAGAACGGCGAGTCGTTGTGACAAGACGCATAAGAAAAAAGAGGAGGAGGAAAAAAAAAAGGAAGAAGAAACGAAAAAGAGACACTGAAAGAAAAGAAAAAAAAAGGAATCATATCTACTACGTACAACATTCTATCATTCCACTCTACTCACGGACTCCCATCCTCTCTCCCCTCCTTCTATCTCTACCTTCATCTCCCCTCCTTACCTGTAAATATATATACCTATATACCACCTACATATACCCCAGTCCACTCTATGATAGCTTGACAGCCAAATAATGAACAACGACATCACAAAGCCAAAACAAGGAAGAAATGCCACAAGAAAGAGAACATCTCCGCTTTCTGAAAAGCCACGTACTTCATTTTTGCTTTTCCTAGCCTCTCTCTAACATGTTTATCGGCACAGTTAGTTTAAAAGAATGTAGTGGCAGAGGCTAGGTTCCCTCCCTTTCCCCCCGGATTTTGGCCATTGATTTGTAAAAAATATTCTTTGCCCTTATTGTGCATCTGGATAGCTATAAATATAACCCTCGTGTTGAAAAGTATGCACATGTTTACAAGCACGCGACCCGTGCCCTACGCAATCTGCGAGATCGAAATAGCTAATATTACCGGCGTTCGAGAAGGGGGATGAAAGGCGCAAGGACATACATAGCTTGCTTCTACAGATATGAGATAGGGATTTGCGTCTGCGTCCATGGAGATTTGTTTTAACCCCCTCTCTGGGTTTCAATAGGTCGTTGTTCGTGTTGGCAATCAGCCACAGCACGCCTTTCAGATTGTTCGCCCGCGCCGGGCTCAGAGCGTCGTAAATGCAATGCTCATGAATCATGATGTTTTACTCCATATTGTTCTCATCACTAAAGTTTATTTCCTTTTTTTTTTTCGGGCCGAGGCCGTGTGGGCAACTTTAAACTCAAACATGGCGTTGTAGCCGTCCATACAGAACACATCTTGAAGGTCTTCCTTGGATTTAGACTCGGACCATCCCGGACATAATGCACATATCTCAATTTACGTCCGTGATAGCGTTCGTGTTCCAACAACCCCTCTCATGCGGAGGAGGATGGATATGCTTGATGACACTTTTTTTCCCCTTCTGGTTTCCTCTTTTTTTGTGTGTGTGGAGGGCAGGATGCAAATTGCTCCTCTAACCAAGTTATTGGTTTCATTGTTCCTTTCGCTTGAGTATTTCGCTTGAGTAACTTAGCGTCTGGGTTTGTCCATTTCCCATGCGAATTTCATGGGCAAAGCTGATTGAGGATGCGCAGGACCATCATATGGAATAACCCGCGACGCGCCCTGGCATTTCATGTTGCTATTTGAATGAGGCGTAGTTATGCAGGGCCTCGTTTGACTGCGCGTGCTCATTGAGCCATGCCAACCACAAAGCCGAATTAATTAACTTGCCGTTTCCGTACATTGCTTGGGCAAGCTGCGGAGCTACATGAGCAGCATGGCCTTGGTGTTGTTTTTTTTGTCTTGCTCTCCCTCCCCCAATGGAAGAAGGATCCCTGCATCCGCTTTGGGCAAAGATGATTCGCGGTGATCTATCTCCAGGCAGCCTGAATTTCCTAATCGGGCAATATCACTGTTTCCAAGATTCCCCATCAAGGTTTTGTGCTTGGCTAGCCTTTATTAGTCACGCCAATCTCGCTTTCTTTGCTTCTTTGTCATGGTCGAAGTGGATCAAGGCACGAACGAGAGCATGGCGTTCAAATGCCGCGGACCGTGTTTTTGCGGTTACACTATGCGGCATTCAATTTTATGCCCGAAGCGCGGTCTAGACAGATATCAGGGCTTTGATATAAAGCTGAAAGAGCTTCCTGACCCCGGGTGGGCCTTAATGAGCGAAGAGAAAGAAATCACTAATTTTAATTCTCAGATCTCATTCACCGTGTGAATTTCATTGTCCTCACATTCACTTGTTGCTGGCTATATAAAACTTGCTTGGGATCGTTCAACACCATGGCAGACTCAATTCCAAACCCATTGCGAACGGCGCGCGGTATCGTCAAATCACTACTTTCCCATATCATTGCTGCGAGACCTGCCACGAAAAAGGAGGACACGAAGGATACTAAGCCGCCAGCAACCATGGCAGCCCCAGCGCAATCCCGCCAGCAATTCACAAACATCCAGTCCAAGGGCATCTATCATGGCCTGCCAGTCATTCCGGAATCAGATTCTCGCAAGGGGCTGACAGCGATTGTAACGGGAGCCAACGGCGTATCAGGTAGCCACATGGTGCGCGTGCTGGCTGAAAACCCCGAGCGCTGGGCAAAAATATATACCATGTCACGTCGTGCGGCCGTTGAAGGGAGCAAATACGGGAATGTGACGCATCTCGAGTTGGACTTCTTGACGAGCTCGCCGGAAGATTTGGCCAAGGCCATGGCGGAGAGGGGAGTTACGGCGTTAGTTGATTTATTCCTGCTTTGCTCTATTTCTTATTTTTCCCTTATAATTCCTTTCCAGAACGGGGGATTGGCTAACCCTTTCATTTTTCAGTGACTATGTCTTCTTCTACTCGTATATCCAGGTTCCGCCAAAGTCTGACGGGTCGATTTGGTCGGATGCACAGGAGATGTGCAATGTAAACGGTAATGATGCCCCGATTTGAGTGACCGTTTGCTATCTTCGCATACCCCTCTAGGGAATTTCCCGTTCTTGTACAATTTCCAGAGGCAGCTGATTCAAATCCAAAAATACTAGGCACATTGATTTCCAACTTCATACAGGCGCTTAAACTTGCTTCAATCACTCCCAAGCGCTTCATGCTCCAGACAGGTGCCAAAACCTACGGTTCACACCTGGGGACATCGAAATCGCCTCAAGTAGAATCAGACCCTCGAGTCACAATCGAACCAAACTTCTACTATGACCAAGAAGATCTGGTCTTCCAGTACTGCAAGGAAACAGGCGCGGAATGGAACGTCGTCCGCCCTTCATTCATCCTCGGAGCCGCCAAAGATGCAGCCATGAACCTGGCATATAGTCTGGGTGTCTTTGCTGCCGTCCACGCACACTTAGGCAAACCATTAGTCTTCCCTGGAAATATAGCTTCGTTCGATGTCATCAGAGACTTGTCCTCAGCTATGTTGAACAGCTATTTGGCGGAATGGGCCGTGCTAAATCCAGATGCACCTAACGAGGCATTCAATGCCTGCGACTGTAGCGCAGTGACTCCCGGCGCTCTCTGGACTGCGCTTGCAAAGATGTATGAGATTGAATATAAGGTTCCAGATCCAAAGGCCGAATATCAGAGCCTCACTTTGCCATTTGATCCTCCTCCTCGAGGGTAAGCTGTCCATTTTGATTTACTGATCTACTTGCCATCCCGCCGCATTTATTTGGCCATATAAATGCGTAGCGAACAAAAAAAACACTAAACAATGAGTACTTGACTTCAAATCCAGATTCGGACCGCCCGAAAAGATCGAATTCACCTACAGCGTTGCCGCATGGGCGTACGACCCACAGGTCCACACGGCATGGCAAGAGCTCGCACAGAAACATGGCCTCGTGCACAACCCATTTGCCACGCCGGCTGATCGCAACCGTATCTTCGGCCTCGCGGATACCGCTATTTTGGGAGGAACCCCTGTGCACTTCAGGTGAGTTCGGACATGTCATATCGGACTATCTTGTTGATTTTCTCTTTTCACCTCGTCGCCCTCCCTGTTGTCCTACATTATCCGTACAAAGTCATCGAGCACTAATTAGCACATCCCTCACAGCATGGACAAATCTCGTAAACTGGGTTGGCATGGCACCACCGACAGCTTCGCCTCGCTCCGTCACGTCCTCGAGGAATTGGTCCAGATGAAAATGCTGCCGCCATTGCCTTCGACGGCATAGACAGGCCGGCCAACTGGCTTTATCTGGATTTTTGTTCCCTTTAGATATTTTCCTCACCAACTCATCTCTCTCATGACTATTTTCGTGTCAATTTTCTGTTTTGACTCCTTCCCTTTTCAGGCGTTCATGGCAATTCCTTCATTGGGGTTTTCCCGAGTTGTACTGGCGACGAATGGAGGGTAACGAAATTTGAATTTGTTTTTTTTTTACCTAAACGCGGTCCAAGATGACTCGCGATGCAACCTGCAAGTTGGTTATTAATTGGCTTGGCGCATCTGGTAACTCGCGGGTCAGGTCCGGCTTATGGGATATCCACATCCTGTGGGAGAAATAATAAAAACCTGCATGATGACGTGCGAGCCGGCCCACGCAGGAAATCTGTTACACAGCCGTGCCGCTGATCATGTAACAGACAACATTGAAAAATGAGTTGAATATCCAGAACACTCTCTCTTTACTTGGCTACATAGCCGAAATGCCTGGGGCTGTCACAGCTGTGTCTTCTCATAAGAAGGAAATGCTGTGCGGTCAACTGAAAACTTAAAAAAACCCTCTCTATTTTCCCAAACCTACGCAAATGATAGGGATCCTAAGTCGCGAACAGCGATACCGGGGTTGTATATATTTGTACTCCCCTTGCGTTTGTCCTCGTGGCGCTGTACTCCTATCCTGTCTAGGGATGCCCCTGGCGTTGTGGACTGCTTAGGCTGCTCGTAATTGCACAGTCGCGGCTACCCCAGAGATACAGCATAAGCCTCAACCTGAATAGCTCCATTTCTTATACATGTACTGTACATAGTTAGAAGCAAAACCTAGCGATCCCTATCAACTGTGACAGGAAGGTTTGCTCCGTTCAGCGTGGCAGGTTCCCAATTTCTTTCCCCCTGTTTGCTTGGTGCTAAGGCTCTTCTTGTCGCGGAAATATTCATCTATCAAACGTTGAAAAAGGTTTAATTAAGGTGTGAAAATACGCCTTAGGGGAAGAAGTAATGATTGTAGAAAATTAAATTTAACTTAAAACTGGGAAGTGTCAGATAAAAATTAAAATATGCGTCCGAAAACGATTATGAGAATAAAACATGAAAATCAAAGAGAGGACCTGCATAACTGAGAAGAAACTGATAAGAACGTGAAAAATACTTGAATGCATGTATAGCCGATGAGAATACAATAAGTCATGTGCATTTACATGTGCATGGTGGTAGAAAGTACATCTGCATTTCGGGGCGCAGGGGATATCAGGATGAAATGGAAAGGGTATCTTTGGTGTGCGAGAACGTATGAAATTATTCTAGAGAGTGACAGAGGAAATAAAAGGAGTGAAGAAAGCATAAAAAGACAACGTCATTAAAAACTCAACAGGAAGAGGATATGTATGAGGCATAGTCTGCTGCACTTGGGTGTGGTTATTCTAGGACGGTTAGGGCTCGAAGCAGCGTTGGGGTTCATGGTGATCAGGAAGCCCCATTTGTCCTATAGCAACAAGTGAAATAGGAGCTGGGTCAGAGATACGTTGTTGGGTGTTCATTTGGTAAAAGTGTATGTTCTGTAACGAAACAGAACTGGACCCCGAGCTTGAGATTTTGTTTTCGGCGTCGCTTCATTCAGATGAATGGTGGGCGGGCCAAAGCTGCGTATGCGGGAGATGTTAATACGTATTCTTAGGGTGTGATGGATATGTGGAAGAATAAAGCGGGAAGAGAACTTATACTCACACACTATCCAAGTTATATCGATGCTTCGGCTTATCTAGGCGAGCATATCGACCCTCGGCGGTGTCGTAAAGAGAAGGTTTAGAGTGAAGAACATCGAGAAGATTAATTGGCCGTGGGACATTGAGATCACGAATGCTTCGCACAAACTCCAAGGATCCGTCGCGAGTCCTCTTGAGTCTAGATGGCCGCATAACTGGTTAGTGAAACGGAAAGTATGCGTTGGGATTGTCTTTTTCAATGATGCCTACCCTGTCATTGCATAATTGCTGGTGGAGTACCGTCGCTGTATATCTGGTTTTTGATACTTTGCGCGAGATGCCTTGACATCCTTCTGGATTTCGCAGCTGCAGCATTTCTGTTTACGACGCTGCGATGCAGTGTTTTCGGATTCAGGTAGCCAGGATGTATGACCTTGTGTGCATGTCACTTTATGCTGTCCCTCTCTGAACATGACCATCGGGGAGCTAACTTGATGTTGCGCGACATCCTTAATACTGCAATCGCTCTCTTTGGTTCGGGGCCTGATAGTGATGTATATTGGAGAAGAGGGAGACGCAGGTATCGGCGTGCTAGGCTCCTTCTCGCGAGGATATTCCGTCTCGTAGATGGGTGATTTTTGGACAAGGCTGAACCTCCTGGCATGACGAGGATAAATTGTTTCATATATAGGTGATTGGGGGTTCCCGTCTTTGTCGTCGGTCCGCGGGTATATAACCTTATAGACCGGAGAGAGGCAGGTATTCACATCCTTGGCACTAATAGGGTATATGGTTTTGTAAATGGGTGATATTAGCCCTTTGGATAGACTGCCAGATCTTGATTTATCTCTTTTGCCTAAGTTTGAAGTATCTGTGGATATCCTGAGGGCACGTTGTTTGGACCGGCTTGGGGACGGCTTCCTCAATAGGGGCAAGGAGGCCTCGTATGACTCGGAATCTGCCTCACTATACCCTGTAGTCGATTTTCCACTGGAGGACGAAGTGCTGGAGCGTCTTGATCGTTTATCGTGGCCCCTGAGCGGGTCTGTCCTCGGGGTGGCAGTTGCAACAGGCATGGTGAAGCTAGAAGCAAACGTAGACAGGAAGTTATAACTATGCGAACCACAACTCAAAAGATGTATTGAACAGTAGGATTTAAGAATATTAACCGATTGAATTGATGTCTAAAACATTGTCTTGATCGGGGGCATCCAACCCCAATTTATTCTCCGCTTTCATCCCTAGCATCGCGAAACTATTTTCTTTCCAGCAGTTCTCCAGACCACAAATCGACATGGCGTCTAAATCAGATGGTTGAAATTGAAAAAGGAGCCATAATTAGCAAGATGTCTGTCGTTACTCCAGACCAAAAGAAATTGTTTCACATCACTGCTTGAGGCATCGTTGGACAGGTCGTAGAGGAAAATTCCACAACTCCGGCAGCGGTAGATGAAACCGACGCTGTGGCAGTGTGATTTCGTCCAAGCTCCATTGAATCAGAGAGCAAAAATAGTCCAGGTGTTTGATAAAATAGGCATATAGAGCAACGAGGCAGCTAAGGGGTTTCGGTAAAACCCCCTTGAACGCTGCGGCTAGCTATAGCCGCGCAGTTGGAAACACCCAAAGAGATAGTTCTTTTTCAGAAGAGATAAGTTAGATGAGATAAGTTAGTCTCCAGCCAGCCAAACAACTGAAACGAGAGCAGTTGAAACAGGAGCTTAGTGTGTATGAGTCTCATTTGGCGCTGGGCGCCAAATGCCCTGATCCATAAATAGAAATCCACGACTGGGTGACAACCCTCCCCCAAGATGGTTTGTGGGGTAATAATTCAGAGAAATGCCTTTTGACAGAATGGTTGGCCCTCGACTCTCCCAAGCTAGTAGGAGTCATTACGGCGTAGTCGACATCAACGTCCACCCGACTGATGATGTGGTTGTGGATTGTTGATTGAACGGCGATGTGGATGCGCAGCCGCCGGCAATATAAACAAACGGAATAATATTCTTCCCGCCGGGCTTTTGGTTCGGCTGAATAAGCAGCCAAGATAGTTAGATGGCTTGGCATTAGACGTCATTCTTGCTATGAGCAAGAAACTCACTATAAACAAGTATTCGAATTTGTAACTCTATAAACCGCTACGCAAGATACCAACGGCTCTGATAGTGTATATGCCATGTTGAATTTATTGTCTTTGAGTTGCCTGTTTCGACAGCTAGACCAGTTCCCTCCGACTGGGGCAGATAATCCCCTGGATAGCAGATGAGAAAGCAAATAAACCCAACCGCGACACTAGACTTTCCGCAGAAAAGGACGCCGAATGAGGGCAGTTCAAGCGTCCCAGGCGGCTGCTTAGATTGGTAGCCGAAATCTGACCGTTTGCCAATCGATCTTAGCCGTCAGCGGGCCAGTGTTGAGTCTCCAAGTGCACTCTAATCATCGGTACATCTGGTTGCACCAGATCAGGCACTAAGCTGGACAATGTCGCTGAATCGAGTGACTTCCCTTGAATCGTGGGAATTCCACCCCTCTTCATTCCGCCAGCGGGAGAGATTCGGCCAAGAGCATGCAGATGACCATGTCTCCCCTGAAGAAGGAGAGCGCTACGATTCTTTCCCTGGATCAAGCACCCAGCTCACACCTGTGGTTTCCGGGCAGCCGCAAAATACAGTTATGCGAAAGCTGAGTTTTAATCCTGCTGGCGGGCCATCATGGACACATGTGTGTATCAATGATGAAGATGATCAAGCGTGTCGGCGAAGCCAGCCCTCGATATCTGATGAGGACAGCGCCCTGATTCCGAGCGATGATGGCTGGGAACCGGAGACTTTAGCTGCCTTTGAAGTGCCGAAGGGGAAACGCGTCGGTAAGTTATTTCCGCGCGGCTACTATATGACCATTTACTCCTTGAGTGCTAGTGTCTATATCATCCAAGGGACATGGCTAACAAGTAGATATGGCCAATAGCCCAAGTATGTGTGGCTGTAGTGTATTGTGTTCTATCAGCCGGTATAATATTTGGGTATGCCGCCCTTAAGCCAATTCTCATAGAGGAGGGCGTATATAGAAATCGATGCACAGAGGAAGAGGTTGAAAGAGGGGAAAAACTCTGCTACAATCAAGATCTCAGGTTGGTCAATCCTCCGCTTCCTGAATTTCTATCATAAAATACTTACTCCTTTGAGATTAAATTTCATGTTTACTCTTGCGGCGGTTGCAACGAACATCTGTGCTCTTCCTGCGGGCAGCATTCTCGACATGTTCGGCCCACGTTTCAGCGGGAGTATTGGTAGCATTTTCATCGCATCTGGATCTCTTTGTCTTGCTCTCGCCTCCCTTTTGCCATTCGATACATATATTGCCGGATATTTTCTTCTGGCTATTGGCGGTCCATTCGTGTTCATATCCGCATTCCAGTTATCCAACACGTTCCCAGCGCACTCCGGTCTTATTTTAGCAACGCTCACAGGCGCCTTTGATTCATCAAGCGCCCTTTTCTTGCTGTTTCGTATTGTTCATGGAGGATTTTTCACACTGCGCAACTTGTTTCTTCTTTACCTCATTGTTCCCGCTTTTATCCTCATCTCTCAGATTTTACTCATGCCGTCGACCTCCTACAAAACAGCCGGCGAGCTGATACAGCAAGCCGAAGATCTTATGGCCGAAAGTTCAGAGGAGAACGTCCCTACCACTCCAGAGCAGGAACGACAGCTCGAAAGCCGCTTCGCAGAGCGTAGAAGTAAAATATCAAACATCCAAAAGCTTCTAGCCACCGACGACCAACCAAAAGCCGCACCAACTCCTTCAGGTCCCCCACACGCCCCACACCCATCACCCGACGCCCGCAAACCAGACAGTATCTGGGGCGTCCTGCACATGGCCTCAGCTCTCCAGCAAATCCGCTCCCCTTACTTCATCCTCATGGCCGTCTTCACCGTCCTCCAAATGCTGCGCGTAAACTACTTCATCGCCACTATACGCCTACAATACGAATATCTCCTCTCCTCTCCACAACTCGCAAAACAACTAAATAGCGTTTTCGACATCTTCCTGCCAGCCGCGGGCATCGTCGCCATCCCATTCGTCGGCTTAATCCTCGATAGAACAAGTACCATTACAATCCTAGCCACGCTCGTCGGCTGCTCAACCCTCATCGGCATTCTAGGTTGTATCCCTCACAGCCTGGTCGCAGGGTACGCGAATATCGTTCTCTTCAGTCTCTACAGACCCTTCTACTACGCCTCCATATCCGATTTTGCGGCCAAGGTCTTTGGCTTCCAGACCTTTGGCAAGGTATATGGGCTCATGATATGTATTGCTGGGGTGGGTAATTTCATACAGTTACCGCTGGATGTGTTGACGATGAAGTTATTTCGGCGCAATCCGACGCCGGTAAATATTTTGCTGACGGTTGTGGTGGCTGTGGCGGGGGCGTTGTTAGTGTTGTTTGTGGGGTGGCAGGGGAGGGAGCGGATGGGGATTGTTGATATTGTTGTTGAGAATGGGGAGATTGGAGAGGGCTATGGTGCTCGCAGTATTAGTGATAATGCTTTACGGAAGCACAGGCCGAGGAGAGAGATTCAAAATCATACTCATTATCGTGGTGATCGTGATTGTGAGTGGGGCGAGAGGAATCGACTGATTGCAAACGATCATCAGGTGGGCGTCAATGGCTCTGCGCGTGCGTATGGGGCTACAAGGGATGAGTAGTTATATTTACATAATTCTAAATTTATCGAGGGTTCGGACGATTTGGAGTTTATGATCAGGGAAAGGATATGTACCGACCTACTGGCAGCTTGGATGTTACTATCATTTTGCTTCCTGTCCAATACTACTGGACATATGTATACTATTTTCAGTTATTTGATGTTTATAGGAATATACTCCGTATGCGTAATAACGTTGCGATTGATTGCTTCAAATATGCCAAAAGAAATAAGCTTGAGTACTCTTTACTCCTATAGATGAAATTTTAAATTCTTTGATTTATTTATATTTCTCTAGCAATTGCTAAAGGATAAAACGAGGTGATATCTCAATCACAATCGGAATATGTAGCTGGTGTAAAGCTACATACAGTTGTGAGTATTTGCACAAAGCACGAGCATAGCCCGAGAAACGCGAGTAGTATAAGTATGCCTGCACTGAATATATCGCTCAGCCCATAAAACGGAATAAAACATAGCCTACCGTAAAAAGCCCACCTAACCCACTAACTTACTCACTTAAGAAGACATCAATCAATCAATCTCTAACAAGTGATATTTTCCCCCCTCCCCGCGCGGCCCCTCATAGCCCTCTAAAGCCCTCTCTACCACATCCATGAATCCCAAAACCTTTTCCTCCTCCCATCTCCTCCCAACAATCTGCACCGCAGTAGGCAGTCCATGCATCTTCTCCGAATTGTAATGCTTCCACGCGCCCCGCGCAACCGCATTATCCGCCCCGGCCACCTTCAACACGCGCTTATACGCATTTCGCTTCTGGCTGGCAGTCTTCATCGGCGACGGCTCGATGGCGTCAGCGATCGCATCCACGCGGCTGACGGGTAGCACGCCGCAGGAGTAATCGAGCAGGTTCCAGAGGAAGGTGTAACCACAAGCGGAGACGGCATCTTTCATTGCACCGTGAGGGAGGGCGGGTGTGGCGTTGACGGGACATAGGATGAAGTCGTAGCTTTGCTCTGGTGAGCTCCACCAGTTGTGCCAGGTGGCGCGGAAGGCTTCGCGCTGGGCGACAAGTTTCCACAGCTCAGCGCTGGATTTGTGGCAGAAGTCCTTGATTAGGTAGGCCCAGGTGCTGTCGCGCTTGATGTAGCGGACGTAGAGGTAGTAGAGATAGCGGAGGGGACGGGGTAGGTTGGCGTATTTGGACAGTTGTGCGGCGCCGGGGTCAGTGGATTCACCGGCAAGAAAGTGGGAGTTAAAAGTCACGCAGCCGTCGGAGTTTAGGAGGAGGGCAGCAAGGCGGAGGCCGATGAGCGGGTTAGCAGTTGGTGGTGGAGTGATGTTGATGAGGGTGTGGCCAGCAGTGGAGAGGGCGGAGGCCGCAGTGTCGATGGCGTGTGCGATGGCAGGCGTGGGTGGGACGACTCCTGTCTC
Organism: Blastomyces parvus; assembly: GCA_002572885.1. Taxonomy (NCBI): domain Eukaryota; kingdom Fungi; phylum Ascomycota; class Eurotiomycetes; order Onygenales; family Ajellomycetaceae; genus Blastomyces; species Blastomyces parvus. The sequence goes on from PDNC01000023.1 coordinate 201,046, forward strand.
CATTGTTAATACCACAATTTAAATAGGTTTATAATCTTCATTGTTGGGACAATACCGTCAGACTTCATAACTCCAATTTTCAATTTCTTTGATCTCGCATCCTGCTCCATTTCGTCTCTCCACGAAATTGGATGGACAGAATGATCGTATTTCCATGGCTGCATACCGATGACTGCACGGGTGAAATACGTCAAATCATTCAGCGTTCGTGCCATTGGGCTGAAAACACTCGGGACACCTTCCTGTCCAGCCATGCTAGTGTTGATGCCAGCCTTTGGCCACCGGCCAGTGCTGCAGCGAAGCGAGTATATTCCACTCCATGCCGCAGGCACGCGGACAGATCCAGCAACGTCGGAACCAATCCCTACTCGCCCGCCCAATGCGAGTAGCGCAGCTTCACCTCCAGTAGAGCCACCGGGGGAGTACTGAGGGACATGTGGATTTAAACAAGGGCCCCATACGGGATTGTCAGATTCAAAGGACAATAATGTAACTGGCAAATTGGTTTTTACATATGGGATTGCACCTGGAAAGAACGGTTAGTTTGAAAAATCAATATTATCAACACCTGTTTCCCTTCCATTTTAAGAAACGGTGACGAGGACGACAGGTCAGTAGCTCCATGGAAAGGAAGGTCATGAGATAAAAATATATGTATAAGAAGGATACAAGAGTTATTACGTACCCGCATCCTTCAACAACCGTACAACCCCTCCATCCTCTTCATATGGCTTGTTCGCCAGCTTCGCATAACCCAAGCTGATATCAAATCCTTTCACCTGCAACGAATCCTTCAATGAGATAGGAATACCGGCCAAGGGGCCCTTCGGGTTTATCTCTGATTTCGCCCACTCCTCAGCTTCTGGCAGCATCAATTCTGTTATGCAGTTTGTCTTCTCGTGGGCCTTTAAGGCGACCTTGCCGTAAGTTTGTAGGAGCTGGGTGGGCGACACGACACCCTTGTGCACATCTTGGACCAACTCCTCAATAGGCTTATCGATGACGGATTTGTCGAAGGCGGTGAATGCGGAGTGGTAGGCGGCGGGCAGACTGGCTATGCGCTGTGCGCGTTGTTGTCTTTTAAGGTTTCTAGTGGAATTTGCAAAGGTTTGCGGTTAGTTCGTAGCTCAAGTGGAGAAGCAATTGCATCGGTGCGGGGTAGCTAGTACCTAATCCGGCGCTGATGGAAGTATTCAAAGGGGGCCAACATGGCTGCTGTGTGCGAGGAGGGTATATATTATAAAGATAAGCTGCAAGGGGAGGAGACGGGGTGGAATTTATAGAGAGAAGAAGAGATGTCGTCGGATAAAACAAGCTCGGGTTCCTGGTGCGGGGACGGAGGTTTATTTGTAGCAGGCGGCTATCTGGGGCACGCGGAAGCGGCTACCTCCACCCAGTCCCATGGTCGGCTAATCTCCACCACCGGTTGGCCAGCATTGCCGAGAACGGCGGTTCCCCGCATTCCGAACTGCGCTACGGATTAGTCACACACGCAACGCCATTTCGCGCTTTCACCAAAGATCGCGCCATCTCTTCATCGGGTCTATTAGGATAGATTTTGCAGAGAAGATAAGATAGTTTGGTCTTCTAAGTAGAATAGCTAGAAGAAGAATGAGAAAATGAAAGAAAAGGTGAGCAATTCTCAGAATACACAGATAGATTATATAATCTCAGGGTTGAAAAATTATTCCTCACTGACTTGTGAAGTATATATATAGATTCACGGAGTAGAATGAGACTCATGTAAGGGTCTTTTTTTTGTTCTTCAAAAAGCTCACTATCTTCTAAGCTAGTTAGTTAAGCAAAAGCGAACAAGCTAACCTCAAGTCACAGATTGCTGGAGACATTCTTACTTTTGTCACACCAAGAAATCCCCGAAATGATCCCTCGCCAGGATCAACTCTCATCAAATAAACATCACTTTCTCATTTTTGCTTCTGTTGGCTCAGATCCCCTCCTCCTCAGACAACATTTACTACTGTTTTTTATTTCTGTTTATTTAATTTTTTGGGGGGTTTGTTTTGGGTTTGTTTTAGGTACGTTAAATGTTGAATGCGAATCTACTTTCTTTCGTCAATCAGCTGCCGAATCAGGCAATCCGCGGCTTTTATCATCACGGCATATTCTCAGCTAAATGTGGCCGACCTTTTGATTCCCCGCAGAGTCCACTGTCCAGGTTAACTGACGGCGCAGCCCTAGCATGGGAATAAGGAGACTTACGATTACATGCCTGCCGACCAAATACTACAGCCCAATACATGGAGTTGCGGCTACAATGGTTGTTTCAAGTCTTTTTTTTTCGTGGTGTCCAGACTCTGGGGCACACACAGTAAACTTGGTTCTGCTTGTGACTCTGTTATGGACACAAGCAGCCATGGATGATTATACTTAGCTGACTTTTGTCAACAAAAGACACCCACAGGCGGGAAACGCCTAATGGACACTGACTGGATCAAAAGAATCAACCTTCAATCAACCACGAATCCAGGCCTCAAGCAGACCTCCTGACACGCTGCAATGCTAGTCAATGGAATTTATCGGAAATTATGTTCCATCACTGTCCACGGCACTCTGTGCTCCATGTTGATGGTGCGCAGTTTCCACTGGTATTGTTTTCAGCCCGCGGATTCTTAATAGAATGAAGGAATCTAGGCGACGCATTGTCCTTGTCAGTCTGTCTGTTGCAATATCCGCATGGATTCCGGGGGACGACTCATTACTTCTTGTAATTTCCGAAGCTGCATGCAAAGTGGTTTTATATCAGGATGAGAATGCTCCCGAATACCGTCTGTCGTTGACTTCACGTTAAAACATTCTACCTTTGGATTTTGAAAACCATTGAGGGCCCTTACTTGGCGTATCCTTTTCTATCAACAGCACGGGGGCCATCATAAGGTTGCCAGGGTCAAGATGGGCGTCCTTTCCTCACTGTGTCAATTGACACTGCTTTTTAAGATGGCAAGCGCTCAGATCGCCAAACCACCTCTTATGAAGAACTCTGATGATTTGGATCCAGAATTCGACGCGGTGTTACCAGCTCCGCAGAATTACATGTACACAAGATGGAGTGAAGTCGACAGTAAATACTTCATCCCGCCCTCCCTTCATTTGTCTTTTGAATTGGTTCATAGCCCTGGGATTCTTTGATAGGTGTAAAACACCAAATTGATGGGCTACATGCTAACTCCCTTTATTCTTTTTGTCAATATAGTTAAAGCATGTGGAATCCCAACAGTCCGGGCATGGGTTGAAAGTCTTTACGAGAAAGGACATGTACACTATTGCAAAAATGACTTCTCTATTTACAATGTTACTTTCACTGATGTGAGAGACCAATCATACCTATCCCCTAACTCCCTCTGGATTTTCACATATTGAGTTCGCGCCGAGTACAATAGTGACGTTGCCTAATGTGTGTTTGCAGTGTTCTGAACCCTGGGTAGTGGGCCGCTGCGCCCTGGCATCAAAGAGTAGAGAAGAGACATTTAACCTGTTTGCCCGCCTTCCATCAAGTGCGCGTGGTGGAATCTCTGACCTTCTCCATGCGCGGTTTTATCCAGATATGAGCTATCATTCGAGCCAGGGCAACTCTGCAGTCTTTGCAGGATACTTTCGACCAGCTGATGGACTAAAAATGCTACTGAGAGCATTACACCGTGGGGTGCCTGGTATACCCATTGATGAGTTTGAGAAGGCTATTGAGGCTGACAGCTGTGTTGCTGATGAGGCCGCTTCAAAAGCACTTGAAGATGCTATTGAGCGTGGCTTTGCAATTGCAGCTTATCTGAAACTTGTCAAAACTCCACCAATTGATGCAAGTTGCATGAGCAATCAGCTAAAGATTTTCAGAGCTATTCTGGACAGGCAATGAGATGCACCAGGTCAATGCTCAAATAAAGTAGCACCCAAACTTGTGCCATATATGTAAGTACTCAGCATATAGATCACTATTTGTTACCTTTCTTGTCTCTACATATTCATGGCTCCTTCATCTCATGATAGCCTATGTCATCTTGCTCTTGCTCTTTCATTTCTTCTGCTTTCCACTTCTCTTCAATGATCTTTTGACTCAAGCTCCTTGCTTTTGAAATTTCTTTGATCATTTTGCAAGAATAGCGTCTTAGTCAACTTGTGTCAGTGAATATGAACTATGATGGCTAATAATTGCATTAGGCGTGTTGTTTTCCCACGTGGGTTGGGAGTGCTTGATGAGGATCCTGTCCCAGGTGCTGGAGACACAATCATTGTTCAATGGAATATATCTGATGGCTTCCCTGAATTTATTTGGGCCTCAGCTTGACAAAGGAGGAGGAATGATCCAAGCAAGGTTAATTGCAGGTCTAAAGACATTCAAGTTTTCAATGTCTCCTATCCAGATTGTTTAGATCAAGATCCCTGGACACTTGACCGCTGTGCTGATGCACAAGAGTCAATGAATGACATTGTGAGGAGATTTGGCTGTCTTCCTGCAGAGTTGTGGAGTTTCATTACTCATCTGATTGCCTTTGAAAATCCCTCTGTTGATGCTATTGCTCATTTAAATGCAACTTTCATAGTCATCTTTGATGATGTTAGTGATAGTGTGTACATGCATGAGACAACTCATCATCTTGACTGTGATTTTCATGAGAGTGCACTCTTTCAGGCAGCTAAAGCAGCTGATACATGTTTCTCATCAGAGTACTTCAAGACAGATGACAGAGAGCTAGTTGCTGAGCTTGGTGTGACATATCTTTATGACAAGAGTGATAAATCACTACTGGAGTGAGGATATGATGCATCTTATCTCTTTCATCAGTTTAATAGTTTGGATAATTATGCTGGTGGTCAATTCCAGCAAACAAGCAAATGTTTCAAGAGGTGAGAAAACTCTCCAGTCATCCACCCAACTGAGGCTGAGTTCTTGAACCCAGGGGTTGGTGTCAGTGAGGATGTGATGGAAACTTTCCCCGATACACCACTTGCACCCGGGGACTGAATGCAGGAAACCAACTTGCAGCGGGCATTATATTTAAGTTATTGCCTGGGGTTAATTACTGTTTTTCCCCACTCAAATTTGCAGCAGAAAAGCTTGATCTACAGTTTTATTGACATGTGGTGCTGGTATGTTTGTTCAAAAGTGGCTTTGCTTATGAGGAAAGGATTATGACCACTGAGTGACGCTTTTCAGATGATTTGTTCAGCCTGATCCCACTTTGAAGTCTTTCTATAGTTACCTTATGTTATTAAATAGCGGCCTGGTTCTCAAACAGTTAAGAACTTGACTTCAATCACTTTCAGATTTGAGTGTACTCTGTAAATTCTGTCTCTTCAACTGAGGAATTGTATGTAACCTTGGCACCTCTTCATTCCGGCGCGGATCTTGAGTCTACCCATGGAATTGTCAACAACAATAAGAAGGTGTTAGTCTCAGAGGCCGACTCTATGGCTGAACGAGAAATCAAGAATACTATCTCAACCCGGCTCTATAACGGGGCAGCTTCCTCTGCCGCGGTTTGAAGAGATCGGCCCACTTTTTGTGAAGAAAATGGAGATCTATAGTTGAAGAGCTGTTTGTCCCAGGGGCATATCTGTCTAAGAGAGATTGTTTAGACGAACCGCCTCATAGGCCGTTCACTTCTGAGAAGGAATATTTCGATGCTCTCATCTCATCCCTTATGTAGCATGCTGAGTGAGTGTCTTCCGCTTAGCCACCACGCTGCTTCGCGCTTATAAAGAAGCTATCTCCTTCTTATACAATAATTGAAGAATTATATAAATATTTCTTCATTCTTTATTATGATTCTCTCTCAAAAAATATTCTTTTCTCGGGGTTGTTGGGTGATATCCCGCGCGAATTATAAGATTGCCGGTTACGGTCGAAGGGGCGCTTGAATTCCCCCTTTTTATATATGCGGATGCAGAGAGACCTTTTTTGGATAAGTACACCGAGTCCAATTCACTCTTTTCTAGAAAGCGGGAGAATCTGCTTCTCTACAAGAGAGCAGAATGGATCCATGTTCGACAAACAGCATTCCAGGAGGGGATTCAAAATAGCCACAAAATGCCATGTTATTCTGAAAAATTGCACTGTAGTTGTGGTTTGCTTGTTCTCTGGACTCATAGAATGATTATGTCAAAACTCACAAAAACAGAAATCTCAACAAAAACAACACAAGATAGAAGAGCTTCTGTGCTGAAGTGTGTCATTTTCACTTCTCTCAAACCATCTCATCACAGAGCCAGTCATGAGACAATACTGGCTTGTCTCTCGTCCTGTCTAGCCAGCGACAGGCCCAAGGTCCTCATCAACAGACATTTCCAAGATGGATGACTCGACACCTCTCCCTATCGGCTACGACACTGCTGTCGGGAAAATCAGCTTGACAGCCGGGTACGAAAAGCACAAGGCAATCTTCCCTCCCAAGGTCGAGGCCGTTAATGTTCTTGGAAACGTGCGCGACCCAGCCAAGGGCACCCACACGCGCAATATAGGGCGCTCCTCCATGCTTGCCGGGATCCCCTACTACGTGTTTGGACAGGTAGCCAATGTTTCAACCGATGGTTATGCCTTTGGAACCGTCCACAATGCAGTAGCCAGGGCCCTAGAACCCTTGACCGACCCCCTTCTCACCACGTACGTTTCCGTCGAAGAGAACGGATACATTCAACCGTTCCTCCAGTTGACTGAGAACGAGATGAAATTTGAGCAGGACACTGGTCTGAAGGTTGTCATTTCAATCCAAGGAGGGATCTGTGAGGGTGAACTGGGCAGTGGCAAGGGATGTGTCTGGTATCAAAAACTGATTCGTGAAAAGAAAGAAGGGGTCACCGTTCGCAATTATTACCAGGGAACCGGGGTGGCACCAGTGAAGGTCGATGGGGTGACTGGGGAGTTGCTCAACAAACGCGTCCTAGGCGAAGCTATTCTTTTTGAAAAACATGAGCCCGCGTTTGGTACTTTCTGTTCCGTGATGCACAACCAATGGTACTACCTGTGGGGCAGATACTGCGAAGACATCTACCTCGCCAGAGTTTCGTTGCTCCACCCTTTCGAAAGGGAATATTACCAGTTCTGGAATGGGTATTCATTCACTGGAGATATCAAGATGATAGCCCCTGTGCTGACAGGATACGCCCATGGAACGATCTATAAAACCAAGCTCTTTGGTCACACCTATCAGTGGGCCTTTGTCGGTAGCACTGACTGGAACGATTCTGCTGTGATGATGGGCGCGGCAACTGAGCCACAAGGACCTTTTGAAATCACTCAAATCGCCAGTGCAGAAAAATTGCTAGACGCTGGCGCCTTTGCTGATTGTGTTTACGCTCATCCATGGGCTTATAAAGAGGCCGTTGGCGAGGTTCTTGTAAGCTGGCGCGAGAAATGGCCTGGTGGGATCATCGGGGCAAAGGTCCAATTGCAAATGCGTGAGTATATACACTAGGGCGTAACTAGTATTGGATAAATGCCCAGAGCAATACTAATTGTGACCCTTCAACAGTCCACCAAGGAGCCTTCTGGAAGAATATCTCGCTAGATGATGTCCAAAGTAAGTCATCAGCCATCTCCCTTCTACCTTGAAGTAGCAAAGATCATTAACTAGGGCAATTTGCTTCTCAGCTTGCATTTCGACTCTCGCGAAGACCCGCAATGAGCTTGTGGATATTGCCAGTGCACATGGCGTGTTTTGTAAGGGATCCTTTTTCATCTGATATAAAAACCACCCGACCCATTTAAAACCGAAAGTAAATGGATATTTTCCCAATAGAAAAATTCTAACAAAAGAAACTGCCTTTAGATGAGCTAGACAGCAAGGGATTCGGTAAAGTCAACATCAGGCTGTTGGGAGGATCCGCAAAAGCCGTCGACGACGCCGCGCTCGAGATTTGCAAGCAGGTCGAAGCCTGGGCTCGACAAGCATTAGGCCTCGAGGAACGGGAGACCAAAAAGACATTCAAGAATGCGTTTGGGCTCATGAAACGCAAGAACAAGGAAAATAATCCAAGCAAAGGGAATGAGGACACTCCTGCTTGAAGCAATTGTCATAGCCGTGCACAGAGCACATACGCACTCCCAAAGAAGAGAAGAGGCTCTAAGGTTTTGCAAGGAGGGTTTTATGAAATTGATGCATTTTGTTTCTTTTTCTTTTCTTCCCATTTTTGCTTTCTTCTTTTCCATTTTCTGCTTGTATTTTGTCCTCACAATGATGAGATAAGTATGGAGTAATTATTAATGAATGGAGTAGAGAAGGCAGGGTAGGTGGGGTGCCAAATAGGTCATGAGTTCCAAATGTGTTTAACAGCGCAACGAGCAAGTTATGTTTCTAATACCCCTAATATGTACCAGTATTTCTTATGAGCAAAAGGCCAATAGGGTCAATAAACACCCACGAGAAAGAGATAGTCCGTAAGGAGATTGCAGTAATTTTCACGGGTTGAATTGGTGGTGTCCAACAAGAGTGGTGGTTCAATGAAATCTTTGCAGCAAATCGAAGCTTGAGGTCGCAAGTTCGCATACCTTCCAGAAGACGCTTTAACCAACTACGGTTAGCTGCTCATTACTAATCAGTGGCAACAAGGCCAACGATTTTAACCATCGCAACAGAGCTCGACGATCAAGCAAGAACTGAACAATTTTGCATCTCGACAATTTGCTTGCGGCCGCTACATTCAATCCCGTATATTCCTTCTTATAAACCAGTGAATATGGCGAACTATCTTGCCTCAATCTTTGGAACTGAGCAGGACAAGGTAAGCTCCCTACCTCCTTTACCCAAACAGATGCTCGCATCACCATCAGACAGACGGAGCTTGAGCCAAAAATACGTACTGACATTCAAAAAAGGTCAACTGCTCCTTTTACTACAAAATTGGCGCGTGCCGTCATGGCGATCGATGTTCGCGAAAGCACGTAAAGCCGTCATACTCGCAAACGATCCTCCTGCCGAACTTGTACCAAAACCCGGCATATGACACCAAGAACAAGATGAACCCGAGCCAGCTGCAAAACCACTTCGATGCCTTCTACGAAGATTTCTGGTGTGAAATGTGCAAATATGGGGAACTCGAGGAGGTAGTCGTGTGCGATAATAATAATGACCGTAAGCTTTTTTCCCTCTCCCTCTGCTCCCTTCGTTCGATTCGAGCGAAACTTTTTATCATGGGTTGTGCTTTGCTAACACTCGCAATTTCTGCGGAAAAAAACATCAGACCTAATCGGAAACGTATACGCGCGATTTAAATACGAAGACTCGGCGCAGAAAGCCTGTGACGCGCTGAACTCTCGGTGGTATGCTGCGCGACCGATATACTGCGAATTATCCCCCGTCACCGATTTCCGAGAAGCGTGCTGTCGTCTGAATAGTGGGGAAGGGTGTGTGCGCGGGGGGTTCTGCAACTTCATACATCGGAAGGAACCGAGTCCTGAGCTGGAGAGGGAGCTTGAGCTGTCGACCAAGAAGTGGTTAAAGATGAGAGGGCGGGATGAACGGAGCGTCACTCGAAGTCCCAGCCCGGAACCAACTCGGAGGAGATACTGAAATGCATTCTATCGGTTTTTTTTTTTCTCGTTTCGAATCAATAGGAGTTGAGATCGACGCTCCAAATTCGGACTTAAAACGCATACGTTCGTGTCAGCGATTCAACGTCCGGATGCTTCTGAGGTTTCAATCTTAGACGTTCAAGAGATTATCGAAAGATTTCCTATATTCAAAGTAAGGCGTTAGGGGGTGGGCACAATGTTGTCATGGCTTGTTTATGGAATCATCCAGTGGTTTTGTTTTAAATGTTTACTATATTTTTTTATGTATTTCTCTCGTTGTATACTTCTTCCAATTTCCTCGGTGATTTCTGTTATGATATCTGAGAACAGAAATTCATTTTCTTCTTTTTTCTCTCCAAAATATGCACTTCGTAATTTATTGTGAAAAATAATCGCGGATGGTTCAAGCTGTGACGAGGTGTTATTGGACCCAACAGCCTATTGGGTGACGATATTCACGACACGCCTCATTATGCGTCGGGCCATGATATGCTTCGCAACCACCCATGAAACCTATGAGATCATTGCCGCCTTCGACACAGTATTTCCCCCTTACCCTGCTTCGCCCTCTCCATGCAATGTGCATGGGTTCCCGCCAGGCACAACCTCGGAAACCTCGCCATGCAGTCTCGTGACCACACCGCTACTTGTTGAAGGCATCCATGGCGAAATACGGGAACTAGACTTGGTTGGCGCCCGCTAGGGTTCAAGAGCACGCTGGCAGGTTCAGCTGGAGGCAAGTTCAGCGATGAGTCGATGACAAGGCAAGACACTACGCTGTTTTGCAACTTTGCAAGGTCTCTTCCTCCTCGGCGGATGAAACACGCGATATCATATGTTGGAATATTTGGCCATTGGTGACCTTCACATCTGACCCGGGGGCATGATACAAACAACAAGCGATACGCTCTTGGCATGCGGTGGTATAGTTATTGACCTGTACGGTATGAGACGGTAAGCAGTATCAGGATCAGCTCTTGGGGCATTGAATAACCTGTCGTACCTGGAGGTTGGTTGGCTCCCTAGGCGGCATGCGGCAGGGCTGGGTGGGGAGCTAGGTACTGTAATTATCGGCGGGTTCTGTAATATACAGTATACAGACCGTGGCCGCCTGCAGCGCTGGTAATATATCTCCACGTTGCTCCAATCTATATCGCTGAACGCCCGTGCCTCAGTTCAACGACAACGTCACTTCTGCGACCCTGCGATGGGGGGAAGGATAAAGATCCAACACTCTCCTCCCTTTTCCCACAACATTCAGTCACGCCATCGTTGCGGCATGACGGAATTATACTCCATTTTGTTACCTTGTACTGCGCAATCACCATCTCACATGCCATACGGCGCCAGTTGGTGCTCGCCTCCACTCGCCAACCGCCACAGAGATATAGTTACCAGGCTTCAAACCCCCGAGTGAGCGCTTATCTGCCTAAGCAACTCGGGCATCGCCGTGCTGGAGACCAATGGAATGGTTATATATGAGCTTGCCTATTCTCGCTTTTGAAAGAGTCAACCTCAGCGAAACCCCTTCGTCTCCAATCTCGACATGTCCTCCCCACACACTCCAGCCGGCAATTACTGGGGGTTTTTGATCCGGGCAGACAAGAGCGCCACTCCTCTATTTGAACAGCTCTGCCTGGGGATTGCGAAATTAATAGTAAGCCTTCCTCTTCTTCTTGGCGACTGCAAGTCGAACCATAGTGCTAAGTCTTTGCGTCCACAGTCAGATCTCCGACAACCAAGCACGGAAGATCTCGCTCCCGAGAATCTGGCCGCATTTTACCGTTTGGTTGGGGGAAATTATGACAACATCTTCCTGCATACACCTCACGAGTCTCTATCATTCATATACCAGTCTTTAGGGTGCTTTCATACACTCCAACCCACGCCCGATCCCTTCAAACCCCCGTCGATTCCAGCACTGCGCCCTCATGGCTTCGTCCGCTGGCAGACGATCCAGCTCCTCCTATGTCCGGACGAGCATATTATGTTCCTGCAAAGAGCAGTGAAGAAATTTGACATTATCAACCCTTCAGGCGGATGCGTGTTCCCGAAGGTTATCCCAAGGGATTCCTTCCCTTCGAAACCCGACCCGGAAATGGTCAAATGGCACGAAACCGTCAGCCAGAAATTGGAGGACGAATACCATGCGAAAGAACAGAGGGCATGTTCACGGTTTTCTGATCGCAGTTCACAAGGCCGCAAAGCGGGCCCCAAGTCTTTAGACGGATTCGCGCTAGACGAAACGCCTGACTATTTCTCTCGTCGGGGAAGCGCCAGCCAGAGACAATCCAATTACTCCAGACAAACACCGCCAATAGAACCCAATCCCACTTACAACGTGCGTGCCCATAAACGATCTGTGCCAGAATTCACCTCTCCGCTTTCCACAGAGCCGGAACTGAGACACGATGACATCGATGAGAATTCGGTACCGATATATAGCCGCGCCAAACCTCGCAGTAGACCTGCTTCACGGCATAGGCGGTCTCGCCGTGGTCGATCATTAACACCTCCCCCGCGACGCCCACAAATGTCATCTGAATCCTCATCAGAGTCTGAGGACTCCGAGGAACATGTGCGTCGATCCAGATCACCAACCTCCCCCGAAGACGACGACGCGGACTATGATAGGTTGTTCGCGAGCCGCAAATCGCATGCCAGATGCCACTCACACGACGCCGCATACTCATCAAGGAAGAGATGGAGCCAATCCCCCGCACGTCGCCATCTCCAACGAGAAGACGCCATCCCACCAGAAGCAATCCAGGCATACGATTACTACTCCCGCATCCCGAACGCTGCAGAAATCCGCCCGTACTCCGATGACCTCCGACGCATGAGCTCCGTCTCCCACTCCCCCCGCAGACAAAAACAACTCCAAACCCAACCACCCCCTCCCCCAACCCCTGCACCCCCCGGCGTGAAATTCCGAGAATACATCTTCGACGACGATGGCAGACACGCCAACTCCGCCCCACCTTCGCCCGTCAACCACCACCCTCACCATCCTCACCACCCTCTCTACTACCGTACCACCTCCTCGCGAACACCCCCCACAGCACACAACTCACCCCTCGCATACCGTCAATACGTACCAAGAATGGACACAGAACCGTCCCTCCCAACCCGCTCGCTCTCAGGCAGGCGAAAGGCAAGCGCCAGCGCCAGCGCCGGCAGCCGTAGTGGCAGCAGCACGGAGCGAGCTCGTGCATTGTCCATAGGCGGGAAACCGCCGGCCCACCCCCACCTGCGCATTGATCAGACCATGAAGCCCTTGACAAGGCGGTATTGATTGATTTGTTTTCGAACTTCAAATAATGGGGATCACTGAGTAATGTGTAGTTGAATTGGCTCACAAGAGGGTGCTACGTGGGGTTTTTTGGTTAGACGGGGGGTGTAAATGGAGTATAAACTGGGGTGGGGAAGGGTTTACATACTCACTTTCAAAAATCTTCCTCCGTTATTGATTTCTTTTTTGTCTTCCATCATACTCACCTATGGGCTTATGCATTTGTATGGTTTCCCCTAGCTCATCTCTGGTTTTCACACCAGCGTCAATGGCTGAATCCCAGGTCCGAACCGACAACTTAGATCCTAATATCTCCCACCTGGCGCTGTTTCTCCTTTTTTCATTTTTTTTTTTCATTTTTGGTTCTCCTCTGGCGATTGACAGTTTGGTGATATTGGCGGCGTTCCATGTCTCTCTTATTCCCACTCAATCTTTGTTGCTTGCTTTTGTGGCTCATCTTCTATATAGCTCATGTCCGTTGAACGAATTTATGATATAAATGCGAATTGACGTAACCGGAAGTCTCTCTAACTATATATATACTGGCACTTACTTAGCTTAGCAGATTTATATTTTCCTATCTAGGTTTTACGATCTCGTTTTATTTTATTTATTAGAATGTTTCATGGGACGGACGGTTATTTATATGTTTAGCAAATAATAGCCTTCCACGCACAAAATAAAAACACGCTCTCTGAAAGAAAAGAAAAAACTGTGCTCCACTGCTTTTCGCTTTCAAGTATTCTGTGAGAATAGAGGTATGTTCAAAATCGAACAAATAATTAGACACGTAGAAGAATCATTTAAAAGAGTTTCCTAGCTTCTTCTACCCTTATCGTTGTCCAATTCCACACCTGTGACAACAAGACTAGTTAGCTAAATATGTGACAAGAAACAATGCCGCTCGTAAAAGAAATACCAAAAGCCCATAACCCATGCTTTTTCTGACCCTATTCCCATCCCAAGCTCAATCATGAGTTAAAAAGAAAAAGTCAAAATCGCTAAATAACAACATCACAAAATAGAAAAGGGAAACTAAAAAGGGGGGGGGGGGGACCGAACACTCCTTTACATCCCGAACCCAAGAAACAACAACCACCCCCCAACAAACCCCAACCAAATCACAATCCCCCCGAAATCACCACCCTGGTTGCGAATCATCATCGTCGTCATCAGCAACCCCTTATTCCCTAGTCCGCCACCACTCGTCATCTCCCCACCGCGACTCCCGCCAGAAACCTCCCGAACCCTCACACAGGTCAACTGCGTCTCCGCCAGCTCCCTCTTGACGATTGCAGGGCCTGCGAGAATCTTGGGATCGACAGAGTAGGCTAGCAGGAAGATGGGTTGTGTGCGGACGAGGGCGGCGTCGTAGGCGGAGTAGTCTGTGGATGGGTGCGGGGTGGTTGTCGAGCGATATTGGGCGGCGATGGTGGTGTTGCGGGTTGCCAGGGTGGCGTCGTTGCGGTGGTAGGGGGTTATTATATCTGTTTGTTTAAAAAAAAAAAAGAAATTTGGCAGTGGTTGTTAGGAAACGGTTCTCTTGTCGATATGTACAGTACATTGCATTATGTATCGCTTGATATCTTATCTGCTGGAAAGAAAGAAACGGGCGCAGGAACACTCACCCTGCCACGACGTTTCCCCCTGCATCCCCGCACACGGCGAAGAATCAGCACTATCCTCTCTCATCTCCCCAACCCTCCTCACAAGATCCTCTCTCATCCGCCCAATCTCCGCTCTGGGAAATATATTCTCGCAGTTCCCCGGATCATTCTGATTAACAGTAACTATCTTCAGGAGCAACACACACACATTCCGCCCATGCTTCGAGCTGTAGATATCCACGTCTACCGGTATATCTAGCGTGAAGATCTGATTCGTGGCGGATAGGCTGCCCTCACCATCGCCGCTGCTACCCAGCGGAACTTCCATTAGAGCCGTTGTCCATGTCCAGTTCTTGGGTGGCTGTGTCGATGATGGGGGGTTGTTGTTGGGGGTAGCGATGGCGCTGTCGTCTAAATGTAGGCCCACAAAGGGGAATGTGCCAGTGGCATTAGGGTGGGAGATTGCTTGTTGGAATTCAGGCTCCGGTGGACAACAACCTGTATGTGTGCCGCCGAAAGCATCATTGCCATGCTTCCTTGCGGTGGCGTGGGTGATGAGGTATGGAGTGGAGAGGAAAGGGAGGAGGAGCGTGGTTGGTGAGATTATTTTCATCCTTTGTAGTTTGGGTAGGTTGATATGTTTTATTTCGGAGTTATAGTAAGAAGATAATGCGAAGTTGATGATAGTAACGGCAAGCAATGGTATCAACTGATTGAATGCTCAGATAAAGTCTCAAAAGCAAAACACCAGGCCGAAGAATGATGTAAGTATATGATTAGATAGCCAAATCAAGGCTAACAAGCATCACGAGAATCTAAACAGTGAATTGGAATCGTAATAATATGGAGTTCGCATGCAGAAAAGAAAAAAGCGGGAAAAAAAAGCGCCCTACAAACCAATGTTCGTAGACTTCGCCACTTTCCTAGCTCTCTTGCAGAATTTATGCGGAGGATATCTGCATATGCCATGCATAAATTATAATTTTGCTTGAGAAAAGGAAAATCAAAATAAATATATCAAATATATATCAAATAAACAAGCAAAGAGCAAGGAAATAAAAAACAAAATGAAAGCCAAAAAGAGCAAAGATAAACAACAAAAGTAGATCCGCAACTTTTCTTTCGCGCCAGGGCGGGCAAAAAAGAAGAAGGGAACAACGTCACTGGCTCCCCGACTCGATGAGCAGATCGTCCAGCCATCGAGCAACCCAAGGATCCACGCATCGGGCTCTGACAGTTGTGTATCCCTTGGCGCCGTGTTCCCATAGTAATAACCCTATAAGCGCTAGGCACATAATCGAGAGATATGATCCCTCAATTTTTACTGGCTGGAACCCCAGGGTCATCGGCACGGCTTCAAGTTGGGGTTTTCTCGGCTTCGATTCTGATATCGAACAGCTAGCTTGGCTGGCGAGGCTTCGAGAAGTGGAGGGAGCAGCAGCAGCAGCAGCAGAATATGGCCCCGTCTGAGAGAATAATAGCCAGGGTCGGTTTCCGAGGTTTGTTGTAGGCTTGTTCTAACTTTGAGACATAGCGGTCTGGACCGCTGGCAAAGGCTGGCCAAACGACTCTCTCAGATGGTGTCTGAACGACGAAAACCCAGTATGCACCGCCTCTGAGCGATGTTAGAGCGCCCTCTCCTCTTTTTTCCTCTCCGCTCCTCTCCACTTAACAAGTCTTTTCTTGCCATGTTGATTGGCTCAAGAAAATAAACCATAAAAAATGTAAATATAAAATCAAGGAAAAACCCGGGCCCATGCTGATGTTTTGTTTTCCCGATTGGCAAAACAAACCGCCAGTGGGTATGACATCAACTCTCGCGAGTTTAAAAACAAAAAAACACTGGAACAGGGGACGAAGAGTCCCGCCGGAACTATCAGGGGGGGAAAGGTTGCTCTGTAAAGTCTAAAAATGTCAGCCAAAGGAGAGGAGGAATAGACATGGACAGCAGAGTATTTTATTGCGGCTGAGTGCAATCAATGCCATTATGAGAGAAAGCATGCAGCCTGCAAGCCCCGATCAGATACAACTTCCGGTGAAAGCTCAGCTCGACAGCTGTCAAACGGATTGGTGACGTTGATCGGTCGTCGGCGTTGCTGGCGTGTGGCGAAGGTTGAGATGGCTGGGTCGGAAAAGCAACTGGAACCACGTGATTGGCTGGGAAGGTGGGGGGATTTTGTGTTTAAAATTTTAAGCCGCATCTTTAAGCCTCCACGCCATTTGTCACCACAGATCAGATTCCAAAGGAGGAGATGATTGCAGGAGAGGGAAAAAAGAAGAACGTTCTCAAAATAAAAGCTTGCATGAAGCAGTTGCAATAGGGGATTGGTGTTACTCATCTCAAATCTCTAACCAGTTACCCTTTCAGGCACATTTCCCCAGGAACACACATAGTTACGCCTCGAAGATATATCTTCTCCAGAACTATAAACCCGTCCGCTCTCCTGCCAAAAACCCAAAGGATATGTTCATTTAGCATATCACCAAACAGAGTCTTATCATAATAGGAGCAGAATAAATAGAGTAGGGTTACGTACATGTACTTGATGGCGTTGCTCACCGACCTTCCATCAGATATCTTAGATCAGCGGATGATCAATCACACACCCTCGCTCCCTCTCCAAGTTACGTTACCTCAGAACCCCAACGCAAATCCTAGCCGAGATGAAAGGAGGGAAAATCGACTCTCATCGCCACTGTGGTTTTTCGAAATAAAACCAATCAATCAATCACTAGCTAACATGCATCGTCTTGTTGCATGGATGGTCGGGTCGGGCAGCGATTCGTTGCTCTATGTACGATATGTATATCCCATATATTCATCCATATATAACCTGCTGACATAGATATATATACGGTTATTTTCTCGTATGTATAACAGTGTAAAATAAAAGCGAGAAAGAAAGACGAGAAAGAGAAAGGAAAGAAGAAAAGAAAATGAGAAAGAAACAGAAAAAAAAAAAAAAGAAAATTAAATTGAACTGATAAATTTAATCTTGCTTGCTTCTTTACACAGAACTTGGACAAGGAGGCTAAAAGGGAAAAAGACAAAAACAAGAAAGGATAGAAAGATATGAACTAGAAAACGACAAAATTTAAACCCCCCCCTCCCCCTTAATTCAACAAACATGCAAGACAGATGCACACACACACAAACACAAACACAAACACAAGCAAACATACGGTTCTCGGTTTTTCAAACGCCAGTAAAATTATGCCTAGCTCGCACGAGAAAAAAACAAGTTCTCAGGAGGGGAAAAAATGGGGAAGAAGAAGAAGAGGGAGCAGCATTTTTTTCTTGAATTAATTAATATCTCCCCCGCTGAGTTTCTCTAATGCTCCAAAATCCTCAAACTGCCCTGAACAACAACGTTCTCAAGGACAGAGCCGGGCGGGATATCAATCGTGCTCCCCTCCGTCGCCACAATGATCACAGTCCCCTTCATCGTCACGCCGCGGCCCAGGTTAACGGCGCCGCTAATAGTCAGGTGGTCGAGCTCCAGGATGCGCGGGATGCTGGGGATCCGCTTCTGGAAATCAGAGACTTTCTTGAAATCGGTGCCGAGCTTGATGAGCGGGGCGCCTCCGAATCGGTTCGGGTCCATGACCAACTGGCCGTGTTGGAGGGTGTACAGGTCGGACTTGACCAGCATGAGGTCGGAGCAGGTTTTGACGGGCAAGAAGCGGCGGCGGGGCACGTTGACGCCGTGGGCGTTTTTGAAGTGGCGGATGGCGGCGCCGACGGCGGTTTCGAGCTGGATGATGGAGATGTCGGCCTCGCCCTTGCGGTCTGCGGGGATGGATTTGTCGTTGGGGATGATTTCCATTTCAAGCTCGTTCTGCTCGACGACGCGCTTGATGGCGCGCAGGTTCATCCAGATGTTGTTGGTGTTGAAGTATTTGAATTTCTTGATGGATTTGAATTCGTTCACATGCTCCTTGGGCACCTGGGCGATTTCGAGCAGGCGGGCCCGGCCCTCGTAGTCGATGATGGTACCACCCTTGACGTCCGCTTTGGTCTTGTCTGTTAGTTCCATAATGTATTCTGCCTTGTTTTTCACCATGTGCTCCAGAATGCGCATGTCGACGACAGCACCCAGATTGTCGGCGTTGGAGAGGAAAACAATCTCCACTCCTCTGTCCAAAAGCTTATCTAGTGTTCCAGAGTTATAAAGGGACTCAAAAACGTCACCATGGCCGGGAGGGTACCAGTCAGTGATGGGAGAGTGATAGCTCTTGGCAGCGGGCAATAGGGAATCTTTGAGAATGCGAGGATATCGAGATTGATTGAAGGTCAAGATATCAATGTTGTGTCCCTCGTACTTTTTGATAATGGACTGGGTGTCCTCGTCGGTATTGAAGGAGTTCATGAGCACAAATGGCACGCTCACGTCGTAGGTTCGGTTCAGGTACTCGATCTGCCGGACAGACAAGTCCAAGAAGGACATGCCGTCTCTAACCTCAATGACAGATTTGGGTCCGACGCAACCCATCGACGTTCCCAAGCCACCATTCAACTTGATCACGGCCAGCTTCTTCAAAAAGTCGACTGAGGCAGAATTCCCCAAATCGCTGTATTCGACCACTTGGCTTGGTTGTGGGGGAGCAATGCGATCCCAGGACAGGATGTTGCCCTTGGCCTTGTCGTTTAGGTATCGTCTAAATAGCGAAAAGAAATTGTCCATTTCTGCTTCGAAACGCTTCTTTTCCTTGGGATCTGTGACGGTATCGGCGAGTGCATTGAGGGCGTTGCGCATCTGGGAGGCGGCGACGCTGGTAGACGCATTCTCGAAAGCCTTTGACATGACAACAAGAATCGGTCAGCTGGGAATACTTTTGATAGAGGGCGGAAGCCGTCGCTATTATAGATAGATCATCAAGAAAATAAAAATATAAAAATACAATGCAGGAAACAAGCACAAGTTGTTGCTCGAGTAGAAGTCGAGGTCCAATTAACACTTTGAATAGGTTTGTTTGAGAGAGGGGAGGCTCAAGTGCAATCCAGAACCTTCACATTCACTCTCGACAGTTGAACAACCACCACCAAAGGAAACAAGCATGGACACAATCAAACCCATCTTGTACGGCACTAATAGAAGAGAGAGAGGGAGGGAGAAAGCGACAGAGAGAAACAAGGCTTTTTGCTTACCATGTGTGACTGCGACTTTCCATGGTGTTTTCTTTCAAAAGGGCGTTCTGCGGAGTTCCCCGCCTCAGGCCCAGGGGCTCGAAGGTGAGTGGGAATTGCCCTGTTCGCCATGTCGCAATTGCTTTGAGAATCAGACTAAATAAGAAAAGGGAGAAGGCAGTCCGAGGACAATGGGGAATATACGATCTAGAGGGATCAATGGGGGGTTGGAAACGGTCAGCGCCAGAGTTGTTTTTATGAAGATATAAAGAGGATGAGAGTGAGTGAGTGGGGAGAGTTTGGTTGATGTCAGGTGTTGTTGGGACAGAAACCGGCTTTTTCTGGGCGAAACACTGCACACAGGCGGATGATGCTGCCCAGACCAAAACACATCAAGCTTTCTGCGCGACCCTTGGATCCGCCAGCACAAGCCAACGGCAGCAACCAGCTCTGCAGTCAGTCACAGCGTGGCAGTTTCATGGCATGATGGCACTCATATCATGGCAGCGTGTCACCCAGCTAATGCCATCCACCCCGTCTGCCCGCAGATCCAACGCCCAGGCGGGCCAATGACCAATAGAGCCCGTTCAAGATGCCCGCATGGAGGGGTTGATTGCGCAAGCAGCACTCGATTCTTTGTGTTTGCTAGAATCGAAATTTTAACTCACCAAGGAGAGAGAGAAGTAGCTGATTCGGGAGATGTGGTCAGATAGCGGAGGGTTAATCTCAAACCAGAGAAGACAAGAAATAAACTTTTGAACGAAAAGGAAGAAACTGTTCAGGACTCAGGAGCCCGAGGAGGGGGCGCTGAAGTATTTCAATTGAATTTAATTGTTCTACCATGCGGGCCAGGGGCTGAAATTATAAGGGCACGGTGTCAATGAACCCTCTCACCTTGCAACTACGCCACATCCACCGGCCAGGTAGGGGGTTTGTCTTACATTTTTCTCTGTTCTTGATTATTTGTAGCGGGCAATAATGATTAGAAAGCCATGAGAGAGTGGGGCGCTGTTCAGTGTTCAGCTCTCGAGGCTTCAAGGAGGCGGGGACTGCTGCTCTCTGTCCATGCCCTTTTATTATTTATTTATCTTCCTCTGTGCAGATTACCACGTATACATTTTGAGGATACTTGAAGCTTAACCTCGTTTCACCTAAGCTTTTTGCATCATACGGTTCGAATCCCAGGGACGTGCCACGGGAAGTTCTATCTTATACTGTAGTTTTATTCTGGCCTGGGAAGCTGGGCGCTGTCACGAGGCCCCATCGGGCCCCGTCCACCCGAACCAAGGCCGAAGTCTGGCCCCCCAATCGACCCGAACTGCCGGGGGCTGTTTCGGGTGCTTGGTGGGCGGCTGATGGGCCCGAAGCCCCCAAGAGCCCCGCCGGAACCACCCCCCTGAACTTTGAAGGGGGTGATTATTGGCGCCTGAGCATGTGCCAGCCAACCAGAAAATTCAGACAGCAAACAAGCTCTGGACAAGCGTTTCTGCTCGGGTTATAAATAGCAGGAATACAGGTTTGGTTAGCTGCCAATAGTTTACCTGATGCTTACCATGCTCCTGAGTTTTCAATGTTACAGCAGAAATCAACTTTGCTTGAGGAGCTTGTTACTTCTATTATTCCCATGTTACTCCGTATATCTGTAACAACAATAAATATAATAATACAACCTTATAGGGCGGTGCACCACTTGGCAAAGACCGAGCTATGCTGCAGAACATTGTCAACAATCCCCGGTGATTACTCCAAGAAACTCCCATATACAGTGCAGACTACTGAGTAGAAACTACCGGCACTGGCTAATTGGAAGATGTTCCCGGGTGCACGTTTCTTCCTAGCAGCAACTAGAGACAGAATAAAAATATATAACTAATAGTCGCGCTCCCAGAATTGCCCACTATCACTTAACTATCAGTATGGAATGTCTCAGAGCCTCTACCTACAATATCGGCTGGCCCATTTACCATGCTATAGACTTCTTATTGGATATTTATAGGCTTACTGTCTTGCAAGCATTTCTGGCAATCATTATTCAGACTCCTTTCTCGCATCTCTCTTCATAGTATTCCCCACGGATGTCTCTATCTCATCATAAATTCAAACACTCCTAACGCTAGAATAGAATAGCCAACCCAACTCAATGTTATCACACACACACACACACACACAC